>OZ018397.1:54544931-54896200 GCA_963969525.1 Ontholestes murinus
AGAGATTCATGCACACCTCATTTTAAAAGATTGGGCATACTAACGATACCATCCTTGATTATATACGAACTTTGACAACTGTTTAAAAATTATTCAGTATTTGTCTCAACTTGAGAAATTCATAATTACCACACCAGAAACAACGACAACATTTATATAAAGCAATACAAGCTGAATGCTACGAAAAAATCACCTAACGAACATGGAGCCCTACTATTTAACCATCTGCAAAACTACATTAAAAATATTTAGGAAAAATTTGGTTAGCCTTTTAATTGAAAAATGTTTCTTAATTTATTGTTACTGTTTTTCATTCGACAAAAGATAATCCCAGCTTGTTGTATACATTCTGTGGCAAATTAAGTTTATTATTATTATTATTAGTTCCTAACAAAGTCTTTTCAGATAAGGTTGTCCAGAAAGTATATTTATTGTATACTCTTCATCTTACCTTGAGGCGTGTTTAAGGTCGTGAGCATTAAAAAAAACTAGATTGTTGATGTGGTAAAGGTATAATTTTTTTCATCTTTCCATATGTAACTTTCTCCAGACAAGAGTATCAAGAAATCTAGTTTGTTAATATAGCCGAGATACAGCCACATTATTTTCGAGAAGATGTTAAAATCGATGATGTTGAGAAAACTAGATTGTTGTTGACACGAAGTTAAAACATTTAGGAACTCATCATCTTGTATAGTTTTTCCTTTTCTTCAACTTACTCTGTAAAGTTTCTAAAGACAATTGTATAAAAAAAGCTGGAATTTCGATATAGATAAAATACTTGGTTATTCTTCAACTTACGATTATCAAAAAAATAAGACAGTTAGTGTTAAGATACAGCCTTTATAAAATCTTTGTCTTACCATGAAAACATTTCTTTAAACAAGGATGTTAAGAAAACTTAGTTGTTCATGTGTTGAGAATATAACTGAATTCATCTTACCTAGTAAAAGTTATTAAAGAGAGGGTTGTCGAGATAGTTAGTTGATACAAACTTGTTACTACGAAGTGTCTTAAAGTCTCAAGTATATGTCAATTTGATTATCATACATACATAGTTAGATTATTAATACGGATGAAATATAATCATTGCATACTCTTCATTTTACCTTGAGGCGTGGTTAAGGTCAAGGACATTAAAAAAACTACATTGTTGGTATGGTGAAGGTATAATCTTTCTGAAGCTTTTTCCAGACAAGAGCATTAAGAAAGCTAGATTGTTAATATAGCCGTGATACAGCTGTTAAGTACTCCTCATCTTACTTTGAGAAGTTAGAAGTAGATAGTGATGTTAAAAAGCTACAACCATTCAGTTAATAGTTGTATAGTTTTTTTCTTGTCTTGAACTTACCTTATGAAGTTTTTACAAACAAGTGTATGAAAAAAGCTGTCACTACTTATATGGACAAAATACTTTCTTATTAATCAACTTACAATTCTTAAAGTCAAGGACTTAAATTAAGACAGTTAATGTTACGAAGAAACAACTTTTAAAAATTCTTTTGCTTTACAAATTTCTTTTCCATTTTTAGAAAATTGTCAACCATCTGTTAGCCAAATCTTTCCGAATTTTTTTCTGAATTTTTAGAATTATTTTTTCATTTCTAAAAATATACCAGGAATTTTGTCTATGAGTTGGAAGAATTTTCTTTTATTTTTGAAACTCCAAATCAAACATTTGTGTCTTAAAAACTTTGCAGTATTTTCTATAGATTTCAAGAAAGTTTTAGCAGTTTCTGAATCATCATTCGGAAATATTTTTCAGAAATTTCATTTCCATTTTTAAAGAAATTTTTATCATTTTTTAACGGAATCTTTAAGCAATTATTTTTCCAGATTTCTAGAATTTTTTTTAATGTTCTATCAATTACAAAAATATTCCAGAAATTTCATCTGAGAGAATAATTTTCTTGTGTTTTTTAAAAATTACTTAATCTTTCAAACTCTAAATCAATAAAGTTTGAAGGTTTTCAAATTTTGCTGCGTTTTCTTCGTATTTCTAAAATATTCCAGCATCTATTTCCTCACTATGTCAATTTCCATTTAAAATTTCCAGAATTGTTTAAAAACTTCTTTTTTTTATTTTTAGAGAGTTTTCTCCAATTTCTTAGCGGAATTTTTAGAAATTCTTGGAGAGTTCTAAAATTGTTTTCAAACTATTTTTATCATTTTCAATATTCCAGGAATTTCGTCTCTGTGTTAGAAGAATTTTCTTCTGTTTTTGAATCTCCAAATTGCAAACAAGAGTTAAGAAATTTTGCAGAATTTTCTTTTATCCTATACAGAAGTAAATTCACTTTAAAGTATTATAAAACAAATATTAACTCGACATAATTTTGAGCATTACTTATTCCAGCGTACTCTTGACCTACCACAATATACCATAAATTGACCTGTCATACTCCTAACCAGCTCGAATATAGTATACGTTGAGGTAGGTCAAGAGTACGCTCGTTCAAGCGGAAAAATTGGTGCTAGGTTAACGTATAGTTTATTGATGTAGGTCAAGAGTACGCTTGGATAATAAATAATATATTGGGAGTTTTTGCAGAGAATACCTCCAGAAAGATATTTTTTAGTGTTTCATCTACTGTAATCAATAGAAGAGATTAGAGATTTTTGTCTGTTGAGACTTTACATTGGAGCCATAGTGGTCTTAGTTGAGTTTAACCAGAATAGGTTTTAACATAAGATCATGAATCAATGTATCATTTGTTTGGGAAACGGTGGTGGTTTGGTGGATATTAGAAGAAAGTGTTGAAAACAATTCTTTTTTTCATTCATAATGATTGGATCCTCTCATCATCTAAAAGTATCTGAACGCGATTCTACAACGCACTGTATTAAGGTGATGGTTTGTAGGTAAGAAAAGGAAGTTTTGGAAACAATACTGGACTTTCACAACCCACTGTTTTACCAAATGTAACAAAAGTAGAATGCTAATGTATGCCATATCTGAACATTGTTTAGATAAAATGAAAAACTTCAGAGTGGAGAAGCCAGCTTCTTAAGGAGATAATTACGAAACTTTTGGAAACTTCAGTACTTAGATATTCATTGATGAAAACGTTTTGCTTCAGAGGTGTATTTCTTCAACCAAGGGTGGTTCAGTTGAACATCCATGGAATACCCTGAGGATATTTGCTGCACGTCCAGAATTTCAAAATGCTTTAGGAGATAATTACAAACATTTTGAAAACTTCAGTTCTTAGAGATTCATTCATTGGTGAAAACGTTTTATTTCAGAGGTGTGTTTCTTCTCCCAAGGGTGGTCCAGTAGAACATCCATGGAACAAATTTGCAAATTTGCTGCACGTCCAGAATTGCAAATTTCTTCAGAAGATGATTGCGAAAAACTTGAAAACTGTTTCTTCATTCTTTCAACTCGTGGATATACATCGATACAAACGTTTAGCCTCAGTGGTATATTCCACATCCTCTGTATTACTGTTTCTCACAAAGTCTAAGAGAGTTTAGGTGAAAAATAAATCAAGCATTAGGAATGCTGTTCAAGTATGCATAGATTCTCCAAGACCTTTACTATCTGTAACTATATTCTTTAACAAATTATCTACTAACTTTTTCAAAAACAAAAAAAACAACAAAAGACACAGATAATTATTAATTATACTAATTATATATTATACCTCATTATTATTAATAATTAACTTCGCACCTTATGTACAAATAATTCATGTAGATTACAATAAATTCACCTAATATAATTACGAAGCGTACTTGACACAAAAAATGAAGAATTGAACGCACATTAAATAAATTGCGACACGGCGAACGCGATAATTTTTATGAATTAAAATGATGGTCCACCAAACGAGGCGTGCATCGCTGGTCAATGTTAAATTTAATATTTATAGTAATTGTTTGGCTAATATAAATATCGCGAGAGCAACTGCAGGCAGCATCACATCAACATCAATCGTTAGTGAAGTAGAGATGGTTTCAGTCGTAATTATGTTAGGGTTAGTGGTGGTGGTGGTGGTGATTTTAAGCTCTACTGAGGCTCACCAATACGATTATACCAGGCTGATGGAAGTGGATTCCAAGTTTTACACCCAGAAATTTGAACAGAACGTTTACCCGTTGACGAGAGTCACTAGACAAACGGCCGGTACTAACTCGATATGCGTACCCACTGGTACTTGCATTGCAGTTACGAATAATACCAATACGATTGATCCACGTATAGTTACTGTAAGTACTATTATTATTTTTTTAATATAATTTAATAAACTTTATCTACTTTTGTAAAATCAATTACCAATTGGTACTATTGATAAAAAATACTTGGGTGCTTTCTTATAGATCAACAGGTTATCAAAACACCTTCGAACCAAATAAAAACCTATACATTTTCCAATGCAGTACTTGGTACTACACAAAAAAATTGGAGTATTAACAAAAACAAGCAAAGGCAAAAAAATCCAACTCAATTATTATAAACCAACAAATGGTCTCTATTATCAAGAAATTTTTTTGGACATTCACCCAAACATCTTCTAAAGGAGTTCTTTTCGTCCATAGACCATTTTTGTCTGCCAATCTGTATTTTTTTGGCAGTCAGCCAACCCTCTTCTAAGAGTTCTTTCGATCGATAGACCCTTAAGAAGAGATTGTATCTTTCAGGGAGAAGCTGCGACAACCACAACAACACCAGCACCCACCACATGCCCCGCTGGACAGGTACTGTGCACTGGAACAGCGGCTGCTGTCGCCTGTGGCCAAAGATACGTCACGAATGTACCGACGACAGATGGTAACGTACCTTACGGTGCATACCCTTGGCAGGCGTTTATAAGGAACCAAACGGCTTATACGGGGAGCGGAGTACTTCTGGACACCTTACACGTGTTAACTGCAGCGCATAAAGTCAACTTGAATGTGTAAGCAAACATGTTTCCCTTATAAACATAAAGAACATTAAGCTTCGTATTGTATAACACATGAAGATCCTCTTTTTTTAGTAATATGACACGTGTTTAGATCGTTTTTAAATTTGGAAACACGTACTAGAAAAATGATAAATTTGAAAAGCTTTACAATTAAAATTAATCTGTTGAAATTTTCAGAAATACGCCTGGAAATATACAGGTATCCATTGGAGTCAGCGATCCTACAACGACCTTAGTGCAAGCCCAAACCAGAATCGGTGCGAGGATTTTACTGCATCCAAATTTCAACGCTGACACTTTGTTTAACGATATCGCCATTATTCGACTGAGCGCCCCCATCCCGCTAGGATATCAAACTAACGTTGCTGCTGCTTGTCTACCGGCGGCTACAGCTAGTTACATTGGTCAAAGGTAATATATTTTAATCATGATTATCGTTACGACCATTACTAAGTGGCAATCCATAATATAGGCATTAAATTATTGAGTTTTTTTTTTATTGATCGTGTGTCAAACTACAAAAGTTTATGACCTTCAGTTTGGAGGAACATCCTCATTCTTTGAAAATTGTGTCAAGAAGTTTATCCTAAAGGTGAAAACAAATAAAAAATTGTATTAAAGAGCTCGTCAAAATTTTCAACAACGAAAATCAGAGCAATTAATTAACAAATAAATAATTTAAAAATCTTAGATGTTTCGTTGCTGGATGGGGAAGGACTGCCTTCACGACCAACGATGCTCCAACCTCCCCCCAAAAACAAGTCACCGTACCAATCGTTCCATTCGCGACCTGCAGGACTTCGATGCTGCAAGCAAACATTTTGGGAACCAACACCGACCGTTTCCTGGATCCCAATGGTGAACTCTGCGCTGGAGGTGAAGCCAATAGAGATGCATGCACAGTAAGTAAACTTGCATTCTTCAAAATGGTTACTTACCTAATTAATAAACGCATTTATAACATTAGTTTCTAATCAATCTAATCAAAAAGAAATTACACAGTTCTTCCTAAGAATAACCTTTTAGAATGGATGTCAAAATTTTATTTAAGAAGTATCTTAGCATTGTTACAATTTTATTTTAAGGTATTTATTGAGTAACAACTTTTTCACTCGTGATATTCTTTCATTGGCATTGACTGCACAATGGTTGAGTTTTTAAACTGGTACTTAAAGCAACATTTTACTACACAAAGCTATTAGGACATCAAAAATCAAACTTTGCTCAAGAAATGTTCTCCTTGATTTTTAGCAAGATGGCGGAGCACCATTGTTGTGCCAAGACGCAACAGGTAGATTCAACATTGCCGGATTGGTCATTTGGGGGAAAAATTGCGGCCAAGTCGGTGTCTACGGTGTCTACGTTGACGTTCCCAAATACAGGGCGTGGATCGACTCCTCCATTGCCACACTCAATGCTGGTTAATTCCATCAATTCGTATTTATTTATTATTTATTTATTTATACAGAAATAAGAGTGTTACCAGTAATAAACTTTTTATAATACCTCTCACATCTAACATAGTCTCTCCCTTCACTTTAGAGTAATATAGTTTTCTTAAGTATTTAACATTGTCTCCACAAACCTAATGCATTAATTAATATTTGTTTACTCTACAAGTAATCACAAAGAACAAATTTATCATCCTTATTCACGAATAACTAAGTTTAACAAAGAACCAGGTGGCAGTGCTGTAAGACTTTTTATATCCAAACGACCCCGTTCAAAATTGTCCATTGTTACAAAAATATTGTATTAAGTTCAATACTGTTGTTAAGCATTGTTTAGCCTGCATTTAACATAGTCTCAACCTGAAGCAGTAATTAATGGTTGTTTTTCTAAAAAGGCAACGACAAAAACAAATGCCAGACAATATAGCCCAAAAATGTTAGAGTTATTAATTGAGATTCAGTTGAACAATCATCCGAAGCAATTTTGACCGAGATGGAGACAAAAGCAGATTTATTAGCCTTGTTCACCAGTAACTGAGGTTATCATAGAAGCAGGTTGCAGAAATTCGAAGTAAAAACTCCTTTTGTTAATTTTAAAAGAACTTGACAAGAAAACTGTAGCGGAATTCATACTTATTACGGTACACTCTTAAAGGAATTAGATATGCAAATTAGGTGAAGAAATATGTGAGGGGCAACTATAAATAAAGACCAAACTATGAAACATAACAAGTGCTTTCTTTCTTCACCTAAAACTGTACTTTTTTAATTAAAAGGATAACAGTGATGAAAATAAAAATATATATTTAGAGCGAGTTCTTCTTTAACCAGTAAATATTTCAACTTAAAAAGACACACGAGTTTTTGAACGATTCACAAAAAGTAAAGAGAAATATGTAGAAGATTCTAGAATTGTTGAATTTTTATGCAAAATAGAAGAGAAATTGCTGTAAAACTTTCGAAAAATTGAATATCAATGCTGAAAATTGTCGAACTCTCACGTAATTTTGAAGAGAAATGAAAATTTGTAGAAATTTACAAGAATATATACTAAAAAATCTAAAAATCTAGAAGAGAAATGATTGGAAGATTCTAGCAATTTAGAAGAGAAATTGTTGGAAAATGTGAATTAAAATAATAATTAATCTGAAGGCAAAAGTTGATGAAAACTTCTTGAATTCTTGAAAAAACAAATAATTTAAAATTTAGATAACTTTGGAAAAATTCTTCAAACAATAAGAGAATGTTGAAAAATTCCATAATTCTTGTAGAAAACTTGTAGTTTGTAAGAGAAAATAGTTGAACAATTCAAAAAAATGGAAACGAAATTTCGAAACATGGAGTTGAATTTTTGACAACAAATATGCAAATTAAAAGAGAAATTGCTGAAAAATTGTAAATTCTAGAACTAAACTCACGAAACTCTAAAAGTTTGTACTTCAAAACATCTGCAGACTTAAATAAATAAAATAAATCAAAATAAAAATAACATAAAAATTTCGTTAAAAAAATTGTTGAAAATTGCCCAAAGTGAAGAGAAGTTGCTAAACTGTTCTAAAATTATTGAAAAATTGTTCGCAAATTAGAAGAGAAATAGATAAAATATTCTATATAATAATACTCGAAAATTTTAGAAAACTTGAAAAAAAAATTTTGGAAAATTTTCACAATGTTGGAATATTTTAATTAAAAATATAATAAATAAAAATTCTCACATATCAAAGAGAAATTTAGGGAAATTTAGAAAAGTGTGAACTATTGGAAAAACCTCACAATTTAGAAGAGAAAAAAAATTACATTTAAAAAGACACACGTGCTTTTGAACCACATTTTTGTAGTGAAGAGAAATTTCTAGAAGGTTCTAAAATTCTACATTTTTTATGCAAATTAGAGGAGAAATGCTGAAGAAAAATATAAGTTCTAGAACTAAACTCATGAAACACTAAAAATGTGTAAATGTGTACTGAAAAAATAAACAGACCACTATAGAAAATAAATCGTTGAAAAATTTCCATTAAAAAAATTTAAAAATTGTTGAAAATTCTCGAAAGTGAAGAGAAGTTGCTGAACTATTCTAGAATTCTTTAAAAATGTGTGCGCAATTTGTAAAATATTCTATAAATGGAAGCCAAACACTCGGAAATTTAGAAATCATTGGAAAATCCTCGCAATTTCAAAATTAACACGTGTTTTTGAAACATTTTTTTAAGTATAGAAACATTGGTAGGAGGTTCTAGAATACCAGATTTTTTATACAAATTAGAGGAAATATTGCTGGAAAATTATAAATTCTAGAACTAAACTGTACTGAAAGACTTAAGAAAATAGATCGTTGAAAAATGTTAATTAAAAAACAATAAAAAAAATTATTGAAAATTCTAGAAAGTGAAAAGAAGTTGCTGAACTGCTTTAGAACTCTTAAAGAAACGTACGCAATTGTTAAAATATTCTATAAATAAAAGATAAAATACTCTGAAATTTTAGAAATCTTGAAAAGGAAAATTTTGGAAAATTTCAAATTTCAATTAAAAATTTCTCAACAATTTTAAAAATTAAAAAAACGAATTGCTGAAAATTTTCTTTAAAATTCTCACATATGAATGAGAAATTTTGGGAAATTTAGAAAGTCTTAACAATTGAAAAATCATCACAATTTAGAGGGAAGAGAAGAGGTAAATTGTCTTTTTAAAAATAAACACATGTTTTTGAATAATTCTTTTAAATGAAGAAAAATTGGCAGGAGATTTTAGAATTCTAGATTTTTTATCCAAATTGGAGGAGAAATTGCTGAAAAGTTTTCGAAAAATTAAAGGTTAATGTTAAAAATTCTAGATTTTAAAGAGAAGTTTATAAAAAAATCTAGAAAATTGTAAAAAAAATACGAAAAATGGTTTCATTTAAAAAAATCAATTAGTGAACGATTTATACTATAAACTAAAGTCATCAAAAAAATTTAAAATTCTTAAAATTATTGGAAAATTTTTCTAATTTGGAATAAAATTTTTTTGGGAAATTTCAATTAAATTTAAAAACTAAAATGAAAAATTCTCGAACAAAAAGAAAAAATTGCTGAAATGTTCTAGAATTCACAAAAAAAAGTAAGGAAAATTGCTGGATATTTTTCAAAAAATAATATAATAATATAACTGCTGAAAATTCTAGAATTCTCACGTAATTTTGAAAGGAAATTTATCAAAAATTCTAAAAATTCGCATACATGAAAAATCTGAAAATCTAAAAAAAATTGAATTAGAGAAATATTTATATAGTTGTATCTGGATAAATTCAGCAAAACTTCTTAAAATTTGTAAGAAAAAATATTGAAAGAATCTAGAAATCTAGAAGAGAAATTGTTGGAAAATTCTTGTAATTTGAAACAGAAATTTTTGGACAAGTAAAAAAATAAACAAGAAGTAATGAAAAATTCTCTAAAAAGAAGGAGAAATTGTTAGAATGTTCTAGAATTCTAAAAAAAAAAAAAACAATTTAGAAGGAAAATTGCAGGAAATTTTTCAAAAAATTGAAGATAATTTCTGATAATTCTAGAACTCTCTAAAAACAATTCACAAAAACTTTTAAAGAAGTTTTGTAAGGGATAATACTGGACAAATCTAAAAATTTAGAACAGAAATTTTTGGAAAATTGTTGGAAACTTAATTAGAAAAAAATTTCAGCAAATCTATTTTTTGTTTTTATTTAAAAAAAAAAACACGTAATTTGGTAGAGAAATTCATGAAAATTTCTATAAATTTAAAAGAAAAAGTAGTAGAAAACTACAACTAGTATGTATGTATGTTTTTTATTTTTGTTAATTTGTTAATATGTATTATTTTAAAAAGAAGACCGAAGATAAATAAATAAATAAACTATTGAGAAAGAGAAACTTTGTTTAAAATTTTCGCAATTTTGTAGAGAAATTGTTGGTAAATTTCAATTAAAAACAACAACAATTGTTGAATTTCTCAAGCGATGAAAAGAAGTTGCTCGAATATTCTAAAATTCTTGAATTTTTTTGCAAATAAGGAATGATATTGCTAGAAAATTATGAAAAATTGAAGTTAAATAAAAGCATTTATAGAAAAATCCAGATAACCAAGAGGATATTTGCACCCTCAGCATCATGGACAAGGAAGGGTTAGAGTGGAAAATCATTGCAGCTGCATGAACTTCGCTCATTTTCATCCATCAAAAATTTTTGTACGTTTTGTATATGCATTTTTTCTTTGGAAAGGAAGCTAAAGACTAACAAACATAAACAGAAACATGCTGGAAATTCTAGAATCCTCTAAGATAAGTCACATAGTTTGGAAGAGAAATTGTAGCAAATGTTTACCCAAAAATAAATCCTTGAGGCATTGTTTCATAAAAGAACTGTTACATGAATCCTAGAATATAACATTACACCGAAATTCCTCGATGATTATTGATAACACATGAAAGTTTTGCTTTGTTACAGACTTTCAAAATTTCACTTTTTACTTCGATGAGATAATTTCTAAAAATTTTGGGCGATGATTTTCTTGCTTCAATACACCCAAAAATTTTAGGGTTATTGGGTGGATTGGATTTACTTAGGTTGATACGACCAACATTCAAATGCCAGACTCTATTGCCCAAAGATTTTAGATAAATGAATTGACTTGTTTTGATGCATCGAATATTTATGTTCCAAATAAATATGTCCAAAATTGTTAGGGTGATGAAGTCAGATTCTCTTGATTTGACATTATAGACATCAAACCAAGAGAATCTAAATTCATCAATTGAACAATCATTCGAAGCAATTTTGCCCGAAGTAACCAGACATTTTTTTAAAATTAATTTTGATTTTTGATGATTATCTCATTCTACACAAGATTGGGTGAAGCGAAGAACACACAAACATTGTTCCTAAAGAAATGAACAAAACTGCCCAAACATTTTATTGGGTTGGATGGTGGATTCTCTAATTTCTTCCCAGGGAAATGAACAGAAGTGCCAATTTTGGAAATTTATGATTTTCTCATTCTACATGAGATTAGATGAATGAAGTGAAGAACACTCAAATATTGTTCCTAAAAATAATGAACAAAACTGCCCAAACATTTTATTGAATTCTCTAATTTATACCTAGGAAAATTAACAAAACTGCCAATTTTGGTAATTTACGATTTAGGTCCTCCAATCAATTAAATATCAACAAAAAATTATTACAACTTCAGAAAGCTTAGACCGAATGGTGCTAGAGGTGATGTAGGGTACCATCACAGATTCAGTCAGTTGATGAACATTTCCTATAGTCCTAGACTAGCACATCATCTTCAAGTGTGAGAGATGAAGAATCCCCAAAACTGAGGTGTGATGTAAAGTCCAAAAAAGTATGAGAGATGAAGAATCCACAAAACAGGAGTGGAAGAGGTGCGACGTAAAGTCCAAAAACTACTACGCACCGTTATTGGGGTTTTAATTTATCTAAATTAAGCTTCAAAAATTTTACATTGAAGATAAATGCTAAATCCAAGAGAGAACTAGTGTAAAGCTAAAATCTTCAAAACTCACTATATCACAGAAAAGATGGTTAAAGCTTACATTTTCCATTTATTCTCAAAATGTCTACAACAAATTCAAATTTAATGACCGTATCACCAATGTCAAACCATCACAGTCCACTAAAGACATAATAATTACCAAAATCACTAATCTAAAAATGAACAATTTTTAATAATCCATCCTACAATTACATTTAATACTCCTTCCGCATCGCTTTTCAATGTCAATAACGCGGGGTTTGCATAGAACTTGACATAGATAATATAAACCAGTGCACCGAAAAAGAGCCAAATTATATGAATTAGATCAATTGTCCGGATACCCTTGACGGTCAAAATGTTTCCGAACATTTCTAAATGAGGTGTAGTTCCTAAGTCAATATCGATCGTGGGTTTTTTCGCTAGGATAATATAAATATTTCGGGTGGATACGGTTAACATCATAACTTTTCAATAGTTAGTGCAGTGAAGATGGTACCGGTAGTACTTATATTTGGTTTGCTGTTATGTTTAGAGAGTACTTGGACGCAGTCTAATTTTACCATAGGTGTGGAAGCCGCGGTTTATACACAGAACGTTAGCAGGAGGGTTACTAGGCAGACGGCCGGTACGACCGTGATATGCGTACCTGCTGGTACTTGCATTGCGGCTGGTAATTCTAATACAATTGATCCACGTATCGTCACAGTAAGTATTTAATAAATTCATTTTTCATTTACTTGACAAAGCCACTGTGGTGAAACATTGTTGAAGCAATAATTGTGGAGACTTTGTGGTACATCTTGAATATAATGAAGAAGGAGAAACGATTGCTTTTTTTACCAGTTTAATTAAAATTACACGTCGAAACTACGTGTGATTTCAAATAAAGTGGCAAAACAAAGTAATCTTCAAGTATTTAATATGTTTATACAATAAATAAAGACTATCTATAAAGTATTGTAGTACTTTTAAATTTTAGGAAGGATTAGCACCCCCACCAACAACTATCAACTGTCCAGCTGGTCAGGTTGCCTGTGTAGGTACAGCCGCCGCTGCGGCTTGCGGGCAAAGGTACATCACCAACGTCGGTACTGCTGATGGAAACGTACCTTACGGTTCGTACCCGTGGCAAGCTTTCATTAGGAACCAAACATCTTACACCGGAAGTGGAGTACTATTGGATAGCCTGCACGTCCTCACCGCAGCACATAAGGTCAACTTGAATGTGTAAGTACTTCTTTATTCTTAACTATGGGAAATAAGTATTTTGATTAGTTCTAATCAAAATAGTTCAAAAATGTTTCACCACAGGTTAAGAGAGCATATTAGGAAATAAGGTTTTATATTTTTTTTTTCTGAATCTAGTGCAACTCCTGGAAACGTGCAAGTTTACATGGGAGTTAACGATCCGGCAACGACGCTAGGGCAGGCACAGATGAGGACGGTGTCGAGAATTTTACTACATCCGAACTTCAATGCAGAGACTTTAATCAATGACATTGCTGTGCTGCGTCTGAGTGCTCCCATCGCACTGGGTTATCAAACTAATGTCGGTACTGCTTGTCTACCAGCGGCTAGTACGAACTTCATAGGTCAAAGGTAATAGTTTTCTTACAAAATTACGTAAAAAAATTGTTTCAATATATTTAGTGAAGTTGGGACCATAGCATAAATTAGATTTAGCACTCCTTTCATCTTAGGTACTATAATTGGATCATTTAATTTTTAAAAGCTATATATGTTTGCTAAATTTCAGATGTCTCGTTTCTGGATGGGGACGGACTGGCTTCACAACAAACGACGCTCCCACCTCTCCCCAAAAACAAGTCACCGTCCCAATCGTCACATACGACACATGCAGAGCTTCGATGATGCAGCCTAATGTTTTAGGAACAAACACCGACCGTTTCTTGGATCCCAATGGTGAACTCTGCGCTGGAGGTGAAGCCAACAGAGATGCTTGCACCGTAAGAAGATTAAATTTTCGAATTTGTACTAGTCGTTACTCTTTTGATCAATTTCCAAAATAGTTTTAATTATTTTTTGTTATTCTTATGATCTTTTGATCAATTTCCAAAATAGTTTAAATTATTTTTTGTTACATTTTTGATCTTTTGATGAATTTCCAAAATAGTTTTGATTATGTTTTTTTATTTGTAGCAAGACGGAGGATCTCCATTGGTTTGCCCAGACGGAAGTGGTCGATTCAACGTGGCCGGATTGGTCATTTGGGGTAAGAACTGTGGCCAACCTGGAGTCTACGGTGTCTACGTCGATGTGGCCAAGTACAGGGCCTGGATCGACTCCTCCATCGCCACCCTCAACGCTGGTTAATTCTGAATATTTATTAGCTTATTTATTTAATAGAAAATTAAAAAAAATAAAAACTAAAAAATTATGAAGTTGTTATATCTGGGCCAAGAATCGAAGCTTGTGTTTTGAAGTTAAATGTTGACGTAAAAATATATATACAATTAATTACAATTGCAATTCTCTGTCAATTACTTGGATTGTTCAAAAACCAAAAATGTTTGATCCAGAAAACATACTTTTTGGGAAACCCTTGATATGTAGCAATTGCAACAAGCCACATTCCATATTCAAGGTGACTTATCAAAAAAATTAAATTAAAATAAAACACTTATCCTTTATAAAAATTAAAACTCAAAAGTTAACAATAGCAATTAAAGTTGTTAGTGTTGGGTGCCAGTGATAAAACCACTAGACAACAAAGGCTCAAAAATACCAAAATAAACATAATTGGCAATTGACTACAAGATATCAATTGACAGTGTTGTCAACTAATAAAAAAAACAGGAACATATTCTATAGTCGTTAGTGAACACTTGCTTGTTAATAGTTATTTCTTGAAAGTTGTTATTTGAGAGTTACCAGTTGATAACTGATTATCAGATTCCATTTTGGACAATTGACATTTTTGAGTTACTCATCTGTATTATCTGTGTCATCTGCAATTTGGAACATTTGTAATCAGTGTTATCTGTCATCAGTGTTATCAGTTATTTGTACTCAGTGTCATCTGTGTCAAATATCATCTGCCATTTGTCATATGTCATCTGTTTCATTTGTCATCTGTGTCATCTGTCATTTGGGAATCTGTTATCAGTGTCATCTGTCATCGGTGCCATTTGTGCCATGTGTGTCATCTATTTTCTAAGCAATTTGTCATCTGTGTTATCTGTCATCTGCGTCATCTGTCATTTGTGTAGTCTGTATTATCTAATATATTTGACATCTGCAAACTGGAACATTTGTAATCAGTGCAATCTGTCATCTATGCCATTTGTCATCTGTGTCATCTGTCAACTGTGTTATCTGTGTCATCTATCATCTGAAACATTGGTAATCAGTGTTATCTGTGTCATTTGTACTCAGTGTAATTTGTGTCATCTGTCATCTGTCATCTGTGTCATCTATCCTCTGTTTCATTTATCATCTTTCATCTGTGTTATCTATTCTGGATGCCATCATATGTATCATCTGTTTTCTTTGCCATTTGTCATCAACTGTCATTTGGGAATCTGTAATCAGTGTCTAAGCTATTTTGCACCTGTATCATCTGTCACCTGTGCTATCTGTGTCATCTGTATCATCTGTATCATCTGGCATCTGTGTCATCTGCCATCTAAGCCATTTGTTATTTGTGACATCAGTGTTATCTAATAGATGTGTCATCTGTCATCTGAGACATTTGTAATCAGTGTCATCTGACATCTGTGCCATTTGCCATCTGTGTTATCTGTCATCTTTTTTATCTGTTATCTGGTATCTGTGTCATCTGCCATCTGAGTCTTATACCATCTATCACCTGTCTTGTCTTTTGCCATGAATAAATAAATAAATTAAAATCGACAAAAACTTTGAGAAATGTTAAATTGAACCTGTTGATGGTTGCTAGGTTCCCAGTTACTAGTTGTATGTTGTAGTTGCTTGATTTCATTTGAAAGTTGATAGCAGGAATTTAATCAATTGCTAATTGACATTTTATAGTTATTATTTGACAGTTACCAGAATTCAGTAAACAGTTGAAAACTTCTAGGTGTAACTTAACAGTTATCATAATTGATATATGAAAGTTGCCAATTAAAGTTGATACTTGTCAATTGACAATTGGTAATCTTGTGGCAGTTGACAATTAGCAATTTACAGCTGTAACATAATAATTATTAATAAAGATAATGGCTAATCCATATTTACACTGAATTCACTATGATTTAACTATAATATAAAATAGTTATTTAACATATGACATTTGACAGTTGTCAATTGATAGTTGACGGTTTTCAGGTTTCAATTAAATGCTGACAATAGATAATTGTAAGTTAATAAAGGTTGTCTCTGTTGAGTGACACTGATAAAACAACTGAATCACAAAGGCTCAAAAATATCAAAAACAAACATAGTTTGCAATTCATCATTATCAGCTAATTGACTACCAGATTTCAGTTTATAGTTATCATCCAAAAAATGCAGAAAGAGACTCAATAGTTGTTAGTTAACACTAAATTTGTGTCACCACAATTTAATTTATTGGTTATCACTTGTCATTTTATAACTGACAGTTATTATTTCTTACTTACCACAATTCATTAGATGATTGAAAACTTATAGATGTAAATTAATAGTTATCATAATTGACATATCAAAGTTGCCAATTGTAGTTGATAGTCAACGGTATACTTATGGCAGTTGTCAAATAGCAATTGACAGCTGTAACTTAATAGTTATTCATTTAGAATATGACATTTGACAGTTGTTACTTGGTAGTTGACAGTTATAAGTTAATAAAGGTTGTCTGTGTTGGGCGGCAGTGATAAGACAACTGAATGACAAAGGCCCAAAAATGTCAAAAAAAACAAAGTTTGCAATTGACCGTTGTCAGCTAATTAACTAACAGATTTCAGTTAACTAGAAAAAAACAGAAAAGGATTTAATAGCTGTTAGTTAACACTTAATTTGTTGACCATTGACAATTGACAGGTATCAGTGACACCACTTAGTAATTTAATAATTATTAATTGGCATTTTATAACTGACAGTTATTATGTGTTACTTACCAAAATATATTAGATGGTTGAAAACTTATAGATGTAACTTAATAGTTATTCAATTAATAGATGACAGTTGCAAATTATAGTTGTAACCTAATGACAGTTGACAGTTAGCAAATAGATGTAACATAATAGTTATTCATTTGACATATGATATTTGACAATTGTCAATTGATATTTCATGGTTATTAAGTTTAAATTAAATTCTGACAGTAGAGAGTTATTTAATAAATACCTACTGACAGTTAATCATTGGCAGTTAGCGATTGTCAGATTTCAGTTTTCAGTTCAAAATTGACAGGTTATATTTAATTATTGTCAGTTGTTACTTGACAGCTATAAATTGATAGTTCAAGTTTTTAGGTTTCAATTGAAAGTTGGCAATTATAATTTGAAAATTAACATTTGCAAGTTAGTAATTTTTTGTTGATAGTTGACAGTTATCAATTTACAATAGTAAGTTAACAGTTGTCAGCTTTCAATTAACCATTGAAAAGTGAACAGTGAACTTGATATTTTTTTATTGACATTTGATAGTTAACTTATGTTAACTTAACAGTTTTTTGTTGATTGTTTTCCGTTCGTAGATTTTCAGCGAATATTGACATTTGACAGTTGTTGGTTAATAGTTAATAATTCTCAGTTTGTAGTTAACGGTTATCAAATTTTAAGTTAATGTAAAAAATAGCAAGAGTGAATTAATAGCTATTATTTAAGCATTTAATAGTTAATAATTATTAGCTAAAAGTTACCAAAAGTTAAATAATAATAATTGATATATCAGATTTTAGTTAACAGTAGAGGAATATCAGTTAACAGCAATCAGTTAATTGTCGAAAATGGTCGATTATCAGACTTCAGGTGAGAGTCAGTAGTTAGGAGTTGAAAATTAGCAATAGTAAGTATTTTTTTGCCTGTAACTGACAGTTACCATCAGTTTGCAATAAGTATGTTGACAGTTGACAGTTGATAGGTATCAGATTTCAGTTGACAATAAAAAAATTGACAAGTGTAACTCAATAGTTTTCAATTGAAATTTAATAATCATAAGAACCGTAGTAATTCATAGTATTTTGACGTTCAAGAGTTGACAATTACTTTACAGTTTATAATTTTCAGCTGACAGATTGGTTAACTAACAAATACAAGCAATCAGTTAATAGTTGATAATTGTCGATTATAAGACTTCAAGTGAGAGTTGGAAGTTAAGAGTTAAAATTAAAAATTGTAAGTATTTTTTTTTCCATTTTGACAATTGACAGTAATCTGTTTTCAATTGTATGTTGACATTTGACAGTATAACTTAATAGTTTTAATTGTCAACTGAAATCTGATAACCGTCAACTAACATATGTCAACATACAATTGCAAACTGATTACTGTCAACTGTCAACGGAGAAAAATTGATTTTCAACAGTTAATTTACAGTTGATAGTTCCGTCAAAATTAACAGTTATAAGCATGATGATAGTTGACAGTTACAATTGTAAGTTGACAATTGACAGTTGATTGTAGTAGACAAAGTTGATAGTTGTAACTTAATATTTAACACGTAACAATTAATATTTATTAGTTGACAGTTAGGTGTAGTCAGTTAATAGTTCACGATTCTCAGAATTAAGTTGGTAATTGAACATTGACAATTGTATCCTAATAGTTTCTTAATTGACACCTGACAGTTGACAGATTTAAATTTAGAATTGCAAGGCGACAGTTTTCAGTTTATAGTATTAACCACCGATAGTTTCACACTCATTATATTTCAGTTACCAATTAAAAATCAACTGGTGTAACTTAATATATCTTCAATTGACATTTTTAGTTTAAAGTTGTAAGTTGTCATTTCACAGTTTTTAGTTTACAGTTGTCATATTTCAGTAGATACCTGAAAATTGACAGATGTAAAGTATTAGTTTTTCAAATGACATTTGATGGTTCTCATTTTAAAGTTACGAGTTGACAGTTGCTGGTTATTAATTGAGCGTTGACAGTGGACAGTTATTTCGGTGAAAGTTGGTCCTCAGTTTAGAATTGAGAATTGACAGTTGCTAGTTGACAATTATTTCGGTAAAAATTGAAAATTGACACATGAAACTTAAAAGTTTTTCAAATGACATCTGATGATTGATGGTTCTCAGTTTAGAATTGTGAATTGACAGTTGCTAATTGACAGTTATTTCAGTAAATGTTAAAAATTGACAGATGTAACTTAATAGTTTTCAAATGATACCTAATAGATGATGGTCCTTAGCTTAGAATTGCGAATTGACAGTTATTTCGGTGAAAGTTGAAAATTAACAGATGTAACTTTTAAGTTTTTCAAATGACATCTGATGGTTGGTGGTTCTCAGTTTAGAATTGTGAATTGACAGTTGCTAGTTGACAGTTGACAGTTATTTCGGTAAAAGTTGAAAATTGACAGATGTAACTTAATAGTATTTCAAATGATATCTGATAGTTGATGTTACTCAGTTTAGAGTTGCGAATTGACAGTTATTTCCTCGAAAGTTGAAAATTGAGAGATGTAACTTAATGGTTTGTCAAATGACATTTGATAGTCGATGGTTTTCAGTTTAGAGTTGATAGTTGCTATTTTTTTTAAAATTGATAGTTGACAGTTGATAATTGACTGATTTGGTACTTGAAAATTGTTGACAGTTACCAATAGGCACTTAATAGTTTTTAGTTGAAGGTTGTTAGACTTTAATTGATAGATTGGTTCTAATAGTTTTTCATTGACAGTAGTTGACTCTTTTTTTTGTTTAGAGATGATTGTCAGATTATAATAGTTTTTTCAGTTGGCATTTAGTAGTTGACAGTTTATTGGTTAAAGTAATAAGTTGACAGTTGCCAGTTCTTTGTTAATTGACAAGTGTCAATTGACAGATTTTAGATTGACATTGTTTGTAATTACTAGACAGTTAACAATGATATGTTAATAAAAAATTGATAGTTATCAATTGACAGGTATATATTAAGTTATACAAGAGGCATTTAATAATTGACAGTTGTCGATTGTCACTTGATAGTTGATACAATCAAAATGTTAAATAAAAATTAAAAAATGATATAATTCTAGATAATAAAAACAATTTTTATAAATTCTTAAAAACTTAAGTTGACCCATTGACAGTTGTCAGTTAAAACAAACAAAACACATGCCGATAGTTGACAGTTGTTACTTGAGAGTTATCAGTTGAAAGTTGACAATTGGCATTTGAAAGTCAATGATTGTTTGTTAATTCTACAGTTCTCAGTATATAATTGTAACTTGACAGTTGCCACATCAGTTAAATTTTATTGGTGACAATTATTAACTGAGTTACCAGATAGTTAACGGTTGTCAAATTACGGTTGACAGTTAAAAATTCAACAGTTACTTAACAGTTGATAATTTTCAGTTGATAGTTGACGGTTATTAAATTTCAGTAACAGCTAAAAATTAACGTTTGCTTGCTAATAGATACCAGTTTATGATGACTAATGATGGTCTTTTTAACGGTTGTCAGATTGCAGTTGATGGTTGAAAATTGACAGGTGTAACTTAATAAATTTGATAGTTGACAGTAATAACTTGACAGACACCATTATTTAGTTAATAGTTAAAAGTTGTCAAATTTCTATTGACAGGTGTATGTTAATAGCCATTCAATTGACATTTAATAGTTGACCATTTTTAATTGATAGTACATAGTTAAGAAAAATGACAATTGACAAATGTAACAGTTGAAAGTTGTCAAATTTCTATTGACAGCTGCAAGTTATTAATTATCCAATTGGCATTTATTAAATGACAGTTATTATTTAACAGTTTTCGATTATCAGTGCATAGTTGAGGGTTAACAGATTTCAGTTGTAAGTTGAGAGTTTTTAAAATAATAAATGACAGATATCAGATTTCAGGTGACAAATGTATAGTAGGATATTCAATTGACATTAAAGAAAGAGAATGGTTGCGACCGTTACTACGTGGTAATCCATACTTATACTGAATTGAGAAATTCACAATGTTTTGAATGGATTTTTTAATTTAGTGTGACATTTAAGAGTTGATAGTTATCATTTATTAGTTGATATATACTATTAGATAGTAGATAGTATAAAGTTGTCAGATTATAATTAACAATTGACATTTGACAGTTATGACCTCAATTGATAACTCAATTCAATTGACATTGTATGGTTGAGAGTTTTCAGTCTGCAGTTGTAAGTTGAGAGTTGACCGATTTTAACTGTTGAGAGTTGACAGATGTCAGATTTTAGTAGACAAAGTGGCAATTAAGTGAACACTTGAAACATTGAAAACACACTTAATTAATAGTAGACAGTTTTCAGTTTGGAGTTGTAAGTCAGCTGTTGACAGTTTTTAGTTGAGAATACACACTTGTCAGATTTCAATTGACAGAAGAAAAATGACAATCGACGATTGTAACAGTTGAAAGTGGTCAGATTTCTATTGACAGGTGTAAGTTATTAGTTATCCAATTGACATTTAATAGTTGACAGTTATTATTTGACAGTACATAGTTGATGGTTAACAGATTTGAACTTAAAGTTATCAACTGACAGTTAAACATTGAGAGTTTTAAATTAATAGTTACAATCGTAAGTTGACAATTTTTAAATGATAAATGACAGATGTTAGGTTTCAGGTGACAGTGGAAAATTGTAGATGTATTCAATTCACATTTAAGAATTGACAGTCTTCACTTGATAGTCGATAAATACGATTAGATTGACATTTGACAGTTATAACCTCAATTGATAGTACAATTCAATTGACATTAAATAGTTGACAGTTTTCAGTCTGCAGATGCAGGTTGACAGTTGACAGTTCGTGTTGATTCAGATTTTAATAGACAAAATGTCAGATTTCCATGAACATTTAAACATTGAAAACTATAACTCACACTTAATAATTGACAGTTTTTAGTTTGCAGTTGTAAGTCGGCGTTTGACAGTTTTTAGTTGAGAATTCACACTTGTCAGATTCCAATCGACAGAAGACAAATGACAATCGACAATTGTAACAGGTGAAAGTTTTTAGATTTCTATTGACAGGTTTAAGTTATTATTTATTCAATTAACATTTAATAGTTGACAGTTATTATTTGACAGTTTTCAATTGACAGTACACAGTTGAGGGTTAACAGATTTCAGTTAAAAGTTAGCAATTGATTGTTAAATATCGAAAGTTATCAATTAAAAAATAGTTACAGTTGTAAGTTGACAGTTTTTAAAAGATTAGTAACAGCTGTCAGATTTCGGGTGACAGTAGAAAATTGACAGATGTATTTAAGGATATGCATTGACATTTAAGAGTCAACAGATGATGTTTGATAAACACTATTAGACAATAGATAGTAGAAAGTTTTCAAATTCTAATTCACACTTGACATTTGACAGTTATAACCTCAAATGATAATTTGATTCAATTGACATTAAACAGTTGACCATTTCAGTTAACATTTGTAAATTGACACATTCTAGTTAAGAGTTGACAGATATCAGCTATCACTTGACAGAAACTCAACTTGCTCAAAGCAGACAGTTGACAATTCCCAATTTGTAGTTGAAGGTTAACAGTGTCAATTGACAATTGGATGATTGTGGATTATATAGAAACAGATGAATAATATAAGTAATGCCAAATTTAATATGGAAAAGGAAAGAGTAAAAAAAGACTTCTTTGTTGCATAATTAATTTACTAACCTTCTGTATTTTTTTGATCAAATTCAGAGAACTTGCAAAATCAGAAAAGGGATTCAATTTTGTCTTGCAATAAAAAATTATTACAAACTACAAGAAAAGCTAAACTAAACCGTAAGAATGTAACTCTTATCTATTATTTGGACATCCAAAATTGCTGCATAAAAATTAAATGTATTTTTACTGCAACCTAAAAAGTATTATAGATTTTTTTTGGATCACCTCGAGTTGCTTTAGAGAGACATAAATGTGTTTCAAAATTGACCAAAATTGTCCAAGACTCTCAAAATAGATATTTATATAGAAAAATGTGGCCAAAACAATTATTTAATATAAGGAGTTAAGAATAAACAAAAATAGTAATAGCCAATTTACTAATCTTATAAAATTTTTGACCAAACTTAATAGTAAAACATTTTTAACTCTAAAACTTGTAAAACAAATGTTCGCACAGCATAACAAGAAGGCAATAAAAACTTTTTTCTCACATCAAAATTGTTCACAGTACTTTCTAATTTTTAGGCATAGTTAGTCTTTCATTACCAGAAGCTTAAGAAGAATTGATCAGCAAGGAAAAATTGTTTAGACCATGGTCAAAACATTTTTTATCAATATGAGGAATTTTATACTGCTTTACCTAAAATATGTGAACTTGTATTGTAAAGTCAAGGTTTTTTTCTCACATAAAAAATTGTTCACAGTATTTCGTAACCTTTTGGGGAAAGTTAGTCTTTCATTACCAGAAGCTCCTGAAAAATTGACAAGCAAAGAAAAATTGTTTAGACCATGGTCAACAAAATTTGTGATCTACATATATGAGGAATTTTATTTTACTTTGTCTAAAATATATGAACTTGTATTGTAAACTCAAGGTTTCTTTGAAAATCTATATTTTGCGTTCGAAATTGCTCTCTCCTGTTGAATACGTTACATAATGTAAACTTTCTTGTTTCAAATTGTTTTAGGTCTGAGATATCAGCTTCCAACGTTGATGTTGACCAACAAGAAGCCAAAATTTGGGCTGTAAATCACAACAACCTTAGACTCCTACCTTATGGTAAGCCAATTATTTGGCCAACATTATTAATCCATCTAGTGTAGAAACAGAAATTGCTCGTTAATGTAAACATGTGTTCTGGATCGAGTTTGCCAAGGGTGATCAAACCTAGGCCTCACTAGGTCCGTTGTGCCTAAACACGTGTTGTAAAATTCAAAACTTTATAATAAGGCATTAAAACAAAAACGATGTTGTTTACTATTTTATTATTATTTCTTTATGTCTAAAAATAAACTATGGTTGTATAACATCAACACGCTATAATATAAAATATGGGACTTTTTTCATTCCACAAATATAAACAGCAATTATTTATATACTGGAAAATATGTTCACGGCATTAGAGCACAATTTACTCCTAATTTATAAAACGACCATCCGCGCAATTTAGTTAATCCATCGAACGGAACAATTGTAACAAAATAATTCGTCGTCAACGCTCCAACAATTCCTCGTGAAATGCATAATCGCCGCTTGTTATTAAGAAAACAAAAACAGAAAAATTACATCGATGATGATGACAGTGGCAAAGGACACAGAATCGATTACGGAATCAGATCCGATGAGTCGACCCGATTATCTATAACATAACTACCAGTCACGGTACCGTGGAAATCCCAAGGGAATTATGATAAATAATAATTGTTCGGACGCGGATTGGTCAGTGTGATTCTCGCGCGGAAGCTTGTGAAATGTTGGGTCTGCGAGCTCTTCTTTTCGTGGCGTTTTTGGCCACGGTTTGGGCGTTACCGTGTTTCATCAGAATTATAAGGTTACCTATGACACCAATGCCTTTACCGACACAACCGCCCAATAACAATAATAATAATAATAACACTGGAGGTACTATTGATCCAAGGGTAAGTCTGTTATAGGTTGTAAGAGTTGAATTGGAGTTAACCAATAGACTTAAAAATGGATTTAATTGATGATTTATTTGGAAATGAAGTAGGATTTTATGTAAGGAAAGTTTTGACCAAAAAATTACTTTGATCCAAAAAATCCTACCTACATTTTTTGATCAAAATATTTGATGGTCAAAATTTTTCTTACATAAAATCCTGCTATACATAAGGATTATATTGTAGATTTATTTGGAAATAAAGCAGGATTTGGTGTAAGGAAGGTTTTGACCAAAAAAATGTTTTGAACAAAAAATGTATATTAATTATTTTAGGTGAGCAGATCGATAGCCTGCGACGATGACCTGATCCCTTGCGACGTCAGCTTCAAATCGATGTCGGTCAACAAGAAGCCGAAGTGCGGATCGCGGTTCATATCATCTTTGGACCCCAGCAACGGCGAAACCACCCTAGGTGCGCATCCGTGGTTGGCCTACATCGTTAACCAGATGGGATACACCGCTAGTGGCGCCCTCGTCGATCCCTACCACGTGATCACTGCCGCTCATAAAGTCGTCCTTCATATGTAAGCAACAACAAAATTTTTGATCAATTTAAATTCTAGATAATTATCAACTAAGTTTTTTGGACAAGCTTTATATTTTGAAGTGATTGGAGTAAAAGTCTTCTATGTTTTTTTTTTTGACAAGGTCAACAACAACAAAATTTTGATCAATTTAAATTCTAGATAATCATCAACTAAAATTTTTTGGACAAGCTTTATATTTTGAAGTGATTAAAGTAAAAGTTATAATGAAATTTTGATGGTATAATATTTTTTCTAAGTTCCAAGAATGTTTTAAGTAAATCAAAACTGTAATTTTTCTCGTAAATACTTTCACTATTGAATTTCTTTCAGGAATAACCCAAGCACGATAAAAGTACACATGGGTGTCCACAACCCGGCGAAGACGATGCTCATGTCGGAGATGAGAAGAGTGGATCAGATACACATCCATCCCTACTTCGAACCGGACACTCTGAAAAACGACATTGCCATTCTTCGACTGAACACGCCCATCCAGTTGGGATCGGACATAAACATCGGCACGATCTGTTTACCTGAAAATAGCGAACTTTACATAGGAAGAAGGTAAGACCAAGCCAAACCATCATCAAAAGCCATCAACCTTACAACTTTGCACCCAAAACTACTTGTATCAATATAGACTAAGATAACAAGCTCCTCGATCATAGAGGAATTGAAGGCAAAAAAACAAACCAAAACCAAAAAAACTTTCATTTAGATTATCACAAAAAACCTTCGGATTTTTGAAAACAGTCTTATTTGGAGTATCAAAAAGATCTTGAGTCTTGAATCAAACATTTTCTTTATACACCAATTATATCTTTCTAGATGTTTAGTAGCTAATTGGGGACCTTCATCCGTTGGAACCTTCAACGACAACATGGCACTGCAGCGTCAAGTCAGAGTGCCAATAGTCGATTACAGAACGTGCTGGAACGCCATGGCCCAATCCGACGCACTCGGTAGCAACGTTGAAAAATATCTAGATGGATACCAGCATATGTGCGTTGGTGGACAATTAAATAAAGACGCCTGTTCGGTATGACTCATTAGATTTGGTACTTGGTGGGTCTTAATTTTTGGAAAATTTTAGGAAACCGGCGGAGCTCCTCTGGTCTGCCAGAACGAGACCACGAGAAGGTTCCACGCGGTGGGAATAGCTTCCTGGGGCCTCGGGTGCGATGCGAAGGGGGCCTACGGCGTATACGTTGATCTCTACAAATTTAAGAATTGGATCGAAGCGACCACTTCGGATTTTTATAGTTAACCCCTGTGAATAGTGTTGCATTTTTTTTTTTGGAAATAAATTAATCGCGAGTTATAATCGTAATCTTTTTATAGTCGAATGGCTATGACCTTCCATTTAACGTTCTTTAAAGTTTCTTTAGGTAAAGGCAGATTCGACAAGCCCATCAGCCCTTTAGCAGATCAAACGCAAGTATAACCACAGAGCTTTTCATTTGTATTTAGGGATTTTGAGGATAGGATCCGAGCTTTCAGTAGGAATGACCAATATTCAATAGACAACGACTTCGACGAGACGGCAACATTATTTAATTGGAATGATTTGCAGAAACTCATTTTTGAAGAAGAAGGGTTTGGCAGAAATGTTTATAGACGGAGAAAAGGGTTTAAACTCCTGGTTGAAATTGAAGTCGTTCCAAATTTTCGACAAAATCCAGTAGTGCAGAAGTGCACAAGACTCTAATGAAAAGGAAGATGAGAAAATAAAAAAAACTGTGTAGGAATATTTCTTGAAAATGAAGAATTAAGAGTAGCAAAAAACAGAATCAGAACAGATTTCAAACTAATACAGGCAAGTTTCCAAGCAGTGAAAGGTCTACAGAAAGGGCAAATAAGACAGTTACAAAGTGGTCATAGATCCAAAGGGATGAAATGTTTCAGATGCAATACGTTTGAACACAAAGCAGCTGAATGTAAACAGGAAAGGAATGTAAAAAAGAAAGAAACTAGGTCCGATGAAGTACGTTCGTTGAATCTGGTTAAAATTAATGACTTGCAAATAGATGCATTGATTGACACTAGCAGCCAGATCAATATTATTCCCAGTAGAATTCACAAAACTAATTTAATCCCCACAACTCAAGGTATCAAACCTAATCTTGACAGGATTTGGTAAGAATTCTGTGAAACCTTCAGGTTACGCAGAAGTACACATGCAAATTGATGATGATAATTTCAATACCGTAGGGTCTGATGACGTATCTAATTTAGATCTTATAATTGGAAATGAATGATTGGATCAAACGAAGTTGAAGATTTCAAAGGAGAACAGCACGATCAAGAAGATTAGAAGCGAAGAAGCCCAACTATTGAGAATTGCAGTCAAGAGATAGTTTCCATGTATATCGATGATTTCGGCCAAAAGTCAGAGTAAATGGCTTGCACGGTTGCAGTTAGTATTACAAGTAGCGAGTGAGCATCAATTAGAAATCAAAAGTGTCAAATCCTTCAGTATCGAGAGCAATTCCTTGGTCACATAATTGAAAGCGGTAAAGTGTATTCAGCCGAAGAGAAGACCAGAGCAGTAAGAAAATTTCCAGAACCAAAAAATGTGAAGTTTTTTTGGATTTAACGGAATACTTTCGAAAATTCATTCCGCAGTACTCGAAAATGGCTAAACCATTAACAAATCTTTTGAAGAAAGGAACAAGATTCAAATTTGAAGATGAAGGGAAGTCAGTGTTTCAATCGTTGAAGAAGGCGTTAACAGATGGCCCAGTACTTCAAATCTATAAAACTGGTTTGGAGACAGAAATACATACGGACGCGAGTATAGATAACTATGGAGGAATTTTGCTACAAATATGCCCTAAGAATAATCAGTTCCACCCAGTACATTACATGTCAGAAAAGACTACGGCAGCAGCAGAACGAAGGTACTCAAGTTATGAACTAGAAGTCTTGACAATGATAAAATGAATCAAGTAATTTAGGACAAAAGAAATAATTATGAAGTTGTATCAACAGAAGAAAAATTTCGGTAATCCCTGTAGAATAATCTCAGACAAAGGCTCAAAAATTACGAGTCTAGAGTTTAAAGACTATAGAGAAGATAGAACATATACGAGGGATGTCCGTAAATTAAGTACTCAAACGAGCTACCGTTGCGACGGAACGAGCTAGCTTAAATCTGACAACAGCACCGTGTTCTCTGCTTCCCCCTCCACTATTTTGGCCGGTCCCCACCTCGCTGCGACGCTATATCTTGGCTTATAGTCCATTGACGATGGAAAAAAAAACGTGCGCACCCGCCAAGTGTGAATTGCGTTCAGTGATTAGATATCTATGGTTTAAGGGTTCACCCTCTATTGAAATCCATTGCCAATTGACCAATGTGTATGGAGAAAAGTGTATAGAGGTAAAAAATTTTCGGAAGTGGTACAGGGAGTTCGCAGGAGGTCGTACAAACGTACAAGACGAGGTCGGCCGCGAGCGTCCATCAGTTTCGGATGAGACAGTGACGAAAGTTGAGAAACTTTTGTTTAAGGATCGCGTGTGACTCTGCGAAAGATTGCCGAACTGATAGGGCACGTCTCTAGGACTACCATGGACAAGATTTTGAGGGGTTCGGCTGACAAAGGGAGTTTGTCTACACCACGACAACGCCCCCTTCACGACGGATCTCATCGTCAAATTCGGGTGGGAAATCCTTAATCATCCTCCATATAGCCCTGATTTGGCTCCAAGTGACTACCATTTGTTCCCCAATTTGAAACAACACTTGGAGTGAACGAAATTCTCAAGCGACGAAGAGCTGAAGGCAGCTGTCGATATCTTCTTGCGCGAGTCGGCGGGAAAGTGGTACGACCCGGGTATAAAAAAGCTCCCGGAGCGACTCCGAAAGTTCATTAATCGTGGCATCTAAGCTTTCAGAATCAGCATTTTGTTTTGCAATAAAATTATGTTTACTATGAGAAAAAAATTGAGACTTTAATTTACGTATAACCCTCGTAGGAATTACGATTGAACTTCCAAGAGCGAAGAACCAAATGGAGCGCCAAAACAGAATAATTATTAGTGTTGTAAATAAGCTTGCAATCAAAGCCCCTACCAAATGGTATCAATACGTGGATGATGTACAAAATATAATCAATGCGACGTATCAAAGGAGCATTGACGCCACTTCATTTGAGCTACTGATGATCGGAGTCAAGACAAAACGTCCTGATGACTTGCTGATCAAATGGATGGTAGAGGAAGAGACCGTGAAAGAATTCGAGGAGAAAAGAGACAGTGCAAGAATGAATGCGAAGAAACAAATACAGAAAGTCCCGAAAGAAAGTAGGAAATATTACAATTTACGAAGAAGAAAAAGTACACTCTCGATGACTTAGTTGTCATAAAAAGAACGCAGTTCGGTCCAGGACTTAAGCTCAAGGCAAATTACCTAGGTCCATATAAGGTTAAGAGAGCTAAGTACAACGATACATTCATGAAACCGTGGTGCCCTGAAGATGATGATGATATGGGGTCCTCCGAGGCGGATGACTCTCCAAAATGGCCGAATGTAGGATCGGGATAGCAACACCGGTATGATGAGAGATGAGGCAACGGGGTGTAAAGAGATGACGGTCGTGTTTGTATTGTAACTCACTTAATAATTCCACAAAAGCCAAAGATAGAAACGTGATGAATCAAGGCTTAATTTATTAGGATAGGTCAGGAGTTCGCTACCCCAATACATCGTTTATTATTACACATTTTTACTTCCACAATATTTGGATTTTAGGATCTAAGAGTAGCACCATTTTTTTTTTTTAATTTTCAAACCTTAATGATTCTTTACATCTAAAAACGTAAATCTTCTGGAATTAAAAAGCTAGATGAAAAAATAATCTTTAAATATTTTTTCATCTAGCTTTTTAATTCCAGAAGATTTACGTTTTTAGATGTAAAGAATTTATTTTTATTAAATATTGGTTTTTCAAGAAATTCTATTCTATAAACCGCGAAGAATTTTGTATTTTTTTGAATTTTCACATTTGAGAAATATAGTTTTTTTTTTAAATTCTAAAATAGGTTTTAGTATCTAAGTATTTTTTAAAATAATTTTTGGGTTCTTTAAGAAATTGATTTTTTAACTTTTTTAAGAATTTTCATTTTCCAAAAGAACTGTAGATTTTTTGTATTTAAAATATTTAGGTCTAAGGAATTTAAAAATGTGGTTAATAATAATAATAATAGTTCTTTGAGAATTTTGGTTTTCTGCGTTTCTTATATACTTTTCCTACAAAGTTTTAGATTTTTCAAGAAATTGTTTAAAAAATGACGACAAAGATTTACATAAAATATATTTTTAGAATTTTCACATTTCAGAGAGTTTCGTCTAGTCAATTCTAGAATATTTGGACTTTTGGGTCTAAAAGGTTTCTAATAATTTTTGGGGTTTTCAAGAAATTTTAGAACCCCAAGTAAGATTTTTAGGATTTCCATATTTATAAAAACAGATGGTTTAGTTCTTTTTGTAATTCTTAAAGATTGAAGAGCTTTCATACAATGTTTGGTAAATTGGTTGTCAAAATTTTGTACTATTCTACATGGTTAGCTAAATTTGATTTGCGAATTTGCTTTAATCTCTAGAAATAACGTTAGGCTACAAATATTTTCCAAAAATTATCAAATCACTTGTTTAATCAAAACAAAACACTTTACGTAAACTCAAACCGACAATAGTAACTTAAAATAACCTAAGAAATTTTAGATAAAACAAGAATTACCAAAAAGAACGATTCCTCTGACGTCAAAATAGACAATCAGCATCGTTTTGATGCGAGACTGCTCCTTCGCGTTTTTATGAGGCGGACAGTTACGACAGAGTTAAGAAAGTCCAGCTCATTTTATTAAATAATATTCAATAATTCTTGACACCGCGTGAAACTCGAAGTTTTTTCTGGTCTTTCGCCAATACTTTCATAATAAACCCTGTAGATAAAATTAATTTCCTCTATTCTGCTTTTACTTTCCCTATATAGAATATATATAGAAAGTATTGTTTTCGTACATGAAAATTTCTGTAGGCGCTGTATCTCAAAAATTAATGTTCCGTTTGAGACGAAGCTTTAAACTTAAGTTTTTATCGTTGCAAACTATAACTGAAAAGTGTTTGCTGAAAATTCAAACTTGCTATTTTTAGCAAATTAAGTTTTTTCTAAATTTAATTTTGGTCTTAAAAATCTTAACTGCTTTTAAATGTTAATTGATTTTATTGGAAAATTTCAATTTAATTCAAATTAAAAAATGTATTCCGAAATTCTAAAACGTTCTTTAAAAATGCAATTGTTTTTGTTTTCGGAAAAAAATAAATTACTTTTTAGACATTTTTAAGTAAAGATTTATTTTTAGGCAATTTTCAAAAGTTTGAAATTTTTAGATTCAAATAATTTAAATTTGTTTACTGTTGAGACATTCAATTGTATTAGTGCTTTGTTAATGTCAACTGTTTTAACGTTAGTTTTTAGATATTGCAATAATCGTAACATTAAACTAAAATAAACACAATATTAACTTAACCTTATAAACTTGATTATTACTTATTCTATCGTACTCTTGACCTACCTCAACAAACAATGCAATGACCTCTCGTACTCCTGACCCGCACAAGCAAATTATACATTGAGGTAGGTCAAGAGAACGCTGGAATTCAAGCGGGAAAATAGGCGCTAGGTTAACGGTTAAATACATCCTAAAAAAGAGAGCTTAAATTATTTCAAATTTTACCAACAATTAAAAATTAAGCCAATTTTAAAATTAAAATTAAATTTTTTTTATTTTTACTTGATTTCAATAAATTTCTTTCTAGGAATCTATTGGTGCAAGAATTTTCATAATCTAATAATTATTTTAATAGTTATCGTGGAAAAACTGAAAAACAATTGAAGTTCGAATTTTAGATTTTTACTTGATTTAAATAATTTTGATTGTAGGAATTCATTGATGCAAGAATGTCCACAATCTGATAATAAATTTGGAAGTTATCGTGGAAAAACTGAAAAACAATCGAAGTTCGAATTTTTGATTTATACTTGATTTAAATAAAATTGATTGTAGGAATCGATTGGTGCAAGAATTTCCCTAATCTGATGATTATTTTGGAAGTTATCGTGGAAAAACTGAAAAACAATTGAAGTTCGAATTTTGTATTTTTACTTGATTTAAATAAATTTGATTATAGGAATCGATTGGTGCAAGAATTTCCCGGATCTGATGATTATTTTGAAAGTTATCGTGGAAAAACTGAAAAACAATTGAAGTTCGAATTTTATATTTTTACATGATTTACATAAATTTGTTTGTAGGAATCCATTGGTGCGAGAATTTCCATAATCTAATAATTATTTTGGAAGTTATCGTGGAAAAACAGAAAAACAATTGAAGTTCGAATTTTGGATTTTTACTTGATTTGCATAAATTTGATTGTAGGAATCCATTGGTGCAAGAATTTCCATAATCTGATGATTATTTTGGAAGTTATCGTGAATAAACTGAAAAACAATTGAAGTTCGAATTTTTGATTTTTACTTGATTGAAATAAATTTGATTGTAGGAATCCATTGGTGCAAGAATTTCCTAAATCTGATAATTATTTTGGAAGTTATGGCGAAAAAACTGAAAAACAATTGAAGTACGAATTTTAGATTTTTACTTGATTTAAATAAATTTGAGACTCAACCAACCCCATACATTATTCTGATGGTAAATTTAAATTTTATAAATAAACCGCAAATAATATTACTAATAAAGTGCAATACAATAATTGCACAATGTTGTACGCATTGTGCAATGTACGTAATTTAAATCGCATCACGGAAAAATATGATGGGATGATTCACCTAACCTTTCCTCAATAATATAAATAAATAACATAATATTTTTTTAAATCCGTTAACACCTCGCTGCAACAAAGTGATTAGGAAAATAGATTGCCCGTTTTGCACGACTGGACAATAAATTGAAAACACCCCCACCGATTGTTTTACAGGCCCAATGCCACAAATACCGGGTCGTAACATCGGAAAAACCTTGATATTATGATAAATACATCGCCGGAGCGATTAAATCATTCAGTTGTGTTAGAATGTTTAAAGTTAACATTGCACTACTGTTATTGGTATTTGAGCCGATCGAAATGAACCCTCAGTTGGGTTTTGGGACATCACCTCCTACAGGAGGATATAGTCCTGGAAGGGAACCGATATGCGTACCACGTGATACTTGCGCTGCTGCCATTGGACAAATCATAAATCCTCGTATAGTGACAAGAACAGTAAGTAATAAAAAAATATTATTATTGGTTTTTAAAAAGTCTTATAATTATAGCAAAATTCTGTTTTCCTTCACAGAATGGACAAGCAGAAAATAATTGATTTTTATACAATTCAATCGTTTTAAAGTACTATTTTTCAATCGTTTTAGTTGATTAATAATAATAATAAAATATATAATACATAATAAAAAATCTGGTAGTTAGATAAAGAGATTTTCAGTCAAATAAAAAATAAATCAAATATATGGAAACCAAAAAAATATATATTGCTTTAGCGCATTTCTGACCTACTACAAAAAAAACTAAAAGTATAATAGTATTATATTTTTATACTTCTATGAATTATGTTTTTTTGAATATTGTCCACACTGTTATAAATTACTACTCTCATATAATCATATATTCAAAATATGATAGTTTTCTATTCATTACTTTATTTTACCGTATTAGATAAACTATTGCTTCATCTCCGTTTGTATTATTGGATAATTTACAGGGGCGTCAGGTGGCCTGTGGTAGTGATGAGGTACTCTGTCTGGGAATTTTAGGTGGTGGAGCAAATTGCGGCGTGCGTTATGCAACCGTGTCCCTCGCCGATGGACAAAGCCAGAGGTTTGCGCACCCTTGGCAGGCATTCATCACCAACGGAAGTGGATATACCGGCAGCGGAGTACTCTTGGACAGTACGCATGTTTTGACAGCGGCCCACAAAGTCGATCGGTACGTATAAGAAACAATACTACAAATAAACTGATAACATTAAGATTGTTACACTCAACTGCGCTGATGAGATCGAAACCTGTCTGTAACTGTTTTAAGCACAGCTGAAATTTATCTAATGATTAAAATTTGTATTTAGAAGCAATAGAGATCTTCTTAGAGTATTCCTGGGAGTCCATAATCCACCAACATACGGAAATATAAGCAGGAGGGTAAGACAAGTGCAGATTCATCAAATGTTCGATCCAAAAACTCTGAAAAACGACATCGCGGTTTTAACATTAGCCCAAGCGGTCCCTCTAGGATATAGAAAAGACGTCGGCACTTCGTGTCTACCAACTGAGGATTCATCAGAAGAATTGGTTGATACTACGTAAGGGCAAACTTCAAATAAGTTGGAAGGAATAATAATAATCGTACTCTTACAGGTGCATGGTGGCTGGATGGGGGATGACCGCATTTCAGGCGAACGATGCTCCGACATCACCCCAGAAACAAGTGAGCGTGAACATTGTGAGCCACAGCAAGTGCTTCGACTCGATGTCGCGTCCCGATGTTCTTAGTTCTAATGCTGGTGTTTATTTGGATGACAAGGAATTATGCGCAGGAGGCGTGCAAAATAAAGACGCTTGTACTGTAAGTTGGGATTTTTTATTCTTCACATTTTACTAAATCAACTCAATTAATTACAGCAAGACGGAGGTGCCCCTTTAACTTGCAACGTTGGTGGAAGATACACCACCGCGGGATTGGTGATTTGGGGGAAGGGATGTGGCCGAACTGGTGTTTACGGTATCTACGTAGATGTTGCGAAGTATCTTCCATGGATTCGTAATAAATTAATGTAACCTGGTAAATAAATAGAGAATGTTCCCAAAATTTTCTAAAATATATTTTCCCTTGAGTCCCTTCGAGCGCGACTTAGTTCAATTATTGGTTTTTCTGAAGAAAACCCTTGTTAATGTTGAAATAATTGAAACGTGGAATAGTGGACACCCACCGTGTAAATTTCTCAGCATCTGTGTCGAAAAACTACAATTATGAATATAGTTTAATCTAAAAATTCACTTTTAGAAATTCGCAAATATGAAAATTCAAAAAAAAAATCAAAATGCAATTTACATACCTTAGAGAAAAAAAAATAGAAACTTTAGAATAAAGAAAATTCTAAAGAAAACTGCATATCGTTATCAGAATCAAATTGCCAAAAGTTTCAAAACGTAACTCTAAAACCTTAAATTCTTAGAAATCCAGAATTTCGAAAATTCTAAGACAAATAGAAAGAAGGGCAGAGAAATCTAAGAATATTGAAAACGTGAAATTTTTCTAGGAGTTAAAAACAGTGTCTAAATTTTTTTCACATAATTAAAACATATTTTTAGAAAGCAAATAATCTGAAAATTCTAAAAAAACTTGGTTTTTAGACACTCGGAAAATACACAGAATCTTAGAAACTGTTATAATTTCGATTTGAAAAACTCAAAAAGCTCAATGATCGACAAAAATTACTATAAATATAAAACACTTCAAAGAAAATTTAGAAAAAACAATTAAATTCCTAGACATACAGAATTTCTAAAATTTTAGAACACCTAGAAAGCACAGAAAATTAAGAATATTGGAAACGTTACAATTCAAAATCTGTGCCAAAAATTTTTATACAAATGTAAAAACATAATTTTTAAGACTATCATGCTTTTAGAAAACAAAAATCGTGAAAATTCTAACAAATATTTAATTTTAGGCACACACAAAAAACTAAGAATCTTGGAAACTGTTAAAATTTTCCAATTGAGAAAACACAAAAGGTTTATTAATTATCAAAATCTTAGAAATATTATCGGTTCATGTAAAGTTCTCAAAAATCAGCAAAAGTGTCTAAAAACTACAAATATGAATATATAAATCTATAAAAATTCACTCTCAGAAATTCGCAAATATGAAAATTTAAAAAAAGAATCAAAAAGCAGATTAAATGTCTAAGACAATTAAATTCTAGGAACATTATAATAAAGAAAACTCTGAAGAAAACCGAATACCGTTGTCAGAATCAAATTGCCAAAAGTTTCAAAACGTAACTCTAAAACCTCAAATTGTTAGAAATCCAGAATTTCGAAAATTCTAAGCCATATAAAAAAATGGACAGAGAAATCTAAGAATATTAAAAACGTGAAATTTTTCTAAGAGTAAAAATCAGTGTCTAAATTTTTTTCACAAAAGTTAAAACATAATTTTAGAAACTATCGTGTTTTTAGAAAGCAAAAAATCTGAAAATTCTAACAAACTTTTGTTTCTAGATACTCGGAAAATGCACAGAATCTTACAAACTGTTATAATTCTGAATTGAGGAAACTCAAAAAGCTCAATACAAATAAATACAAAACTCTTCAAAGAAAATTTAGAAAAAACAATTAAATTCTTAGACATACAAAATTACGAAAACCCTTTACCTAGAAAATTAAGCACAAAAAAAATAAGAATATTGGAAACGCGATAATTCAAAATCTGTGTCACAAATGTAAAAACATAATTTTAAAAACTATCATGCTTGTAGAAAACAAAAAACCTGAAAAAATGCTAACAAACTTTTGTTTTAAGGCACGCACAAAAAAAAACTAAAAATCTTAGAAACTGTTTTACAAATTACGTTTTTATATATGTAGAAGAAAATTGTTACGCAGATTCTCAATTGTCACGTTTCCAATATTTTCAATTTTCTGTGCTTATCTTTCTAGGTGTTCTAAAATTTTCGAAATTCTCTGTGTCTAAGAATTTAATTGTTTTTTCTAAATTTTCGTTGTATTCATGGTAATATTTGACGAACATTTTGAGCTTTTTGAGTTTCCTCAATTCAGTTTCTAAGATTATTTGTATTTTCAGTGTCTAAAAGCAAAAGTTTTTTAGAATTTTCAGATTTTTTCCTTTGTAAAAACATGATAGTTTCTAAAAATATGTTTTAACTTTTATGAAACTTTTTTTGGCTCCTAGAAAAATTTCACGTTTTCAATACTCTTAGATTTCTCTGTCCATCTTTTTATTTGTCTTAGAATTTTCAAAATTCTGGATTTCTAAGAATTTGAGGTTTTAGAGTTACGTTTTGAAACTTTTAGCAATTTGATTCTGACAACGATATTCGGTTTTCTTTAGAATTTTCTTTATTCTAAAGTTTCTATTTTTTTGTCTAAGGTATTTAAATTGCATTTTGATTTTTTTTTTTTAATTTTCATATTTGCGAATTTCTAAAAGAGAATTTTTATATTCATGTATATACATGATTGTAGTTTTTCGACACAGATGAAAGAAAAGGCTTTTAGAAAATGAGAAACCTAAAAAAATCTAACAAACTTTTATTTTGAGACTCACACATTTAAAAAACAAAGAATCTTAGAAACTGTTAAAATTTCCGAATTTCCGAGAAAACTCAAAAGGCTTATTACATCAAAATCTTAGAAATATTATCTGTTATTGTCAAATAAACTTTTATTTGAGACTCACGCATTTAAAAAACAAAGAATCTTAGAAACTGTAAAAAAATCTGAATTGAGAAAACTCAAAAGGCTTATATTATCAAAATCTTAGAAATATTATCTGTTCATGTAAAGTTGTCAAAAATTAGCAAAAGTGTCAAAAACTTTTTCACAAAAGTTAAAACATAATTTTAGACACAAAGGTGTTTTTAGAAAGCAAAAAACCTGAAAATTGTAGCAAATTTTTGTTTTTAGACAATCGGAAATTACACAGAATCTTAGAAACTGTCATAATTTCGAATTGAGGAAACTCAAAAAGCCCAATGATCGACAAAAATTACTATTAATACAAAACTCTTCAACGAAAATTTAGAAAAAACAATTAAATTCTTAGACATACAGAATTTCGAAAATTTTAGAACACCTAGAATGGTAAGCACAGAAAATTAAAAATATTGGAAGCGTGAAAATTCAAAATCTGTGTCAAAAATTTATTTACAAATGTAAAAACGTAATTTTAAAAATCGTCATGCTTTTAGAAAATAAGAAACCTAAAAAATCTAACAAACTTCTATTTGAGACTCACACATTTAAAAACAAAAAAATCTTAGAAACTGTTAAAATTTCTGAATTGAGAAAACTCAAAAGGCTTATTATTTATCAAAATCTTAGACATATTATCGGTTCATGTAAATTTCTTAGCATCTGTGTTGAAAAACTACAATTATGAATATACATGAATCTAAAAATTCACTTTTAGAAATTCGTAAATTTGAAAATTAAAAAAAAAATCAAAATGCAATTTAAATTCCTTAAACAAAAAATAGAAACTTTAGGATAAAGAAAATTCTAAAGAAAACTGAATATCGTTGTCGCAATCAAATTGACAAAAGTTTCAAAACGTAACTCTAAAACCTCAAATTCTTAGAAATCCAGAATTTCGAAAATTCTAAGACAAATAGAAAGATGGGCAGAGAAATCTAAGAATATTGAAAACGTGAAATTTTTCTAGGAGTCAAAAACAGTGTCTAAAATTTTTTCACAAAAGTTAAAAAAAGCAAAAAATCTAAAAATTCTAACAAATTTTTGTTTTTAGACACTGAAAATACACAGAATCTTAGAAACTGTTATGATTCTGAATTGAGGGAACTCAAAAAGATCAATATGATCGTCAAAAATTACTATAAATACAAAACTCTTCAACAAAAATTTAGAAAAAGCAATTAAATTAATAATAATATTTATTTGATGTAAGGAATAAAATGTTTTACATAATTCTTAGACATACAGAATTTCGAAAATTTTAGAACACCTAGAAAGATAAGCACAGAAAATTAAGAATATTAGAAACGTGAAAATTCAAAATCTGTGTCAAAAATTTATTTACAAATGTAAAAACATAATTTTAAAAACTGTCATGCTTTTAGAAAATAAAAAAAATAAAAAATTCTAAAGGACTTTTATTTTAAGACCCGCACGTTTAAAAAGCTAAGAATCTTAGAAACTGTTAAAAATTTCGAATTGAGAAAGCTCTAATCTAAAGGCTTATTACTTATCTAAAAACATTTTTTGAAAATTTCGATTTTTTCGGATATCTACGGAAGTAGTCGGAATATTTTATGTTTCAAAACGGCATTATGTTATACTCCAGATTGGGCAACTTTGTCCTTGTATCTCTTCAAATAACCGAGATCAAATTCTAACAAACTTTTGTTTCGGATTGAGAAAACTCAAAAGGCTTATTAATTATATTATCAAAATCTTAAAAAACATCAAAACAATTAACACTTGATCATTGCCAATTTGTACGCTCTACAACAGGTTGATATCATAATAAAAATTCGAAGTTTCAATTTTCGGTAAACGTCATCAACTTTGTTTTTTCTTATGGGCACCATCTTGGATTTTTACATTTTCAAATGGAGATTTTTTTCTTATTGCGGTGATATGTCATCTGTTGGGGTTTGGTCTAGCAGTTTAATGCATATGACCAAAATCTTGCGTTTGCAAAGATCACGAAGTTTGATAGAATATTCTGGAAAAACTAATAACATTATGGTTTAAGTTTGTCATTTGTATTACAGCTGTGAATATTTTGATTGTTTCTTAAAAATTTCATCAAAATTCATTGAAAGATTTTCGTGAAAACTCATGAAAACTGATGAAGTGTAAGTGATGGTCGCTGTTACGAAGTTTGATGGTAAATTCTAGAAAAACCAATAACAGTATGGTTAAAATTTATAATTTGTTTTACAGCTGTGTATATTTTGATTGTTTCTTAAAAATTTCATGAAAATTCATTGAAAGATTTTCCTGAAAACTCATGAAAATTGATGAGGTGTAAGCGTTGGTCGCTGTTACGAAGTTTGATGAAAAATTCTGGAAAAACCAATAACAGTATGGTTAAAATTTGTCATTTGTTTTACAGCTGTGTATATTTTGATTGTTTCTTAAAAATTTCATGAAAATTCATTGAAAGATTTTCCTGAAAACTCATGAAAATTGATGAAGTGTAAGCGTTGGTCGCTGTTACGAAGTTTGATGGAAAATTATGGAAAAACCAATAACAGTATGGTTAAAGTTTGTCATTTGTTTTACAGCTGTGTATATTTTGATTGTTTCTTAAAAATTTCATGAAAATTTATTGAAAGATTTTCCTGAAAACTCATGAAAATTAATGAAGTGTAAGCGTTGGTTGCTGTTACGAAGTTTGATGGAAAATTCTGGAAAAACCAATAACAGTATAGTTAAAGTTTGTCATTTGTTTTACAGCTCTGTATATTTTGATTGTTTCTTAAAAATTTCATGAAAATTCATTGAAAGATTTTCCTGAAAACTCATGAAAACTGGTGGAGTGTAAGCGTTGGTCGCTGTTACGAAGTTTGATGGAAAATTCTGGAAAAAACAATAACAGTATGGTTAAAGTTTGTCATTTGTTTTACAGCTGTGTATATTTTGATTGTTTCTTAAAAATTTCATGAAAATTCATTGAAAGAAAAATCATGAAAATTGATGAAGTGTAAGCGTTGGTCGCTGTTACGAAGTTTGATGGAAAATTCTGGAAAAACCAATAACAGCATGGTTAAAGTTTGTCATTTGTTTTACAGCTGTGTATATTTTGATTGTTTCTTAAAAATTTCATGAAAATTCATTGAAAGATTTTCCTGAAAACTCATGAAAATTAATGAAGTGTAAGCGTTGGTTGCTGTTACGAAGTTTGATGGAAAATTATGGAAAAACCAATAACAGTATGGTTAAAGTTTGTCATTTGTTTTACAGCTGTGTATATTTTGATTGTTTCTTAAAAATTTCATGAAAATTCATTGAAATATTTTCTTGAAAACTCATGAAAATTGATGAAGTGTAAGCGTTGGTCGCTGTTACGAAGTTTGATGGAAAATTCTGGAAAAAACAATAACAGTATGGTTAAAGTTTGTCATTTGTTTTACAGCTGTGTATATTTTGATGGTTTCTTAAAAATTTCATGAAAATTCATTGAAAGATTTTCCTGAAAACTCATGAAAATTGAAGAGGTGTAAGCGTTGGTCGCTGTTACGAAGTTTGATGGAAAATTCTGGAAAAACCTATAACAGTATGGTTAAAGTTTGTCATTTGTTTTACAGCTGTGTATATTTTGATTGTTTCTTAAAAATTTCATGAAAATTCATTGAAAAATTTTGCTGAAAACTCATGAAAATTAATGAAATGTAAGCGTTGGTCGCTGTTACGAAGTTTTATGGAAAATTCTGGAAAAAACAATAACAGTATGGTTAAAGTTTGTCATTTGTTTTACAGCTCTGTATATTTTGATTGTTACTTAAAAATTTCATGAAAATTCATTGCAAGATTTTCCTGAAAACTCATGAAAATTAATGAAGTGTAAGTGTTGGCCGCTGTTACGAAGTTTGATGGAAGATTCTGGAAAAATTAATAACAGAATTGTTTACGTTTGGCATTTGTTTTACAGCTGTGTATATTTTGATTGTTTCTAAAAAAATTCATGAAAATTCATTGAAAGATTTTCCTGAAAACTCATGAAAATTGATGAAGTGTAAGCGTTGATCGCTGTTACGAAGTTTGATGGAAAATTCTGGAAAAACCAATAACAGTATGGTTAAAGTTTGTCATTTGTTTTACAGCTCTGTATATTTTGATTGTTTCTTAAAAATTTCATGAAAATTCATTGAAAGATTTTCCTGAAAACTCATAAAAACTAATGGAGTGTAAGTGTTGGTCGCTGTTGCGAAATTTGATGGAAGATTCTGCAAAAACTAACAACAGTACGGTTAAAGTTTGACATTTGTTTTATAGCTGTGAATATTTTGATTGTTTCTTAAAAATTTCATGAAAATTCATTGAAAGATTTTCCTGAAAACTCATGAAAACTGGTGGAGTGTAAGCGTTGGTCGCTGTTACGAAGTTTGATGGAAAATTCTGGAAAAAAACAATAACAGTATGGTTAAAGTTTGTCATTTGTTTTACAGCTGTGTATATTTTGATTGTTTCTTAAAAATTTCATGAAAATTCATTGAAAGAAAAATCATGAAAATTGATGAAGTGTAAGCGTTGGTCGCTGTTACGAAGTTTGATGGAAAATTCTGGAAAAACCAATAACAGCATGGTTAAAGTTTGTCATTTGTTTTACAGCTGTGTATATTTTGATTGTTTCTTAAAAATTTCATGAAAATTCATTGAAAGATTTTCCTGAAAACTCATGAAAATTAATGAAGTGTAAGCGTTGGTTGCTGTTACGAAGTTTGATGGAAAATTATGGAAAAACCAATAACAGTATGGTTAAAGTTTGTCATTTGTTTTACAGCTGTGTATATTTTGATTGTTTCTTAAAAATTTCATGAAAATTCATTGAAATATTTTCTTGAAAACTCATGAAAATTGATGAAGTGTAAGCGTTGGTCGCTGTTACGAAGTTTGATGGAAAATTCTGGAAAAAACAATAACAGTATGGTTAAAGTTTGTCATTTGTTTTACAGCTGTGTATATTTTGATGGTTTCTTAAAAATTTCATGAAAATTCATTGAAAGATTTTCCTGAAAACTCATGAAAATTGAAGAGGTGTAAGCGTTGGTCGCTGTTACGAAGTTTGATGGAAAATTCTGGAAAAACCTATAACAGTATGGTTAAAGTTTGTCATTTGTTTTACAGCTGTGTATATTTTGATTGTTTCTTAAAAATTTCATGAAAATTCATTGAAAAATTTTGCTGAAAACTCATGAAAATTAATGAAATGTAAGCGTTGGTCGCTGTTACGAAGTTTTATGGAAAATTCTGGAAAAAACAATAACAGTATGGTTAAAGTTTGTCATTTGTTTTACAGCTCTGTATATTTTGATTGTTACTTAAAAATTTCATGAAAATTCATTGCAAGATTTTCCTGAAAACTCATGAAAATTAATGAAGTGTAAGTGTTGGCCGCTGTTACGAAGTTTGATGGAAGATTCTGGAAAAATTAATAACAGAATTGTTTACGTTTGGCATTTGTTTTACAGCTGTGTATATTTTGATTGTTTCTAAAAAAATTCATGAAAATTCATTGAAAGATTTTCCTGAAAACTCATGAAAATTGATGAAGTGTAAGCGTTGATCGCTGTTACGAAGTTTGATGGAAAATTCTGGAAAAACCAATAACAGTATGGTTAAAGTTTGTCATTTGTTTTACAGCTCTGTATATTTTGATTGTTTCTTAAAAATTTCATGAAAATTCATTGAAAGATTTTCCTGAAAACTCATAAAAACTAATGGAGTGTAAGTGTTGGTCGCTGTTGCGAAATTTGATGGAAGATTCTGCAAAAACTAACAACAGTACGGTTAAAGTTTGACATTTGTTTTATAGCTGTGAATATTTTGATTGTTTCTTAAAAATTTCATGAAAATTCATTGAAAGATTTTCCTGAAAACTCATGAAAACTGGTGGAGTGTAAGCGTTGGTCGCTGTTACGAAGTTTGATGGAAAATTCTGGAAAAAAACAATAACAGTATGGTTAAAGTTTGTCATTTGTTTTACAGCTGTGTATATTTTGATTGTTTCTTAAAAATTTCATGAAAATTCATTGAAAGAAAAATCATGAAAATTGATGAAGTGTAAGCGTTGGTCGCTGTTACGAAGTTTGATGGAAAATTCTGGAAAAACCAATAACAGCATGGTTAAAGTTTGTCATTTGTTTTACAGCTGTGTATATTTTGATTGTTTCTTAAAAATTTCATGAAAATTCATTGAAAGATTTTCCTGAAAACTCATGAAAATTAATGAAGTGTAAGCGTTGGTTGCTGTTACGAAGTTTGATGGAAAATTATGGAAAAACCAATAACAGTATGGTTAAAGTTTGTCATTTGTTTTACAGCTGTGTATATTTTGATTGTTTCTTAAAAATTTCATGAAAATTCATTGAAATATTTTCCTGAAAACTCATGAAAATTGATGAGGTGTAAGCGTTGGTCGCTGTTACGAAGTTTGATGGAAAATTCTGGAAAAACCAATAACAGTATGGTTAAAGTTTGTCATTTGTTTTACAGCTGTGTATATTTTGATTGTTTCTTAAAAATTTCATGAAAATTCATTGAAATATTTTCCTGAAAACTCATGAAAATTGATGAGGTGTAAGCGTTGGTCGCTGTTACGAAGTTTGATGGAAGATTCTGGAAAAACCAATAACAGTATGGTTAAAGTTTGTCATTTGTTTTACAGCTGTGTATATTTTGATTGTTTCTTAAAAATTTCATGAAAATTCATTGAAATATTTTCCTGAAAACTCATGAAAATTGAAGAGGTGTAAGCGTTGGTCGCTGTTACGAAGTTTGATGGAAAATTCTGGAAAAACCTATAACAGTATGGTTAAAGTTTGTCATTTGTTTTACAGCTGTGTATATTTTGATTGTTTCTTAAAAATTTCATGAAAATTCATTGAAATATTTTCTTGAAAACTCATGAAAATTGATGAAGTGTAAGCGTTGGTCGCTGTTACGAAGTTTGATGGAAAATTCTGGAAAAAACAATAACAGTATGGTTAAAGTTTGTCATTTGTTTTACAGCTGTGTATATTTTGATGGTTTCTTAAAAATTTCATGAAAATTCATTGAAAGATTTTCCTGAAAACTCATGAAAATTGAAGAGGTGTAAGCGTTGGTCGCTGTTACGAAGTTTGATGGAAAATTCTGGAAAAACCTATAACAGTATGGTTAAAGTTTGTCATTTGTTTTACAGCTGTGTATATTTTGATTGTTTCTTAAAAATTTCATGAAAATTCATTGAAAAATTTTGCTGAAAACTCATGAAAATTAATGAAATGTAAGCGTTGGTCGCTGTTACGAAGTTTTATGGAAAATTCTGGAAAAAACAATAACAGTATGGTTAAAGTTTGTCATTTGTTTTACAGCTCTGTATATTTTGATTGTTACTTAAAAATTTCATGAAAATTCATTGCAAGATTTTCCTGAAAACTCATGAAAATTAATGAAGTGTAAGTGTTGGCCGCTGTTACGAAGTTTGATGGAAGATTCTGGAAAAATTAATAACAGAATTGTTTACGTTTGGCATTTGTTTTACAGCTGTGTATATTTTGATTGTTTCTAAAAAAATTCATGAAAATTCATTGAAAGATTTTCCTGAAAACTCATGAAAATTGATGAAGTGTAAGCGTTGATCGCTGTTACGAAGTTTGATGGAAAATTCTGGAAAAACCAATAACAGTATGGTTAAAGTTTGTCATTTGTTTTACAGCTCTGTATATTTTGATTGTTTCTTAAAAATTTCATGAAAATTCATTGAAAGATTTTCCTGAAAACTCATAAAAACTAATGGAGTGTAAGTGTTGGTCGCTGTTGCGAAATTTGATGGAAGATTCTGCAAAAACTAACAACAGTACGGTTAAAGTTTGACATTTGTTTTATAGCTGTGAATATTTTGATTGTTTCTTAAAAATTTCATGAAAATTCATTGAAAGATTTTCCTGAAAACTCATGAAAATTGATGAGGTGTAAGCGTTGGTTGCTGTTACGAAGTTTGATGGAAAATTCTGGAGAAACTAATAACGGTATAGTTTAATTTTGTCATTTGTTTTATAGCTGTGTATATTTTGATTGTATTTTGAAAATTTCATCAAAATTCATTGGAAGATTTTCCTGAAAACTGGTTTAAAATTATTATATCTGGCGACATTTTTCAAATTCCACACAGATGGCGCTAGAATCGTAAAAATTCGTTTTTTATTGCAAAAATGTTTCAACAGATTTAGATGAAAAAAAAAACCGTTATTTTTTAAGACAAAATCCACACACACACATAATTTTTAGGGAGACATCGGATTCTGACAAAATAATTACTTAATTGTAATCCGTGATTATTCTTGTACGCCCAACAGATGGCGCTGTAATCACGAAAATACGATTTTGCAAGAAAAATATTACCAATTGGTCTCAAATGTTCTTGATGAGAAGTGATTTTGAACATTCATTTGAAGACTTTACCTATTATGGCCATTGTATGAATAAATTAATCTGAGATGATGCGAAAAGTCTTGATTTGAATTATCTTGAATGACCTCAAATGATCTTAAGGGATGAATGGTTGTTGCTGAAGGTCTCATCGAGAAAATCGAAAAATTAATATTGGAGGATGCACGTTTGAAGAGAAAACAACTCGCAGAAATTTCTAAGGTCCTTCATAATCATCTCGGCATGTCAAAGATCAAAATCAATGGGTGCCTAAATTGCTCACACTGCCACAAAAAAAGACAAGGATCTTTTTTTGGAGCAAAACTGCAACATATTTAGCAACACATTGGCTTCATCAGGCAGATGAATACTGATTCAATATCTGAAAAAACATTTGTTAAAAATGTTATTGACATCCAAAATAAAACTCGTAATTTGAAATTTTATAAAACCCAAAGAAAAATTACTTGAGAGGGAGAAAAAGAAAATTAGAGAAATGTAATAGAAATTTTGCTTTAAATTTTTGAAACATTAAAAAAACCTATGTTGTGAGAATTAAAAAAAAAAAAACAAAACGAAAACATTGTAGAAAATTTAAAAACCAAAGTTTGGAAATGCAATTCTTAAAAACAAGGAGCTTAGGACTCGAAAAAATCTAACAATATGGTTTCTAAAGAAAATCTAAAGATATATTTACTACACAGTTTTTGAAGAAGAATTCTTAGAAAAATGTTGAGGTAATTGAAATCAAAATTGCTAGAAAAAATCAGAAATCCTTGCAATGCGGAAGAGAAGTTTCAGAAAAGTTCTAAATTAAATGAAATATTTTTGCCAGATATTTGTGGAAAAAATCTATAAACTGGAAATAATTGCTTTATCACAAAGTAAAAATTTTAGAATCGGCAAAAAAACAATTCCGATTACAAATTTCTGAATTTTAATTTTAAAATCGTTAAATTTGGAAGAAAAAATCCTTAGAAATTCACAGAAATCTTAATTATTAGAAAATGTTTTATTAATTATTTTCTTATAATTTGAAACAAACTGGTGTAAAATGGTGGTGTTAAAAAATTCTAAATCTTTTGCAATTTAAAATTGAAATTCTCAGAAATACAAACTTTTACAATCTTAGAAAAAATCTCGAAATTTGAAAGAAAAGAATTTGGAAGAAAAAAATCCTTAAAAATTCACAGAACTCTTAATTATTAGAAAATGTTTCATTAATTATTTTCTTATAATTTGAAACAAACTGGTGTAAAATGTGTTAAAAAATTCTAAACCTTTTGCAATTTAAAATTGAAATTCTCAGAAATACCATCTTTTACAATCTTAGACAAAATCTCGAAATTTGAAAGAAAAGACGCTTTGTTTTGTTTTATTTGATTCTTTGTACGTCTTTTTTAAAAATCACATTTAAAAACAGATAAATTTTTAGAAAATATTTAAGTGAATTAGAAATTTCTGGAAGTCTGAAATCCTTGCAATTTAAAAGAATAATTCCAAAATAGTTTAAGAAATCCGGTAGAAAAAACAACAACAAAAATCAAAATTTCTGAACATTAGAAAATATTTCTGGTAAAAAACAAGAAAACTGAAGAAATAAATTACTGCAAAATTTAAATATACACGCAATTTCCTAAAAATTTTAGAATCATAAAATAGAAAAGTTATAGTTCTAAAATTAGAAAATTTCTAGAAATCTCCAAATTTAGTATAAATTTTGCAAAATCTTCAAAGTGAATTAGAAATTTTGGAAGAGATTTTACTAAAATCTTCTATAAATCTTTGCGAAATCTTCAAAGAAAATTAGAAATTTTGGAAGAGATTTTACTAAAATCTTCTATAAATCTTGAAAGAAAACACGTTGGAAAGTCTTAGGCCCTGAAAAAAAGTCATTGTAATGTGGGAGAGAATTGGTGAAAAGTTGGAAGAAAATGCAGAAAAATTGTTGGAAAACTTTGCTGATATTTTTAAATTAGGAGAGATGTTGCTAAAAAAGCCTAATGTTCTGAAAGAAAACTTACAGAAAATTCTTAAACCTACAATAAAAACTAAAACTATTAGAAATTTGTAGAGTTAATCTAATTAGTAGGAGGAAATCCTAGAAAATTTCTGAAAGTTTGGGCAAAATTTTAGAAATTTCTAAAGAACTTGAATTTTGGTAAAATTTCTAAGAATTTAGAATTTTAGACTTAAAAAAAACAGGCCCTCAGTAAATCAGTAAAAAATATTGCTGAATATTTGATTTGCAGTTGAGGATGACGATGTGGTTACAACAAGATGGAGCACCGGAACATTAAGCGAATCAAGTTGGTGCTCATCTAAACGAAATTTTCCTTCGAGTTTCGGGTAGAGAGTGACAATATGCCGCAACAACAACGAACACCACTTCAAGCAGTTATTGTAGGTAGTAGGCGATAATAAATCGGTCCTTTTCAAGACCAACTGATGTGCAAAGTCCGGTCCTCGTGTTGTAACGTATTTGTCAACTTATTCTCTAGTTGGCTCCGTTTTCCGGCCCTCCTGGAATCTCGGCTTATCTTGGTGAAAAAAGAAAAACCCTTAAAAACTCAATCAATCAAGTTTATTTATTGGTGCACAAGGTAAAATTTAACATTTTTGCCGTAGTAACGAGTTTAATTTTACTGAGAGCGGATCTAAGCTTTTGTTGTTATCATTTACAATGCCTAGGGTGCAAAGACGCGCAAATTTTCATCAACTTTCTGAGTTTTTTCTTTCCGAGAAATTAGGGACAGGGTGTACAGAAGTTTAGAAATTATAGTAAGATGTTGTTAAGCATGGGATTAAGAGGGTCGAACACGAAGAGCTAGAAGTAGAAGACCAGGTCGAAGAACCACAGAGCGTGCAGATCGGGTTGGCTTTAAGAGATCGTTTCTTCACCACCAGGTCAATTGCAAACCAGTGGTATGAAGAGCATGGAAGCCGGATTCACACTTTTGGCCTTTATTTCATTCCTGTCGGACTGGGTGCTTCCTTTAACCGCTGAGCTACGACGAAATCGTTACGAGTGGTGTAGAGAACGATTGATGTGGAATGATATAGTATTTAGTGACGAATCTAGATTCTGAAAGACTCGAAATTACACCCTCAACTGTAATGCGAGTATGGAGAAGATGATCTAAAGAAAATGACTATCAGCGACAGAGACGTTCTGGTAGACTTAGGATTGGTCATGAACGTTACCTAAGACTCCTTTCGATACGTCATAGTTACGACACTTTGTGGCAAGTTCGAGATGCCTTTGTTGCATCAACAGGACGTGTGGTTTCTAGGCAAACACTTAATCGAAGAGTTCTTGCCATGGATTTTTATGCGTTCCGTCAGTTTTGGGTGCTAAATATGACTCCACTGCACAAAGCTCGTCGCTTGGAATGGTGCCAAGCCAGATTCAACTGTGATGTAGAGTGGAGCTTCATTTGCTTTAGTGATGAGTCCAGATTCTGCTTAGGGTCCCGTAGACGTGTCCGTCGATTTTGCGGTGAAAGACAAAGTGTGGAGTTTGCCTTAGTACGCCGCACAGCCAATACCTCTGACATCAGGGTATGAGGCGCTATATTTCTTGGAAGTAGATCCCCCGGTGTTCATTAGGTCTAGTCTAACAGCCCAACGGTACATCGCTGAAGTTCTACAATCTGTTGCAATATCATACATTAAGACTATCCCAAACGCCATTTTTCAGCAAGACAACGACAGACCGAATACGGCCCGTCCAACCATAGACTATACAAAATTCTGGCAGAGCTTTTGGATTAGCCTGTAAGATACCCTGATTTATCGCCAATAGAACATGTATAGGACACCATTGGAACAACACTTCAGCAATTACCACAGCCACCAAAGACTTTAGACCAATTGTGCATCTGTGTTCAACAGGCCCGGAACCGCCTGCCACAAGAAGACATCGACCACTTGATTCGGTCTATGCCTCGCCGAGTTAGAGAGTGCTACAACAACCGTGGCGGCCAACACATTATTGAATTTTGTCAGTATTTTCAAAAACTGAACATGAATTTAATACAAAAAACATTTAAAACATTTGAGCTCTAGTGTATTATGTTTATATCCATTTGACAATATCAAAGTAACACTGTAGATTGGTTAAACTATTTTCTACCACATCGTCATCAGATTAAATTTTTGGATAGCATATTATACATTATTCTGAGAGGAAATTTAAATTTTATAAATAAATAAACTACAAATGCAAATAATTGCAAGCGTCGAATGCATACAACATTATGCAATGCATATAATTTAAATCGCATCATGGGAAATATGATAAGATCACACATAATTAATCCAATAATAATAAAAATCCAGTGCAATTTGCTAATAACATAAAAAAATAATAAGATTTTGTAGAAAACGGAAGTGGTAATTTTTTTTGTAATCTATTAACACCTCGCTGCGACAAAGTGATTAGGAAAATAAATGGCCCGTTTTGCACGACTGGACAAATATATTGGGAACATCCCCGCTGACAGCTTTAGCGGTCCAATGTCACAAATGTCTGATTGCATTGGAAAAACCTCGAATGACGATAAATACGTCGCCGACACGATCGATTCGTTCAGTTGTGTAACAATGTTTATTAAAGTTACCATCGCACTGCTGGTGTACGTGTTCGAACCGGCAGAACTCAAGCCTCAGTTGAGTTTTGCGGTATCACCTCCCACAGGAAGGAAAACACCAGGAAGGGACCCAACATGCGTACCGGTTGATACTTGTGCTGCCGCCATGGGACAGGTCATTGATCCTCGAATAGTAACACCGACAGTAAGTAATGAGAAAAAATATTAAACATTAGTACAGTATCGTATTTTTGGCTTATCACAAGAAAAATTAATAATATGTTATGAAAGCAACGTACTTAATTAGCATACCTCAAAGAAAAATTAATTTATATTTTATATGTTTTATTATGAAATAAAAATATTAGACATTAGTATAGTATCGTATTCTTGGCATAGCTCAAAGAACAATTAATCAATATTATAGTATTCATATTTTATATGAACGGAAGTTCTTTAGAATTCACATAAAAAAAAACGATAAATTAGTTTCATTTAACCTTTTAAAACAAACTCAATCAAGTGCTAAAACATAGCAAATACAATTTCCTTCAGTTAGAAAGTAAAACGAAGAGAAGAAAAGAAATTGGGCATAATAAAAACACACGATGGAATATGACATGGACTCAAAACTCAAAATAGAGTAAAGATTTTGTCAAAATTGTTGACTATCTTTGACAGAAAGATTATTTAGTTTTTTAATTTTAGATTTTAAGAATATTTTTTTGTATAGTTTGTTTGCAAAATTAATGGACCAACTTGAAAGAATTTTTGTGATTTTAAGTTTTTGAAATGACCACTTTCGAGATTCCTGTTTTGAAAAGCTTTCAGCTATAAAGTAAAATTAAGGGAAGAGAAAAACTTGGACGTAGAAAAATCTCCCGATTGAAGAACACGAATTTGAACTGAAATACCTAGGCCAAAAAAATCGAAATAGAGAAGTGTTTGACAAATTTGTTGCCTTAGTTTTAGTTTTTTCATACTTGTTTTAGATTTCAAGAAATATCTATTGTCTTTGGTTTGTTTGCAAAAACAATGGTTAGTCCATTGTCTTTAAAGAATTTTTGTGATATCACACTTCTTGAAATTACCACTTTTCAGGTTCCTATATTGAAAAATTTTTAGTTCAAGTTATTCTGAGCGTTTAGAGGAATCATGTTTTCTTATTGTTCTTGGGATTTTTCGTAATTCCAAGAAATTTTCTTGGTATGTTTTGATTATAATAATTTAATAGCTTTTAGAATTACGTTTCAATATTTCTATGATTTTGTTTCTAACACTATACATCAGTTTTCGTAATGGCAAAATTCTTGAAAATTCCTAAGCTTAAGATTTTTTATTTGAAAGTTTTCGTAACCTCAGAGTTTTACAATTTTTGAGTTTTCCATATTAAGATTCTTTTCAAAATTATTAGTTTATACATTTGTGAAGAACATTGAAAAAATCGTTTTCCAAATTCAATTTCTTTTCAAAATTATTAGTTTATACATTTGTGAGAAAAAAAATTGACACTGATTTGACTCTAATCTTAAAAAATTAACATGCCTTGGAATTTTCGAAATTCTGAATTTTAAAAATTTGAATTCTTAGAATTACGTTTTCACATTTTTTTTTCTTTAATAGGTAATAAACTTTTGTGTTTTCCTAATTCGAATTTTTTTTCGAGTTTCTAAAAGCATGACAGATTCTAAAATTACGTTTTTACATATGTGAAAAAAAAATTGGCTGAGATTTTGAATTGTCACGTTTCCAATATTCTTAACTTTCTGTGCTTATCTTTCTAGAATGTTCAAAAATCTATACATCTAAGAATTTAATCGTTTTTTTTCTAAATGTTTGTTGAAGAGTTTTGTATTTATAGTAAATTTTGACGATCATGTTGAGCTTTTTAGAGATTTGGTAAATCGAAAATTCTTAGGAATTGTTTGAGTCTAGGAAATTTATTTTTTTAAGAATTTTCATGATTTTGTGAATTCTAAAAATTCGTTTAGCTTCTAAAATATTCAAATTTCTCAATATATAGTTTTTAGAAATATATTTTAGGTGTTCTAGAATTTTCAAAATTCTAAGAATTTAATAGTTAAATTTGCGTTGAAGAATTTTGAAAATATTAACTTTATACCTTCTAAGACTTTCTCTAGAGTTTCACTTTTCAATATTTCTAGGACTTTGATTTTAATTCTAAACTAAAACTAATTTTCGTAATTCCAACATTCTTGAAAACTCCTAGGTTTTTAGGTATTGTTGATGAAATATTTTTTTAGAGTTTTCATAATTCCAGATTTCAGAGAGTATTATGGTTTTAAGAATTTGCTTGAGTCTAAAAAATTTAAATTTTTTAAAAAGACTCTAAATTCTTCGAAATTCCCTGTGTCTAAGAATTTAATAGTTAAATTTTCGTAGAAGAATATTTTGTATATATCAACTCTAAACATTTCTGGAATCCTTAACTTCTAAGACTTTCTAGAGTTTAAGTATTCACAAAAGTTCTTCTACAATTTCAGATTTTATAATAATTCCAAAGGTATTTTTAGGATGTTTAATGATTTTAGATTTTACAGACTTTATAAAGTATTAAAATAGTTGATCATACTAAAGTTTTCTTTAATTATTTTTTTTCAAAATCCTTAATACCATAATTTCTAAAAATTGCAAAATTTTCTTCTTCTGAAAAAAATCTATAAAGTTATAAAATCTTTATTAATTCCAGTTGGTTGAAATTCTCGACTTCTAGAGTTCTAAGATTCGAAATTTCAACACTTCCGGAAGTTGTAAAGTAAATAAACTAAATTAATAGCTTTTAGAATCACGTTTCAATATTACCAGGACTTTGATTTTAATTCTAAACATCAGTTTTCTTAGTTTTTAGGTATTTTTGGTGAAATAGTTTTAGGAATGTTCATAAATACAGATTTCAAAGAATATTATGTTTTTATGAATTTGTTTTTGATGCTCATATTGAGCTTTTGATTTTGGAATCAAAGAAATTTCATTTTTTTAAAAAGAATTTTCATGATTTTGAGAATTTCAAAAAATCCGACAGTTTTTTCTTTTAATAATATTTTCACATTTTTTGTTTTTTTTTTAATTTAAGCTTATTCGAATTAGTTTAGTTTCTAAAATATTAACGTTTTTTGTATTTTCTTTTTAATTTCTAAAAGTATGATAGTTTTTAGAGATGTATTTTAGGTGTTCTAGAATTTTCGAATAATTTAACTTTTCTGTTTTCTAAAAGCAATTATAGTTTTCAAAATTATTACTTTACATTTGTGAAAAAAATTTACATACTCATTTTGGCGCTTAAAAAATTTCACGTTTCCAATATTCTTAGATTTCTGTGCCTTTCTTTTTAGGTGTCCTAAAATTTTCGAAAATAAGTTTGTTAGAATTTTCAGGATTTTTTATTTTCTAAAAGTATGATAGTAAAAAATCATGTTTCTATATTTGTAAAAGATTTTTAGGCACAGATTTTGACTTTAGGGACATTGCCAATGGTCTTAATTTTTTGTGTTTATCTTTCTAGGTGGTCTAGAATTTTAGAAATTCTGTGTGCTGAAGAATTAAATACTTTTGTTTTAATTTTGGTTGCTTTTAGATTTACGTGTTTATACTTCTAGAATTTGTTTTTGATATCGACATTCAGTTTCTTAACTGTTTTAAAGTATTTTAAGTTTTTTAACGTCTACGATATTTAGAAAATTCTAATAGTTATTTTTTTAGATCTTTTTAGAGTTTTGTACTAATAGTAGTTTTATATTGAGCTTTTTTCGGCATTTTTAACATGTTATAAGATTCTTAACTTTTATGTGTGTGTATACCTAAAAAAGGTTTGTTTTTTGTTTCCTAAAAGTATGATAGTTCTTAAAAATATATTTTTACATTTGTAGAAAAAATGCACACTGATTTTGACTCTTGGGAAATAGTAACGTTTCAAATATTCTTAGTCTTCTATCCTAACTCTTTTGGTGTTTTAGAATTTTCGAAATTCCGTATTTTTAAGAATTAGTATAATCACCAACGGACAACTAACAACATCAAATTACAAAGACTGGCAAAAAGACCATAATAAAAATCAATTACGATTATATTGTAAATATCGAATGTATTCAATAATAAATAAAGAATTAGAGCTTTTGGAATTACGTTTCTAAACTTTTGAAAATTTGATTCTGACAATGACATTCTCATTTACGATTTCTTTAGAGTGTTCGTTATTCTTAATTTTTTCAAAGTTCCTTAGATTTTTTACCTAATGTAATTTTTTTAAATTTCCACATGTGCGATTTTTTTTTAGAATAATATTTTGTTATTTATAGATTTTTAGACACTGATGCTGATTTTGGGGAAATTTTTATGAACCCATGATTCTAAGGTTTTGATAATTTTCAGAATCAGTTTTCTTTGGAGTTTTTGTTATTTGAATTTTTTCAGAGTTTCTATGAATTTTTTGTCAAATTATCACAAAATATTTAAATTGCCTTTCAGAGTTTTTTTTTTTTTGGAATTTTAGTATTTGCGAATTTTTAGAATTCATATTTGTAGAATACTGATGGCGATTTTTACAAATTTTCTTGAATTCATATTTCTAAGATTTTGAAAACTCTACGAATTTGCTTATAACATCGACATTCCATTTTTCGTAATTCAGAGTTAATTTATTTATTATAAAACGGGTAATCCCAACAATACACAATTTAGTTACTCGAATTTCCAAAAAAATTTTTTTTGTTTTTACGTGTGTAAGAAATTTGAGAGATTTTTTTGTGATTTTGGTAATTTTGTTAGTTTTGAAAATCATATTTTTGCAGCAATTTCTTTTTATAAGTGATTTTGATCGTAATTTTTAATGTTTCCACAATCCTAAGATTCCTTAAATATTTCTAATTTTAGATTTTGGCATTTTATAAGTATTTCTTTTTTTGTGGGCATTTTCATATATTTGGATATCTAAAAATAATTTTCCAAATTGCATTTTTAGATGTGTAGATTATTTTTGAACACTAATACAGTTTATTTATTTAGAAAAAGTAAAAATCAACATTAGTGTTAACACCAAATTTTTAGAAATATGAAAACCTAATTTAAAAAACTCAAAAAACATGATACAAAAAAATCTAAAGAAAGATATATCCCAGAATATCTTTCTTTAGATTTTTTTGTATCATGTTTTTTTGAGTTTTTTAAATTAGGTTTTCATATTTCTAAAAATTTGGTATTAACACTAATGTTGATTTTTACCTTTTTTAAACGTTTCTTACAGTTTCTAAGATTAAAATTTAGACATTTTTTAAAGTTTCTTTTTTAGATTATTTGGGATTTCTGAAAGTATAAAAGAATACATTTTTGTGATTCCGAATTTCTAAAAATTTGATATTTTTTAAAAGTACATTTTCAATTTCCAGGAATATATTTTTGATATTGACGTTTAGTTTTCTTAAAATTTTTAAAATACATAGGTTTTTTCTGTTAAAATAATTTAAGAAAATTTTAAAGAAATTTCGTAATTTCGGAATTCAAAGAAATTTATTTCTTATTTCAAGCAATTTATTTATATCGTCTATTTTTCGTTTTTAGAAAATCTGTCTTCTCACGATGTCTGAAAGTTTTCAAGGTTCCATTAGAATTTGTAAAGATTTTTTTTTTGGTATTTTCATATTTTCTTTTTTTACATTATAATAGTTTTTAGAATTAATTTTACATACAAGTAAATTATTTACTTTAACATTGATGTTGACTTCTTGGGTATGAACAATTTTATAGCTTTCAGAATTACGTTTCTAGGAATTTGTTTTTAATCTAGATCTTAAATTTTTGCGATTCCAAATTTTTAGATTTGTTTGGCATTTAATTATTTTTTTAATTTTTGGATTTTCAAGACAATTTCGATATTTAGATTCATAAGAAATTATTTTTGACTTTCACGTTGATCTTTTTTAGAGTTTTTGTGCTACCGTACTTTTTGTGTCATGGAATTTACACTTACAATAACTATAGTTTTTGAAATTAATTTTTTTATTTTTGTAGATTATTTTTGGACACTGACCTTGGGCATTTTAGTAATTCCAAAATTTCTAACAATTTGATAATTTTTAGAATTACGTTTTCATATTTCTATGGATTTGTCTTTGATACAGACGCAATATTTTTAGAGTTTTTTGATATTACACATATCTAGATTAGTTTGTTCTCTTTAGAATTTCCAAAGGTGTTTTTTAGATTCCTAGAAATTTTTACCTTATTAGATAAAGCAGTGTTTACCTCAGTTCTATTATTGAATAACTTCCAGGAGCCACTGGTGTCCTGTGGCAGTGGGGAGGTCCTTTGCCTGGGAATTCTAGGTGGTGAAGCAAACTGCGGCGTACGTTATGCAACCGTTTCCCTCGGCGATGGACAAAGTCAGAGGTTTGCGCATCCGTGGCAGGCATACATCACCAACGAAACTGGATATACCGGCAGCGGAGTACTCTTGGACAGTACGCATGTTTTGACGGCGGCCCACAAAGTCGATAGATACGTGTAAGAAACATTAATACAAATAAACTCATACCATGAGATTGTTACACTCAACTGCGTTGATGAGATCGAAAATTTATCGAAACCTGTGTGTAACTGTTTTAAGCACAGCCGAAATTATCTAATAATTGAAATTTGTATTTAGAAACAATAAAGACCCTCTTAGAGTATTCCTGGGAGTCCATAATCCACCAACAAACGGAAATATAAGCAGGAGTGTAAGCCAAGTGCAGATTCATGAAATGTTCGATCCAAAAACTCTTAAAAACGACATCGCGGTTTTAACATTAACCGAAGCGGTCCCTCTAGGATATAGGAAAGACGTCGGCACTTTGTGCCTACCAGCTGAGGGTTCATCAAACGGATTGGTTGGTACTACGTAAGCGCAAACTTCAAATAAGTTGGAAGGAATAATAATAATCGTACTCTTACAGTTGCATGGTGGCTGGATGGGGTATGACCGCGTTTCAGGCGAATGATGCTCCGACATCACCCCAGAAACAAGTGAGCGTAAGCATTGTGAGCTACAGCAAGTGCTTCGAGTCGATGTCGCGACCCGATGTCCTCGGTTCTAATGCTGCTGTTTATTTGGACGACAAAGAAATATGCGCAGGAGGTGTGCAAAATAAAGACGCTTGCACTGTAAGTTGTGATTTTTTCTTCTCACACTTTACTGAATCAATTCAATTAATTGCAGGAAGACGGAGGTGCCCCCTTAACTTGCAACAATGGTGGAAAATACACCACTGCGGGATTGGTGATTTGGGGGAAGGGATGTGGCCGACCTGATGTTTACGGTGTATACGTAGATGTTGCTAAGTATCTTCCGTGGATCCGTAGTAAATTATTATAACCTAGTGTAAAGTATAATAATAAATTAAGAATTTTACTTAGTACAATTCTTGAACTCGTAGAACTCCCGGTGTTGGCGCGTGATGTTTGTAATAAGTTTTTCTTGTGGTGTTGTTTTGGAGCGGTCGAAAGGAGTCGAAAATAATTTAAAAAAAGGACTCAATTGTTGCGCATCAGTGGCGGCGGTGGCATTCTCGGAATCGGGCCGCGTCAAATTGATAAAAACACAATAAAACACAATATGGCGCGTATAATCGATCTGTCACGCACCCGAGAGCTCGTGTGGAGCGACCTTTTGTCTTCGCACACGAACAAAGACCAGATCAAACGCTTATCCGACGGAGATTGAGTTATATAATACACTTCCACATCCTTCTTCCTGTATAGTACCATTCATAATGATACGATGCTGTTGATTTCATCAAATACTGTTTCTCTTTTATTACATTAAATACAAATTTAATAAACTAAATAGATTTTACCAAAAAATATATAATTGAATTACAATCTGATTAAAACTATTTTATTAAATATTTAAAATTGTTGATATATTGATATTAATTATTGATATATCAATAATTTTAATAATTATTGATATATAATTAATTAATAAGATATTTTGGTAACTGTATTAATTTTGAAGAGATTTTGAAAAAAATTGGCTAATTTTTGGAAATATGAAAATTTTTAATATAACAAAATCAGCAATCATTCATTTGAGGATTGGTCTTGTAATTAGATAGACAAGATGTTTCCCTGAAAAGATAGTGGGGATAAGAATGTAGACGGATTAATTTCTTATGTCACTTGAAGATATTTTTGTAATTGGATTATTCATTTTAGAAAGACGTTTCCTTGTAAAGATGAAAATATAAAAACGCAAATTGGATTAATTCCCTTGGTCATTTAAAGATGTTTTCGTAATTTGTTCATTTATAGAAAGACACTGAAGATAAAATTGAAAAATATAATTGTGATTCGCCACATCAAAATTGATTTTGGGCCACTATTTTTTTCTTAATAGAAAAAGTCATTTTTCAACTGTTATTTCAACATGGTTTCAATTGTTTCTGTTTGAAATAAAATTTAATTATCGTTTTTTAATTCTTGTTTTTTCTTAGTTTATGTGATTTTTTAGGAAACTATCAAATGTAAATTGATTCCACTATCAATAATTAAATTTCAATTATCAAATATCAATCGACAATTGGTGACTGTCAGCTGACGATTACCAACTATCAACTGTCAAATTGCGCATTATCGACAGTCAGTTGTCAACTATCAATTGTCAACTAATGACAAATCAAATGTTAATTATAAATGACAAATCAGTCAGTTATAAATTATCAACTGTTAGCAATTAGATACCAAATACAAAATGTTGAACAATCAATTTTCAACTATTATTGTCAATTCTCCATTGTAGACTTTTATCTTTTAGTTTCGAGTCGAAAATTGACAATTGATAGTTGAATTGACAATTTTCGACTATCAACTGTAAATAATTAAATATTAACTATCTAATGTCAATTGTCAAATGCTTATTATTACGTGTAAATTATCAGCTATTAATTATCTATTGTCAACAACTAAATGACAATTATCAAATGCTAAATAAGAGTCAACTGTTACTGTCAATTCTCAATTGTCGACTAATAACTTCAAACTATAAATTGTCAATTGTCACGTGTCATTTTTCAATTCGACTGTCAATTATCAAGTGTCAACAATTTAATGTCAACTGTCAAATATCAATTGTGAATTATTAATTGTTACCTATTAACTATACATATTAATCAGTTATGGACTATCAACGCCAATTATCAATCGTTGATTAAAAGCTTTTAACTATCGATTATTGGTCAAATGTCAATTTTAAAATGTTAATTTTCAATTATCAATTATGAACTGTTAAGAATTAAATCCCAAGTGTCAAATATTAATAATCAACTGTGGACTGTTAGCTGTGAAATAACAACTGTCAAAAATCAATTGTAAACTGTTAACTGTCAGCTATCAACTATCGACCGTCAAATATCGATTGACAATTACCGACTGGCAATTGTCAACTATCTATTGTTAACAATTGAATGTCTGATATTAAATGTAAATTGTCGACTCAAAAGCTTTCAATTATTAAATGTCAACTAACGAATATCAATCGTCAAATGTTAATTGTCAATTGTCAGGCATTAACTATCAACTGTCAACAATTAAATACCAATTATAAAATGCCATCAAATAAATGCAAAGTGTAAAATGGTGATTATCGAATTTGTCAATTACCAATTATTAACTGTTAATAAATAAACGCCAAATGTCAAAAAATATTAATCAATTGTCAACTGTTAAATATCAATTGTCAATTATTAATTGTCAGTTATCGACTATCAATAATAAATTTGAATTATTACATTTCAATTGACCACGACTACCAACTGTCAATATTAATAGTTTAATATTATTAACATTTCAATTGACCACGACTACCAACTGTCAATATTAATAGTTTAATATTAACAACATTTCATTTTAATTGCCAATCGTCAAATGTCAGCTGTCGATTATTAACTGTCACGAAATACGTTATGTACCAAAAATTACTTAAAAACCGTTTACTTACAGCTTTTAAGTATCAATTATTATTCAACTATCAATTGTCAATTATTAACTGTCAGTTACCAACTATCAACTGTCAACAATTAAATGTCAAGTCTCAAATGTCGACTGTCTGTTGACACCTATGAATTACCAACTATTTAAAATCTATTGTGAGTTGTTAACCTCCAACTCTCGACTGTCAATAATTAAATGGTGATTATTGTCATCTGTCAGCTATAAGCTATCTACACTTAACAATTAACTATCCAGTGCCAAATATCAATTGTCATTTATCGACTCAGTTAGTCGTCATCTATCAATTGTCAATTATTGAATATCAATTATGAGTTGTTAACCGCCAACTGTCAACTGTCAATAATTAAATGGTGATTATTGTCATCTGTTTGCTGTTAACAATCAATAATTAACAATAAAATGTCAAGTGTCAAATGTCGATTGTCATTTAACGATGTCAGTTGTCATCTATCAATCGTCAACCATTAAATATCAATTGTTAGTTGTTAACCACCAACTGTCAACTGTCAATAATTAAATGGTGATTATTGTCATCTGTCAGCTATTAACTATCAATAATGAACAATAAAAAGTGTCAAATGTCGATTGTCATTTATCGACTGCCAGTTGTCATACATCAATTGTCAACTATTAAATATTAATTGTGAGTTGTTAATCATCAACTGTCAACTGTCAATAATTAAATAGTGATTATTGTCATCTGTCAGCTATTAACTATCAATAATTAACAATAAAATGTCAAGTGTCAAATGTCGATTGTCATTTATCGATGTAAGTTGTCATCTATCAATCGTCAACTATTAAATATCAATTGTGAGTTGTTAACCACCAACTGTCAACTGTTAATAATTAAATGGTGATTATTGTCATCTGTCAGCTATTAACTATCAATAATTAAAAATAAAATGTCAAATGTCATTTATCGACTTTCAGTTGTCACCTATAAATTGTCAACTATTAAATATCAATTGTGAGTTGTTAACCACCAACTGACAACTGTCAATAATTAAATGGTGATTATTGTCATCTGTCAACTATTAACTATCAATAATTAATAACAAAATGTCAAGTGTCAAATGTCGATTGTCATTTATGTCACTTGCCATCTGTCAATTGTCAACTATTAAATATCAATTTGAGTTGTTAACCACCAACTGTCAATTGTCAACAATCGATTGTCATTTATCGACTGTCAGTTGTAATTTATCAATTGTCTACTATTAAATATCAATTGTGAGTTGTTAACCATCAACTGTCAACTGTCAATAATTAAATGGTGATTATTGTCATCTGTCAGCTATTAACTATTAATAATTAACAATAAAATGTCAAGTGTCAAATACCGATTGTCTTTTATCGACTGTCAGTTGTCATTTATCAATTTTCAACTAAAAATATCAATTGTGAGTTGTTAAGCACCAACTGTCAACTGTCAATAATAAACTGTCAATAATTAAATGGTGATTATTGTCATTTGTCAGCTATTAACTACCAATATTTAATAACAAAATATCAGGTGTCAAATGTCTATTGTCATTGAAGTCAGTTGTCATCTGTCAATTGTTAACTATTAAATATTAAATGTAAGTTGTTAACCACCGTCAACTGTCAATAATTAAATGGTGATTATTGTCATCTGTCAGCTATTAACTATCAATAATTAACAATGAAATGCCAAGTGTCAAATGTCGATTGTCATTTATCGACTGTCAGTTGTCATCTATCAATTATTAACTATTAAATATCAATTTAAGTTGTTGACAGTTGGTGGGTCAACTGTCAACCATCAACTGTCAATAATTATCAAGTTAAAAATGTAATGTCAAGTGACTCATATCGACTGTCAGTTGTCATCTATGAATTGTCAACATCCAAATATCGATTGTAAGTAGTTAACCGTCAGCTGTTAACTATCAACAATTGTCAATAATTAAATGTTAATTATGAAATGTTAATTGTTAATTATCATTTGTCAGCTATAAACTATCAACTATTAAAATTTAAATACCAAATGTTAAATATGCATAGATAATTGTTGACCATCAACTGTCAATAATTAAAGGTCTACTGTCAACTATCAATTGTAAGTTGTTAACTTGTTAAATAGCCAGCTGTCAACTGTAAACAATCAACTCTTAACAACTTAATGTCAATTATTAAATGTTCAGCTATAAAATATCAACTCTTAATAATTAAATGTCAAGTGTCAAATGTCGATTTTCATGTATCGAATGTCAGTTGTCATCTATCAATTATCAACTTTTAAATATTAATAGTGAGTCGTTAACCTCCAGCTGTCAATTGTCAACAACTAAATGTTAATTGTTAATTGTCATCTGTCACCTATCAACCTTCAACTGAAAGCAATTGAATGCCAAATGTCAATTATCAATAGTCGATTGTTGACCGTTAACTGTCAACAATTAAAGGTCTACTACTGTCAAATATCAAATGATCATTACCGAGTGTGATATATTAGTCATCAAATTTCAATAATTAAATGAAAATTATCAAATAACAAAAGTCAATATTCGATAGTCAAATGTTAACCATCAATTGGTAAAAGATAAATGTACGCCATTAAATGTCAAATGGCGTTTGACGGCTAAAAACTTTCAAATATCAATTGTCAACAATTTAATGTCAACTGTCAAATATAAATGGTCAACTAACATTAAGTAATTAACCATTTAACAATTAATAGTTGATTTGACAATTGACATTTGAGAGTTGACATTTGACATTTTGAGATTTTTTGTGGAAAACTCAATTTAATTTAAATTGTAAAACGAAAAATGGTGTGAAAAGAGAGTGCAGAGAACTCATTTATTTTGTGGGATATTCAAATTTTTGGCGGGACATTTGAATTTTAAAACGAAATTTAGTTCATACCAACCCAAAAAAAATGAATTTTGTATAGAAAATTTATAAAATTGTTTAATTACTTAGGAAGAAAGATGAACTTTCATTAAGAGTTTAGATTAATTAAGTTACGTGAAGATAGCAATAACTTGTTTAAAACAATTAGAAACCTTTCTTCACTATTTTATTTGTAACCAGATGTACATATTAGATACAAAGTGACCATTTTCAATAGCTTAATGTAGAGGTGAATTTAAGGGTGAATGTTTTTACGGCTATAGAAGTGAATGAAGAGGTAATTTTTTTGGGAAAGTCATTTATTTAAGAGAAACTAAAATTTTGGACAGGGATTTAAATTATAGAACAAACATAGTATCTACCCACCTTGTTTGTTTCATTTGTTTATTTATTGGATAAATAAATAGTATTAAAAAGTCAACGCCCGAGCAGGGACTTGAACCCTGGACCCTTGGATTAAAAGTCCAATGCTCTACCAACTGAGCTACCCGGGCTCTTATGGTGTTCACCCACCTAAAAAAATGTAGATATTGCATAGAAAAATATTTTAGTAGGAAGAAAAACATTCCATTAAAATTCATAATGAGTTTGGTGGGAAAATCAAAATTACTGGCGGGAGATTTAAAATTTTAACTGCAGCAAAATGGTTACCAACCAAAAATGAGGATATTTATTGTGTTGAAAGTTTGTTTTATTATTTAGGGAGAAGAGGCTCAAATGGATAAAGTTAATACTTTCAACAGCAGTAATTGATGCATATATATCACCTCAATCTTCAATCTCTTAATAACTGTTAGCACTTAATTATCAACTAATCTGTATATATTTCAGTGTATAATTTTCGGACCAAATAAAGTTATTACGCATGTACGACTCGAATATCGGAGAAACTATCTCATTACACAATTACGTTCGAGGCCTGTTTGTAATTTAAGGCGTAGGAAGAGGGCGACAGTGATGATGCATGGCGCTTTGTTGCACGAAAAGTGAAGCAGCAATAATAACAATTCAGAGATAAGGGGCACAAATCTCTCATTCAAAAACAAATTATAGTCCAGCGACTTTTATAAAAGGTGATTTATCGATGAGCCGTTGACAAGTTAACAGCCGTACTTTCGTTGCCACACGTGTTATTAACGAGATATTAAAATTTACACTTATGTAATAGTTACATGTTACCGTTTCGCGTTTTTCCGCAGTAATTACACGTTTGTGACAATGTGATTTATACACCGGCGGTATTAATGAAGCTCACGGTGGTGGCGGTAATGAGTGTCTCAATTAAGTCGCCTAAACTAATTTAGAGAGTCGCGAGGGTTCCGATATTGAGTGGCAGTTATATATGGGATGGGTGGATAATGAATCAATCATTATTATTGAATGTGGTGTTACGTGGGCAGCGGCAATTACGCTCGTAATTAAAATCGAGATTAGTTATAAGAGCGGGATCGAGGAAATTCAGTAAGTATGTGCGAAGACGGCGAGAAAAAATGGAAACATCACGATGCATTCATTGTGTAGAAGGTCTTATTATGATATGGCCCGAAGACATCGTCCTGATGGGAAACGCCGCGTTATCCGCGTTATCCGTGGACTTCCTAGTTGATGCCAACCGTGGCCAGAAAGCTAGGTGTTTGATAATCTTCTATTCTGGACAAGATCTAAGCCTCTCGTCGTGACCATCTTTAATTATGTATGCAGGTTGAACGTCCTCTACCATCCATACCTCCTCTAGTTACAAATTGGCACTTTTTAGTTTTAAAAAAGTTAATTAAATTGAAATTTACTAGAGTAAAGAAAGGGAAAAAAGTCACTCAACTCTTACATTATTCAGCCGGACGCCTCTCCTCCTCTTCCTCCTCTAATTCATTCAAGAAGTTCACTCACCTGAAACAAAACGAAAAAAACGCATTTAGTGGTGGTACAGTCCTAATTCGTTGCGTTTTATCAAATAATGGAATCGAACGGCCGCTTTTACAATAATCGCCACAATTGCGCCTGGGAAGTTCTTAACAGCAATAGTAATAATAATGATGATGATGATGGTGATTCTCGAATTCCTAGGCACCTCTTAAATTTAATGCTTCAATTGAACAAACGTGTGTGTGTGTGTGTGTGATTGTGTAACGTATTCTGGAATTGTGAAATTTCGATTATTATTAAAGAAAAAGTCACAATTCATTCCGATCGTTGCTTAATCGTAATTTTTTTATTGCTCAATGATTTTTGGTTATAATTATTATAATTATTTTAGTCAAGTGTAGTGTTAATTATTAATTTCAGAAATAGCATTTTTAAGGATTGGATGTAACAAGATTTAAAATTATAAATTTTGCAATAAAAATAAACATATTCAAAAATTAGCTTTAATATAATTGAAATTTTAGTTATTGTTCCCTGTAAACAATAGTCACCTAGTCAGTGGTTATCTACTCAAACGGGCATCTAGTGCAACGTTTAGACAATAGATTACAAATGTGTATGATGACAAATGGCACAGATATCAGATGTCAGATAACACTGATTACATTTGAAACAGATGACACAGATGACAGATAATACAGATAACAGATGACACTAATTACAAATGTCGCAGATGTCACAGATGACAGATGACACAGATGACACAGATGACAAATGGCAGCGATGACACTGAGTATAAGTGACACATATGACATCAATTACAGATGGCATAGGTAACAGACAACATAGATGACATACGGCAGATGTCAGATTGACTGATTACATTTGAAACAGATGACAGAGATAACAGGTGACACTGTTTATTAAAATGACACAGATGACATCGATGACAATGACACAGATGGCACACATGATATAGATGACAAATGACAAAAGGAATGACAGATAACAGATAAAACAGATAACAGTGACTCAGATGACTGATGACAGATGGTAGATGACACTGAGTACACATGTCACAGATAACACTGGTTACAAATGACCCAGATTACAGATGACAGATACACAAATAACAGATGACACTGATTATAAGTGACACCAATGTGTCAGATACCAATGACAGATGGCACAGGTAGCAGAGAACATAGGTGACAGACGGTAGATGTCAGATGACACTGATTACATTTCAAACAGATGGCACAGATGACAGATTACAGGTGACACTGATTACAAATTTTCCAGATGACAAGTGACATAAATGGCACAGAGAACATTTTGTATTACGTCAAAATTACTGTAGTTTTATAAATAAAAATCGTGTCTTATTTTCTTTTCCAATAACATTTTATTTTGACCTATCAAATATTATATTTTCAATTTATAACAGATAATAAATAACACAGATGATGACATAGGACACAGATTACAGATGGAACATATGACATAGATGACAAATGACGCAATAAATGACAGATGGCACAGATGTTAAATGACACAGATAACAGAAGACACAGATGACACTGAGTATAAGTGACACAGATGACACATTACAAATGACACAGATGTTACAGATGCCAGATGAATCAGATGACAGATGAAAGCGATGACACTGGGTATAAGTGACACAGATGACACCAAAGACAGATGGCACAGCTAACAGACAACATAGATGACAGAGAGCAGATGTCAGATTACAGTGATTATATTTGAAACAGATGACACAGATGACAGATAACGCAGATAACAGGTGACTTATTTTTTTTCCAAAAATAGTTTAAATATTTTGACCTCCCAAATAATTTATTATCAATTTATCAATTCTCAAAATTTTTGTCGATTATCATTTATTCAATTATTCATTAATTTATGTCAAAATACTTATGACAGGTGATAGATGACGCAGATGAGAGATGCCAGTTGACACAGATGACAGATGACACTGATTTCAAATGTCCCAGATGGCCGATAACACAGATAACTGATAACACAGACGATAGATAACAGATGATAAATATTACAAATGAAACAAATGTCACAGATGATACAGATGTCAGATGACACTAATTACAAATGACACAAATGACAGATAACACAGATAACAGATGACATTGATTACAAATGACACCGATGACAATGAGACAGATGACATCGATGACAGAGGACACATACTACAAATGTCCCAGATAACAGATGACAAATGACACAGATAATAAATATCACAGGACAGAGAACACATAAATGATAAATGACGAAAAAAATGACAGATGATAGATGACACAGATGACACTAAGTAAAAATGTCACAGATGAGTCATGTCAGATGGCAAATGACACTGAGTACAAATGACACACATAACAACGGCGACAGATAACACTGATTACAAATGACCCAGAATACAGATGACAGATAAGACAGATAACAGATGTCAGATGACACTGATTTCAAATGACACTGATGGCAAATAACACAAATAACAGATGACACTGATTACAAATGTCGCAGATGACAGATGACAAGGATGACAGATGAGAGCGATGACACTAAGTATAAGACAACATAGATGACAGGCGGCAGATGTCAGATGACACTGATTACATTTGAAACAGATAACACAGATAACAGGTGACACTGATTACAAATGTCCCAGATGACAGATAACATTTTGTATTACTAGAGTTTTATAAATAAAAAATTTGTCTTATTTTGTTTTCCAATAACATTTTGATTTGACGATAGATGACATATACGACAGGTGGCACAAATGACATAGGTGACACCGATGGCAGATAACACAGATTACAGATGACAAATGAAACAGATGATAGATGACACAGACGACAGTTGACATTCATTACAAATGACACAGATGACACAGATGATACTGTTTACAAATGTCCCAGATAACAGATGACAGATGACACAGATGATAGACACAAATGACAGATGGCACATATGACATAGATGACAAATGACGAAAGAAATGACAGATGGAACAGATGGTAGATGATATATATGACAGATGTCAAATGACACTGAATACAAATGACACAGATAACACAGGTGACAGATAACAGCGACGACAGATGACACTGACTACAAATGGCACAGATGGCATATAACACAAATAACAGATGACACTGATTACAAATATCGTAGATGACAGATGTCACAGATGACAGATAACAGCAATGACAGCGCAGGTAACAGACAACACAGATGACAGACAGCAGTTGTCATATGACACTGATTACATTTGAAACAGATGACACAAGTGACAGATAACACAGATTACAGGTAACACTGATTACAAATGTACCAGATGACAAGTGACAGAAATGGCACAGATGACAGATGACATTTTGTATTACGTTAAAATTACTGTAGTTTTATTTAAAAAAATATTTTCTAAAAATAGTTTAAACATTTTGATAGTTGACACATATGACAGATAGCACATACGACACAGATAACACTGATTACAATTGACACAGATTACACCAATGGCAGATAACACAGACAGATGACACAGATGACAAATAAAACAGATGATAGATGACTTATGACACTGATTACAAATGTCCCAGATAAAACATGACAGCTGACACAGATAATAAATAACACAGGTGATACCTGACACAGACGACAGATGGCACATATGATATAGATGACAAATAACGAAAGAAATGACAGATGGCATAAATAGTAGATGACACCGATGACATTGAGTATAAGTGACACAGAAAACTGATGACAGATGGCAGATGACACTGAGTACAAATGACATAGATAACACCGGCGACAGATGACAGATATCAGATGACACTGATTACAAATGATATAGACGGCAGATAACACAAATAACGGGTGACAGTGATTGCAAATGTCTTTAGATGACAGATGGCACAGACCTCAGATGGCAGACGACACTGATTACATTTGAAACAGATGACACAAATGACAGATAACAGAGATAACAGGTGACACTGATTACAAAGCGACAGCGATGGCACATAACACAGATGACAAATGAAACAGATAATAGATAACATAGGTGACAGATGACATTCGTTACAAATGACACAGATAGCATAGATGGTAGATAACACTAATAACAGATGACACTGATTCCTAATGTCGCAGATGACAGATGACAGCGATGACACTGAGAATAAGTGACACAGATGACAATAATGACAGATGACACAGGTAACGGACAACATAAATAATAGGCCTCATATGTCAGATGACATTAATTACATTTAAAACAGTTGATACATATGACAGATAACACAGATAACAAGTGGCACTGATTACAAATGTCCTAAATGACAGGGGACAGAAATTATACAGATGACACTGATTACAAATGTTCCATAAAACAGATAACAGATGTCACAGATAATAAATAACACAGATGATAGAGAACACAGATGACATTGATTACAAATGACACAGATGACAGATGACCGATAACACTTATTACAAATGACACAGATGTTAGATAACAAGGATTACAAATGTCGCAGATGACAGATGTAACAGATGACAGTGATGACCCTGAGTATAACTGACACAGATGGCACCAAAGACAAATGGCACAGGTAACAGACAAGTTGACACATATGACAAATAACACCAATGACAGATGGCACATGCGACAGATGACACAGATTACAAATGACACAGATGACACCGATGACAGAAAATACAGATGACGTATAGTATAGATGACAAATTAAACAAAAGACACCGATGACAATGACAAAGATGACACCGATGACAGATAACACTGAATTCAGATAACAGATGATAGTTGACACAGTTCACAGATGGCACAGATGGTAGATGACACAGATGACAGATGACACATACGACACAGATGACTGATGACAGTTGGCAGATGACATAAAGTACAGATGACACAGATAACACCGGTGACAGATAACACTAATTAGAAATGACCCAGATAATAGATGACACTGATTACAAATGACACATGGCAGATATCACAGATAACAGGTGACACTAGTTACAAATGTTCCACATGACAGGTGAAAGAAATGAATAACAGATGAAATTTTGTATTACGTCAAAATTATTATAGTAATAGTTTAAACATTTTGACAGTTTATACATTTAACAGGTAACACAGATGGCAGATGACATATACGACAGATGACACAGATGACACTGATTACAAATAACCCAGATGGCACCGATGGCAGATAACACAGATGACATATGGCACAGATGATTAATGAAACAGATGATAAATAGCACAGATTACAGATGACATTGATTACAAATGTCCCAGATAACAGATGACAGATAGCACAGATGACACTGAGTATAAATGACCCAGATGACTGTAAACAGATGACATTTGACACTAAATACAAATGACAGAGGTAATACCAGCGACAGACAACACCGACGACAGATAATACTGATTACAGATGACCCATATTATAGATGACAGATGTCAGATGACACTGATTACAAATGTACCACATGACAGGTGACAGAAATGACACAGATGACAGATGACATTTTGTATTACTGGAGTTTTATAAATAAAAATTGTGTCTTATTTTGTTTTCCAACAAACATTTTGACAGTTGACACATGTGACAGATAACACAGATGACAGATAACACAGGTGCCAGATGACACAAATGACATATGAAACAGATGATAAAAGACACAGATGACACATGACATTGATTACAAATGTCTGAGATAACAGATAGCACAGATGATAAATGACACAGATGAAATATGACACATATGAAACTTAGTATAAGTGACACAGATGATTCATGACACAGGTCATCAGATGACACTGATTGCAAATGACACACATGGCAGATAACACAGATAACACAAATGACACACATGACACAGAAGACACTGATTACAAATGTCCCAAATGACAGTTGACAGAAATGACAAGAGATGACAGATGGCATTTTGTATTTCGTCAAAATTATTATAGTTTTATAAATAAAAATTTGTTTTCCAATAATGGTTTAAACATTTTGACAGTTGACACATATGACAGGTATCACAGATGACAGATGTCACTGAATACAAATGACCCAGATGATATCGATGGCAGATAACACAGGTGACAGATGACACAAATGACAAATGACAGATGACATTGATTACAAATGTCCCAGATAACAGATGGCACAAATGACAGATGACACTGAGTATAAGTGACACAGATGACAGATGTCAAATGATACTAATTACAAATGACACAGATGACAAATAACACAAATAACAGGTGACACTGATTACAAATGTTTCACATGACAGTTGACAGAAATGACACAGATGGTAGATGACATTTTCTATTATGGCAAAATTACAGTAGTTTTATAAATAAAAAGTTTGTTTTCCAATAATAGTTTAAACATTTTCATGGTTGACACATATGATAGATAACACAGATGACAGATGGCACAGATGAAAAATGAAACAGATGATAGATGACACAGACGACAGATGACATTGATTAAATATGACACATAAAACACCGATGATAATAACACAGATGACACCGATGACAGATGACACTGATTACAAATGTCCCAGATAACAGATGACAGATGACACAGATAATAAATAACACATATGATATAGAACACAGATGACAGATGACGCATATATGACAAATGACTAAAGAAATGACAGATGACACAGGTGGTAGATGACACTGAGTATAAGTGATACAGATAACACCACCGACAGATAACACTGATTACAAATGACCCAGATTACAAATGATAGATGACACAGATGACAGATGTAAGATGAAACTGATTACAAATGACAGATGGCACAGATGATAGCGATGACACTGAGTATAAGTGACACAGATGACTCAAATGACAGATGGCACAGGTAACAGGCAACATAGATGACAGACACGGCAGATGTCAGATGACACTGATTACATTTGAAACAGATGACACAAATGACACATAACATTTTGTATTACGTCATCTAAATAAAAATTGTGTTATTTTGTTTTCCAATAATAGTTTAAATAATTTGACCTCCCAAATATTATATTTTCAATTTATCAATTCTCAACATTTTTGTCGATTATCATTTATTCCTTGATTCATTCCTTTATGACAGAAGGCATATGACTGGTGATATATGACGTAGATGACATAGATGCCAGTTGACACATATGACAGATGAGACATACGACAGATGACACTGATTACAAATGACACATATGACATTGATGACAGATAAGACTGATTTCAAATGTCCGAGATGACAGATGATACAGATAACAGATAACATGGATGACAGATGACAAATAACAAATGAAACAGGTGGCAGATGTCACTTATTACAAATATCTCAGATGACAGATGAACAGATAACGTAGATGACAGATGTCAGATGACACAGATTGGAAATCATCTGGGACGACAGATGTCACAGGTGACAGATGATAGAGATGAAAGATGACATTTCTAATTACTTCAAAAACACTATAGTTTTAAAAATAACAATTTTGTTTCATATTTTTTCCAATAATAATTAAAACATTTTGACTTATTATTTTCAATCTATCATTTCTCATAGTTTTTGTCGATTATCATTTATTCATTCATGACAGAAAACAGGCGATGGATGACGTAGCTGACAAATGACACAGATGACAGATGACATAGATGCCAGTTGACACGAGATGACATAAGGCAGATTAGAGATCACACAGATGACAAATTAAACAGATGACACAGATAATAAATGATTCAGATGACAGATGACATTGATTGATTGATTTAGATATTTAATGTCTCAGATGATGATGACAGATGATAGTAATTACAGATGACACAGATGACTGATAACACAGATAACAGATGACACTGATTACAAATATGACACAGATGACAGATGTCAGATGATACTAATTGATGACTGATAATATAAATAACAGATGACACTGATTACAAATATCTCAGATGACAGATATTACAAATAATGACACATAACACAAATAATAGATGACACAGATGACATCTGTAAATATTCAAGTCGAGAATACTTTATCTGAAAACGTTGAAATAACATCAATGTCAGAGGGAAATATCCTAAAGGCTTTTATGAAATTATGTCGCCGGCACTTATGGTATACAATCGTTTAGAGCTAAGAATTGTAAAAATGTTTTTATTGAAACAAATTTCCTTTGATATAGATAGAGGTATTTCAATTTTGTGCAACTTTTCCAAATTATTCGAAATACCTTTATATACCCTACTGCAGAATCATCTTAACAATTATATGTCAGACTATCAACAAAGTTTTGCAAATAAGAAATCAACTGCTACGAACTTCACATACCTAATATGATACCGAAGTTATAGGTAATAAAGGGCAGGTTGACGTCATTTATACGGAGATACATACAGCCTTTGATTAAATACTGAAAAAATTAAAGAATGCAGGCTTATCCCGGAACTTTATTGAGTTGATTGAAAGTTATTTAACAGTAAGACGTAAATTTGTCCACTTTAAGGTGTACTCATCAAATACAATTGTCTCAACATCAGGTGTTCCCCGGGGATCAATCTTAGGGCCGTTTATTTTTATTTTTGATATTCATAAACGATTTATCATTTAGCCCACATATTCTTTTCGCCAACGACTTGAAGATATTCACAAAAGTAACCATCGACTCTATATTCCTCCAAAGCTAATCTAATTAACAATTGGTGCTTACACAACAGACTGCAACTAAAGGAAAGGAAGCTAAAGACTAATAAACATAAACATATCTAATTGTAAAGTTGTTACGTACACCAGAAAGAAGGTTGTCTCGATTTAACATTATCAACTGAACACTACTAAACTATGCTATTTTTTTAATAGCATTTTTTTAAAATTGTTATTGTAATACGTTAGTAAACTGTTTTAATTTCTCACCCACTTAAGAGTTTCATGATAATCATTCATGAATTAGAATGTAATCCAGTTTTGTACATTTCTTATATCCTCCGTACTATGTTATTTTAAAAGAAAAAAAGCTCTCTTTTATAAATGTCACAATAGCGAGATGATAAATGGGTGGGAATATTTCAGCCCTCACTAATCGTATTACATTACTACTAAATGGGTGCATGTTATGACATTATTAGTATCCTTTTGATAAAAAACGTGAAGGGCAAGTGGTCCATTGTGTGATTAACCCTACTGGTCCGGGTCGGTCCGTTTTGAGCAACCGTACACCGGATCTCGGCGATTTCGGCGGGGGCCACTCAAAAGCGCGGCCGCCCTTTTGCGAATCCAACACTTCTTCCGGCCTCATGTGTTAATCCCCTGTCTCTGTGTGCGCGAATACAGCCGGTGCACTCATTCAATTCGGCCCACACTTTCCTAAGATCTGATCTGATACGGCGTCGCTTTTGATGTGTTGTTCTTCTGGCTCGCCTTCTTCGGTCCTTCCACACCCACGAAGCGACAGTTCAAACGTCCGCGCGGCACCTAGTTTCAAAGCTCGAAAGCTCACACCTAGGATATTGGGTGTCTTCCTATATTCAAACTTAACTGGCGGCTTTTCTTTTCAAAAGGATGTGATAGTTTGCATTATATTAAATTACTCAATAATCTAAACTATAAAAACTTTTACTGTATCCTTCACAGTTTAGATTATTAAGTAATTTATTATAATCCATCCTTTTGACTAAAGAACTATCCGACAGTTAATAAAGTAACAAAAATGCAAGAATATTAATATTAAAACTTTACACAAATTTGTATAATTTTCATGAACATTAAACATTAAGAACATTTCAATTTCATGCATACAAACAAATATGTTTCGTATCCATCATCGCAACGCATTCCCGCCGAATTGATTGATGGCTTTCCTATCATTAGAGCCTATTGTGGAACAGCAGAATGCCTAACGGTCGGCGATAAATAATTATTCCATTAATTGCGGTTTATTTAACAGTTACGCAATCTGAATTATTATTCATGCGGAGGGGAAAATAATAAATAATGCCTTAGAAAATTATTAATGACGACCGCCTGTAATTAAATCGTCTGTTGCAATTAAGAAGCGAACTATTTACGAGCGTAAAAATTAATTAATCCAATCGAAACGGAAAGTGTTTATTAAATTATTAGAACTCCTAAAAACGCGATAAATTATTAATTAATTGATTTAATTAATTGTGTGCGCAGACGCACTCGACTCAGTCCGATGATAATAATTACACGGTTTCAGTGTCAAAATCGTCTGCGTTTCTGAGGACGTAATTAGGGGACGCCTCCTTAGGATAACAATCTGTACGCCGGCGAGGTAATTACAATTGTTATTATTGTTACCGAGGACAATAAATATGTATACATCTGACGGTTATTATGCGCTTGTAAAATATGGAAAAGATGTTCCCTGCGAACCGAGCTTAATACGTCTTAGTTTATTTATGCCGTTGTCTTCATTACGCCGCGCTGAAACAATGTTATTAATTACTGCAGCGACATGATATACATTCTTCGGGATGCGAAGATAAATTCCTGCTCACTGCGCAGCTTTGATCTGGATGGTAGCCAGCGAGACGTTATCTTTTATTCATTTAATAATTCACTCGAAATTCAATCAAGTACTTAACAAAAACGTTTAGTAAATATTGTCCTTCTCTATAAAATTAATTACTCTATTTTGGTAGCCTTAATTTTTTTGGTAGGTTTCTTAAAACTTTCTAAAAACTAATTGATATTAAATTCGATCGTAGAAACCCATTCGTGTTAGAATTTTTTAAATCCGAACATTATTTCAAAAGTTATAACAAAAAAATGACAAAACAATTGAAGTACGATTTTCTCCTTTTGACGCAATCCAAATCTATTCGATCGTAGAAACTCATTCCTGATTGAATTTTTCAAATCAGAATATTATATCAAAAGTTATTGCAATAAAATTAAAAACAATTGAAACACGAATTTCCATTTTTTTGCGTAATCATAACAAATTTGATTGTAGAAATTCATTGCTACTAAAATTTTTCAAATCCGAACAATATTTCAAAAGTTATCACGAAAAAATGAAAAAACAATTGAATTTCGAATTTTTGTTTTTTACGTCATACAAACAAATGCGATCGTAGTAACTCATTTGTGTTAGAATTTTTTAAATCAGAACATTATTTCAATAGTTATAGCGTAAAAATATAGAAACAATTGAACTGCGATTTTCTGCTTTTGATGCAATCCAAATCTATTCGATCGTAGGAACTCATTGCTGCTGGAATTTTTCAAATCCGAATATTATTTCAAAAGTTATGGCAATAAAGTGAAAAAACAATTGAAACACTAATTTCTACTTTTTGCGAAATCTTAATAAATTTGATCGTAGAAATTCATTACTGTTAAAATTTTCCAAATCCAAACGTTATTTCAAAAGTTATCGCAATAAAGTGAAAAACAATTGAAACACGAATTTCCATTTTTTTGCGTAATTATAATAAATTTGATTGTATAAATTCATTGCTCCAAAAATTTTCCAAATCCGAACAATATTTCAAAAGTTATCGCAAAAAAATGGAAAAACAATTGAATTTCAAATTTTTGTTTTTTACGCAATACGAACAAATTCGATCGTAGAAACTCATTCGTGATAAAACAATTTAAATCCGAACATTATTACAAAAGCTATAGCAAAAAAATATAAAAACAATCGAAGTACGATTTTCTGCTTTTCGCGCAAACCAAATCTATTCGATCGTAGAAACTCATTCCAGCTAGAATTTTTCAAATCCGAATATTATTTCAAAAGTTATAGCAATAAAGTGAAAAACAATTGAAACTCGAATTTCTATTTTTTGCATAATCATAATAAATTTGATTGTAGAAATTCATTGCTCCTAAAATTTTTCAAATCCAAACAATATTTCAAAAGTTATCACGAAAAAATGAAAAAATAATTGTATTTCGAATTTTTGTTTTTTACGTCATACAAACAAATTCGATCGTAGAAACTCATTCGTGTAAGAATTTTTTAAATCCGAACATTATTTCAAAAGTTATGACAATAAAATGAAAAACAATTGAAAGACGAATTTCTATTTTTTGCGTAGTCCTAATAAATTTGATCATAGAAATTCATTCCAGCGAAAATTTTTGAAATCCGAACATTATTTCAAAAGTTATCGCACAAAAATGAAAAAACAATTGAAGTCCGAATTTTTGTTTTTTACGCAATCCACATCTATTCGATCGTAGAAACTCATTCCTGCTGGAATTTTTCAAATCCCATTATTATTTCAAATTTATCGCAAAAAATGGAAAAACAATTGAATTTCAAATTTTTGTTTTTTACGCAATACGAACAAATTCGATCGTAGAAACTCATTCGTGATAAAACAATTTAAATCCGAACATTATTACAAAAGCTATAGCAAAAAAATATAAAAACAATCGAAGTACGATTTTCTGCTTTTCGCGCAAACCAAATCTAGAAACTCATTCCAGCTAGAATTTTTCAAATCCGAATATTATTTCAAAAGTTATAGCAATAAAGTGAAAAACAATTGAAACTCGAATTTCTATTTTTTTGCGTAGTCTTAATAAATATTATAATAGAAATTCATTGCTCCTAATATTTTCCAAATATGAATAATATTTCAAAAGTTATCGCAAAAAAGTGGAAAAACAATTGAATTTCGAATTTTTGTTTTTTACGTAATACGGACAAATTCTGTCGTAGAAACTCATTAGTGTTAGAATTTTTTAAATCCGAACATTATTTCAAAAGTTATGACAATAAAATGAAAAACAATTGAAACACGAATTTCTATGTTTTGCGTAGTCCTAATAAATTTGATCGTAGAAATTCATTCCAGCAAAAAATTTTGAAATCCGAACATTATTTCAAAAGTTATCGCACAAAAATGAAAAAACAATTGAAGTCCGAATTTTTGTTTTTTACGCAGTTCGAATAAATTCAATCGAAGAAACTCATATCTGCTGGAATTTTTCGAATACAACCATTATTCCAAAAGTTATCGTAATAAAATGATAAAACAATTGAAGTTTGAATTTTCGTTTTTCACGTAATCCAAATAAATTCGATCGTAGAAACTCATTCGTGTTAGAATTTTTAAAATCCGAACATTATTTTAAAAGTTATAGCGTAAAAATATAAAAACAAATGAACTACGATTTTCTGCTTTTGGTGCAATCCAAATCTACTCGATCGTAGAAACTCATTCCAGCTAGAATTTTTCAAATCCGAATATTATTCCAAAAGTTATCGCAATAAAGTGAAAAACAATTGAAACGCGAATTTCTATTTTTTGTGTAGACTTAATAAATTTTATAGTAGAAATGCATTGCTTCTAAAATTTTCCAAATCCGAACAATATTTCGAAAGTTATCACAAAAAAATGAAAAAACAATTGAATTTCGAATTTATGTTTTTTACGTAATACAAACAAATTCGATCGTAGAAACTCATTCGTGTTAGAATTTTTTAAATCCGAACATTATTTCAAAAGTTATAGCATAAAAATATAAAAACAATTGAAATACGATTTTTTGGTTTTGACGCAATCCAAATCTATTCGATCGTAGAAACTCATTCCTGATAGAATTTTTCAAATCCGATTATTATTTCAAAAGTCATCTGTAATCTGTGTCATCTGTCATCTGTTATCTGTCACCTATGTCAACTGGCATCTGTCATCTGTCATTTGTCACCTGTGTCATCTATCACCTGTCATATGTCTTCAGTCATTAATGTATAAATGATAATCGACAACAACAATGAAAAATGATTAATTGAAAAAAAAAATAATACTTAGGTCAAAATGTTTTAATTGTTATTAAAAATAAAATTGTTATTTAAAAAACTATAGTATTTTTAAAGTAATGAAAAATGTTATCTTTCTTCTCTGTCATTTAAGACATTTGTAATCAGTGTCATCTATTATCTGTGTTATCTGTCATCTGTGTCATTTGTAATCAGTGTCATCTGTGTTATCTGTGTCATGTGTCACCTGTCATCTGAGACATTTGTAATCGGTGAATTCTGTCATCGTTGTCATCTGTCATCTATTTGAATTGTCATTTGTGTCATCTGTCATCTTTGCTATCTGTTCTGTGTCATCTGTCAGCTGGGACATTTGAAATCAGTGTCATCTGCCATCGATGTCACCTGTGTTATTTGTAATCAGTGTCATCTGTCATATATGTCAACTGTCATCTTTCATCTGCGTCATCTGTCATTTGACATCTGTGTCACCTATCACCTGTCATATGTCTTCTGTCATAAATGACTGAAGGAATGAAATGATAATCGACAAAAATTTTGAGATTTGATAAATTGAAAATATAATATTTGGGACGTCAAAACGTTCTAATTATTATTGGAAAACAAAATTTTTATTTATAAAACTACAGTATTTTTAAAATAATTAAAATTGTCATCTGTCATCATGACACAGATGTCATCTGTTATTTATGTCATATGTCATCTGAGACATTTGTAATCAGTGTTATCTGTTATCTGTGTTATTTGTCATCTGTATTTGAAATCAGTATCATCTGACATCTGTGTCATCTGTCATCCTCATCTGAGACATTTACACATTTGTAATCAGTGTCATCTATATCATCTGTCATTTTTTTCATTTATCATGTGCGTTATCTGTCATCGATGGAATCTGTGGCATTTGTAATCAGTGTCATCTGTCATTTGTGTCATCTGTCATTTATCATCTGTGTTATCTGTTATCTGTGTCATCTGTCATTTGGGACATTTGAAATCAGTGTCATCTGTCATCGATGTCATCTGTGTCATTTGAAATCAGTGTCAAGTCATCTAGCACCTGTCATACGTCTTCTATCATAAATGATAAACGACAAAAACTTTGAGAATTGATAAATTGAAAATATAATATTTGGGAGGTCAAAAACAAAATTAAACACAATTTTTATTTATAAAACTACAGTCATTTTGACGTAATACAAAATGTCATCTGTGTCATGTGTCATTTCTGTCACCTGTCATTTGGGACATTTGTGATCAGTGTCATCTGTGTTATCTATCATCTGTGTCATCTATTTCAAATGTACTCAGTGTCATCTGACATCGGCCGTCTGTCATCTATATTGTCTGTTACCTATGCCATCTGTCATCGGGGTCACTTATACTCAGTGTCATCTGTGACATCTGTCATCTGCGACATTAGTAATCAGTATCATTTGTTATTTGTGTTATCTACCATCTGTATCAATTGTAAGCAGTGTCATCTGACATTTGTCATCTGTGTCATCTTTCATATGTAATCTGGGTCATTTGACACAGTGTCTACTGTATCTGTCATCTGTGTCATATTTATAATCAATGTCATCTGTCATCTATCATCTGTTTCATTTGTCATCTGTTATTTGCCATCGGTGTCATTTGTAATCAGTATCATCTGTCGTATGTGTCATATGTTATCTGTCATATGGCAACTGTCATCTATGTCATCTGCGCCATCTGTCATGTGTGTCATCTATCTATGAATAAATGATAATCGACAAAAACTTTGAGAATTAATAAATTAAAAATATAATATTTGGGAGGTCAAAATGTTTAAACTATTATTAGAAAATAAAATAAGACAACATTTGTATTTATCTGACATCTGTGTCATTTGTCATCTGTGACATTTGTCATCTGCGACATTTGTAATCAGTGTCATCTGCCATCTGTGTCATTTGTAATCAGTGTCATCTGACATCCGTCATCTGTAATCAGTGTTATCTGTCGTCGGTGTTATTTGTGCCATTTTTACTCAGTGTCATCTGTCATTTGTGTCACTTTACTCAGTTTCATCTGTGTCATCTGTCATCTACCATCTGGGTCATGTGTCATTTCTTTCGTCATTTATCATCTGTATCCTCTATCATTTGTGTTATTTATCATCTCTCAACTGATATCTATCGATGTCATCGGTCATATGTCTTATGTCATAAATGAATGAATGAATAAATGATAAATTGAAAATATAATATTTGGGTGGACAAAATATTTAAACCATTATTGGAAAACACAATAAGACACAATTTTTATTTATAAAACTACAGTAATTTTGATGTAATAAAAAATGTCATCTATCATCTGTATCATGTATCATTACTATCACGTGACATTTGGGACATTTGTAATCAGTGTCAACCTATTATCCGTGTTATCTGTCATCTGTGTCATATGTTTCAAATGTAATCAGTATCATCGGACATCCGAAGTATGTCAACTATGTTGTCTGTTACCTGTGCCATCTACATCTGAGACATTTGTAATCAGTGACATCTATCATTGGTATCATCTGTGTCACTTATACACTCAGTGTCGACGATGTCATCTGTGTCATCTGTCATCCTTAATATCTGTAATCTGCGACATTTGTAATCCGTGTCATCTGTTATTTGTGTTAGGGATTACACCCTAAAACTCTTGATATAGGTTCTCCTGAACCTTCTGAATCTCCTCTTCTTTTCATTGTAAGAATTTCGTTTTTAAAATACCCTTGTAGAATTTTTTTTCTGTTACTTTTTCAATTTCTTTCATAACCCTTTCTTTATTAGCTTCGTTATTCCTGCTAACATATATAGGTAAATATATACATAAAACAATACAAAAATTTTGGCCGCATATCCTTCCACAGACAAGTGATAGCCCAGCCCTTGGTTGTTTCTAGATTAATGGTTGATTTATTAATTCAGGAAATGAGCTGTATTTTATCCCTTTTTAAAGAAAATTCTAAACATTAATCAGAAACCGAAATGAATCCTTCCATATTGATTTAAAATCCTCTGTATTCCCCTCCATTACGAGTCTTAGGATGGAATCCTTCTCCTGGTCCTTCTAAAACTCTTCTCCTATTGATTGTAAGAATTTTGATGTATAAAATTTTTGCTTTTCTTTCGAAAGCCTCTAAACGAAACGAATCCTTCCGCAATTACAATCATCCCACATAATTAATCGTAGCATTCAACACCGGCCCACCGTATTGGTAGTAAATTTATGCGCGCGTCAATAAATTACATTTTGGCCCGATAAATATTGCCAAATTACAAGCAATTAAGACGGAGTCGCATTAATTAAAACTTCGCCGAGGCGAACGTAATTATTTCCGTATTCTCTCTTCTTTATCGCCTGATCAATTTCCAAAAAATTACACGCCGCGCGTACAATATTTAATCAGTGACGGGCATGCGGCCACGAAATTGATGCGCCCATGTGGCCGAGGATGGTCAGCAGGTAAAACCAAGAAAAAGAAGAAAAGAAAAACGACGGCCGAAAACGTGAGGCGAAATTATCTCCTGATCTGGAAAACTGGATTCGGCCCAATGATGATGATGGTGATGATGATGATGCCTTTTCTGCAGCGAGCTGGGTTATTAAAGGTCTGTCATCAATTTTTATAAAAGATATGTTTATTTTCTCAATCGTACGAGGGCTACTTATTTATCTTTACAGTATTCCTTCCTGTTTTCCTGCATCAACCATCTGTTCAGCATTAACAAATTTACAATCGCGCTTGCGGCGGTCGTTTCCCATTGTACAACCACAATTACGCAAAACGCAACCAAACCAAAAAACCTATGGGCAACTCGTTGAATTCCCACTTATCGAATTCCGGCGGTGTATTTTAAAAACGGTTTCTGGTTACTGCAAGGATTATTAATTTAGACGAATTATAGTTATTACTCAACCCCACGTTACCTGATGTACAAAAGTGGATCCGAAGCAATTAGGGCAAATCGACATGTTGGTTTGGGTCTTGAATGTATGCAAATTTTTGAGGTTCAGTCATGCGACTCGCCTCGAATGTTTGCACGTCTTTAGATAAAAGCTCGGCCTTTATTTATAAGCCATTGTGCCACGTATTTCCTCCATTACTCATAATTAGCGAACGAGTGATACAAAATTGATCAGGATGAAGAGCGTGCTAAGTGAAGGCGTGGCCCATTTTCTGAACGAATTAGTGCCCCTTTGGTTGAATAGTGTGCGCGCGCGCTCGCGTTAATAATAGACTATATTTCACAGCGTGGCTAAATGGTGGCTCTTAAGTATGCACTCGTGATTGCAAATGGCTTTTGTGGGTTTACTGTTTCTGCGTATGTGGGTGGTGAGCATCTAGTGAGGTTAACGTGCGAACTACCTTCGAGATTTATTGCTGTTAAAATCAATGTGATTGAATTATTTGATGCTGATGATGTATTGAATCAGGAAATACATTAAATAGCTTCAAAAAAATCTCCTAAAAAATAATGACGATCACATCCAAAACAAACTTAAAATCCGAATATTCAAAAGCGTTTGTGAACAAAAATGTTGTTCTGGTTAAGCCAAAAATGGTCTTTTCTGACCATAGAATTTGTAATACGTTATCAAAATGAGGTTTTATATTTTGTACTTCTCCTCTAAACGTTTTAATGATAGAAAATGGTGGGTCAGAGTTAACTTAACGATTTCTTGATTTTTAGAGTTTTAATTTCTTGTATTTCTTTCAAATCTATAATATTTAGTGTTTATAATCTAATAACTTTTTACGATTTTCGGGTTTTAGAACAAATTTTTGTATATTTAGAAGATTCAACGTTTTTAATACCTTCGTACAGGAAAAACGAAAAAAACGTATAATTTTACATAAAAATTCAAAATTTGCATTTTCTCGTGAACGATAATTGATTTAAAATGGCCGACATGGCAATCCCTCACTGGAGCAATCATTAAAATTAATTGGCCGATTACGGGCCGACTTTGAAGAGTCGAACAGCAAATAGCATGCGTCCGTGTCGTGAAAATTTAATGCTGCACCCCGGCACCGCCCTCAAATTGAGCGAAAATTGCTATTTGTCAGCCGGGGACGCACAACAGTCCTTAACGGCCTATAATTTGGCGTTAACATTTTTTTTTTCGTCTTCCCGTCGGGACCTGTTGCGTTAATTTGTTTTAGCATGTGGTGTTGAAAGGTCCGATGGCTCCGGCACCCTAATTATTCTATTAAAACAGCGCACCCCGCACACACAGACACAGGAACGGAAGCGGACTCGAAAAATGACGCTAATTAGAACCTCGTTACCACCTTTATCACCATCGTCATCTAATTACCGAAATAATTGGAATTTATGAAAATTACAGGAGTCGAAATTTTCCCTATTCATTAAAACCGCCGACGCCTATTTTTTTTTCGGCAAACCGCGCGTTATAATTAATTCTTGCATAATTAGAAGCCGGGAAGTTTATCTCTAATTTATTTAAATAAAACATGAGAATTGGTGCCCGATCAGGGGCACTCTACTTCCGCGGAACGTATTTTCGATGCGATTAGATTGGGATCTACGACAAAATTGCCCACACTCTAGGCCCTTGTTATTATTTAGACGTACAAATTATTTTCGTCTGTTGTTGCTTACTACTTAACACAAATGAATTCATTTTTTGTATTCGTGTTTCTGCTCCGTGGATTCTACATGATTACATTAATATGTGATGTGTGGTTGAGTGACTATCCAAAGTTTCTTACAAAAGAGTTCCGTATATTATATGTTAATTTTATTCCTAGTTAATGTCTGTATTTATTTGACCTCACATAAAAAAAATAAGTCTCTTAAAATTCTAAAATTGTTCAGAAAATTTATAATGAAATAAAGAAAGGTGTACGTAAAAGTAAGAGCTAAAAGAAATAATTATTCATTACCCTAGCGTACTCTTGACCTGCCTTAAAGAATTATTCATTGCCTCAGCGTACTCTTGACCTACCCCAATAAATTATTCTTGCCCTAGCGTACTTACTACTTAATTATGAAAATTGACAAATATGATAACCAGCAATGGCCAAAATATTGCTAGTACAGCAAAAATACTTCGCTAATAGTGAATTCCGTCATCTGAAGCAGAAGAAGGGTCCAGAGTGGAAGAACACATCGTGAACTCCGCCCTGTAACCTAAATTTTGGTAATTAGTAATGTATAATTTATAATTTTTATATATAATATAAACAGGATTTTGTAAAGTGAAATATAAATATAAACCCCAATGCAGAAAAAAATTGCTTAGTAGAAAAATTGCTTGGATGATTTTTGTGAACCGTTTTATAAAGGTACTTATAGTAATATTTGTATAAGTACAGGTTGTATGATGTTTGCACTAATAATTCTTTCTCAACAACAACGCCCAATTATTGGATGTAAGGGAATCTGCTTCTTATTGTCACGTTTGCAAATATTATCTTATTCTAAAGTCGATAAGGCAAATAATTTTTATGAAATTTTGTGTAAAACTTATTCTATGCCCAAATTGCCCATTATTGCGTTGCTAAGAAGAGAACTGAATTTTTTAAGTTTTCTAAGGATGGAGCACTTCCACAGCATATTAACAACTCTTAGGTTTAAAAAATAACCACCCTGGTGCATCACAAAATCCACCACCTCCATTTATTTAATCTTACTCTTGTTCATCATGAAAACTCTCCAAACCATTCAACTTTTAAAATTAGATAACTTGTTCTACACCCCCTTCTTATTTTGAGATCAATACACTACGGATTTACCCTAATAAACTCTTTTGACGTTTCTCCACCACCTTTATTTATCTAATCTTGCTCCTTGTTCATCATGAAATCTCTCGAAACTTGTTTCTCATTTTTCAGATGAATACGCTACTAAATTACCTTGATAAATTCTTCATTAATCTAGTCCATTCTTTATCTAACGGGTGTCCAACAATTATTGCAGTCCCGGGTGGCGTTGGAGTCAAAAACGTAGGTCAATTCTTTCATGTTAATTGACAAACATAACCTAAATGTGCATTAAAAATGTCAGTTTATTTATTTGCGACATGTAAGAATCGACCTACGTTTTTTATTCCAACGCCACCCGGGACTGCAATAATTGTTGGACACCCGTTACATCATATAGCCATTACTAAAGGTAGCGTACTCCTGACCTACGACACTAAAATTAATATTGGCGAGGTCAGAATCACGTCAGAACAATCAATGGATTGGTGAGGTAGGTCAAGAGTACGCTAGATGAATGCAAGTTTTATTAAGGTAGGTCAGGAGTACGCTAGATCAATGTTTACCTTGTTGTCCTAGGTCAGGGGTACGCTAGCTCAAACAATTGAATAGTGGATTTTTTTGCATTAGGTATTTGAATTTTTAATACCCCTTTTGATAAAATATTATTTATATTATTGAGATAAGCCCTAACAAGTTAACTTATTAATAAACTACCTTAAAATTAATTATTATTAGGTTATATAAAGTATGAAGATGAGACAGAGTTTTTTTGTTTTTTTGCGATATTTTTGTTAATATAAAAAATATTACAAAACTTTTTAAACAAAAGTTCAAGGGAATGAGAAGATAAACAAGTTTTATTTAAACATATTTTTCATAAAATTTTTAACTTTCGAGAAAAAAAAAACAAAAATTGAAAAATTTGACATTTTTTGCCAATTACTAATAAACTATAGGAGTTACATGAAATTTATATGAGAAATAATTGTAGAGAATTCGAAACTGAAATAATAATAAGAATAGTCTTTTTGCGTAAACCTCACAGTTTTCGAAAAAAATATAGAGAAAGTACTATGATGGCCACATCGCCATTTTTTTTTTGATTTTTCTTTATATTTTTCCAAATTTGAAAAATATTACATAACTTTTCAAACAAAGATTAAAGGAAATAAGAAACTCAATATGTTTTATTGAAACATGTTTTTCGTAAAATTTTTAATTTGTGAGAAAAAAATATAACTAGAATTTTTCAGAAAACATTTTAAATTTTAAAAGATTCTCCTCCACACTTTTAGTTTTTATTGCAACTTCCTTTCCAAAGAATTTTCATCGAGAATTCTACAAATTTTTACAAGTTTAGCAAAGATTTTATTCAAGAGTCTCAAAAATTTTCAGAAAGTCATTATTTGATTTATTTATAGAAATTTCTTCGTGGTTTTTGTAGAATATTTTGTTCAACTTTTTCTATAATTTTCTTAGATGATCCATACTTTTAGTTTTTTTTATTACATTGAGATTTCTAGAATTTTTCACAAGATTTTATTTTAGAGTTATAAAAAAATTTTTGAGGATCTTCGAAGTGTACAGTAATTTCTTTTTCTTATCTAATAAATAAATAGATATTTCCAGAATTTTTAGCAAAGATTTTATTCGAGAGTTCTAGATTTTTCATAAAGTTCTTTCAAGATTTTGTTTAACTTCTAAATTTTTAGAACTTACTTAGAGGCTTCTGGAAGTTTCAGGAATTTCTTCTCCATATTTTTAGTTTTTTGCATCTTCCGTTCCAAAGAATTTTGATGGAGGATTCTAGAATTTTTCACAAGTTTTTCTTGTAGATTTCTAGAACATTTTTAGAGGATTCTAAAAGTGTACAGTAATTTCTTCTTCATATTTCCAGAATTTTCAGCAAAGGTCTTATTCGGGAGTTTTTTAGAAAGTTTTATTTTAGGCTGTTTCCAGTAATTTCTCTTCCAGATATTAATATTGTCTTATAAATAGCAAAGATATCCTTCAGGGCTCAAAAATTTTAAAAAAATATTTTAGAGAACTTTAGACTTTTTCGAGAGTTCAGAAATTTCCAGTAACTTTTATTCAGATTCGGAGGCTATAGAAAATCTGTTCCTAGAAATCTAGACTCTTTTCAGTTATTTCTCCAAATATCAAAATTGTTTTTTCTTTCTTTTAAATTGCGAAGTTTTTAGAATTAAAAAAAAAATTCTAGAACTGTATAGTTTTGTAGATTTCAAAAAATTTCCAGTAAATTGCAAAGATTTAAATGAAGGCTTTTTTGAAAATTTGTTTTTAAAAATCTAGACTTTTTTTCGAGAGTTCAGGAAATTTCTAGTAATTTCTTCTCCACATTTCAAGATTTTTCCAACTTGTCTTCTAAATCGCAAAGATTTTCTTTTAGAATTTTCTTCTAGAAATCTAGATTATTTTCTCGAGGGTTCAGGAAATTTCTAGCAATTTATTCTCTAGAGTTCAAGAGTTTTTTTCAATCTCGTCATTTAAATTGCAAAGATTTTCTATGAGGCATAAGGATTTTCTGGATTTTTTTCTAAAAGTTTAGAGTTTAGAAAATGGCCAATAATTTCTTCCCAAAATTAATTTTTTTTTTCAAGTTTTCTTATAAATAGCGAAGATTTTTTTCAGGCTTAAAATGTTTTTTAATTCGTCTTTTTTTCGAGAATTCAGGTAAATTTCAGCAATTGCTTCTCTAAAATTCAACATTTTGTTTCAACTAGAGGCTGTAAACTTATTTAGAAAGTTCTAAATTGCGGAATTTTTCTTGGAGGGTCTAGATTTTTTTAGAAAAATTTCCCCTAGAAATCTTTTCTTATTTTCGAGAAAGTTTAAAAGATTTTTTTAGTAATTTCTCTTCCCGATTTCAAGATATTTTTTTTTAACTGGTCTTCTAAATTTCTAGGAGGCTCTAGAATTTTTAGAAAATTTTCATTCAGAAATCTAAAATTTCTCTTCCAGATTTCAAGGTTATCTTCTTATCGTCTACTTTTTAGAAAATTTGTTTGTAGAAATCTAGATTTTTCTTGAGGGTTCAGGAATTTTTTTTTGAGGCCCTAGATTTTTAGCAATTTTTTTCAACAGTTAACATTTAACATTTAAGATTAATAAAGTATTTTTTTTTTAATGTTTTTAATAAAATTTCAATGGTTGTATATAGGAAATTAAAGCTAATTTTTTTCTGTTTTAAAAGTTTTTTACCAAATGTCAATCGTTTCTTAGCAAATTTTAAAATATATTCATACATTTTTTGTTTTGATTTTAACGTTAAAAGAACGACATGAGTCACGCTTCTATATGTAATTAAACCTTGAAATATTACTACTTGCTCAATAAATATAACTTAACAAACTGTTTTTTCATGAGAATGTTTTCATTTATTTTAATCTTTATGATTTTTAAAGCTAATATTCATGTTATTGTTAAATTTTTAACACTTTTTACGACCGAAACTTCTAATTGATCTATTGTAATTACAACCATGTTTAAGCAAGTTGTCAACTGTTTTCTACTTAACTGAAATCAAATTTATTTTTAGTGCAATTTTTAAAAACATTCTTTCCTTTTGGGACTAAACAATTGTTTTTCTTTTTACTAAATTTAAACTGTTTAAGAAAGTTTAAAAATATTTTTAGTATTTTCACCTCTTTATAAAAAAATCAATTTTATATATTAAATTTTTTTTATAAATTTTTTATACTGTTTTTTGCAATTTGTATGTTTTTTGTTTTTATCAAATATTTTTATTTATTTAATAAAAATTCAACCACAATTTACAATGATTATTTTTATTTCAACTATTTTGAAGCTGTTTTTAAAATTATTAACTGTTTTCTTAAATTAAGAAAAGTCAATTTATTTATACATATTATTTCTTTATAAAATATTTTCTATTTGTCGTAAAAGTATTATTCAGTTTTAAAGAAATTTTGAAATTTAAAACTAAAAATAATTCTATTTTTTTGGAAAAATTTCAAATGTTTTAAGGAAGTTTAAAATATTTTTAGAAATAATAAAAATATTTCTACAAACGATTATACCTGTTTAAAAATTCATTAATTTTTCAAAGTTTTTTTATATGAATTGTGTATTTTCCATTTTCCTTTTTAGAATTTTCTATTTTTTAATGTAATTTATTGTTTTTTTTTTATAACGTTGGTTCTTGAGGCATCTACTTCGTTATACATTTTGTAGTATACAATACAATCTAGTTATACAAACAAGATATAAAGTTATTTTTATTTTTTTTTAAATATCCACCGTTATTTTCATTTGTTTTTTTTTTGGAATTTCAAATATGTTTAAGCTCTTTTCAAAGTCATATCATTTTTTAAAATTTTTAATAACTCGTCTCGTTTTGAAAATGTTCAATTTTTTCTTGCTGTGAAATCCTAATTATTTAAGAAAATATTTGCAAACTTGATTTTTTAACTTAGTAACAAATTAATTTGGTTAATTGTAAACTTTTATTCACCTGAAGAAGCAATAAATTTGCGAAACAATTGTAATGAAAATAAACACACATTTTTGAAAATCTAAGTTATTACTAATATATTATTTAAAATTATTTAAAATTTTTTAGAAAATCTCTTTCAGGATTTATTTCCCTTAAAATTCGTCAATTGTTTTTGTTTCGTAGAATATCTTAACTGCTTTTAGAAAATTCGAAACTGTATTTTAGCAGATTTTGTTTTTCTAAAATTTCACCTATTTTAAAATTTTTCAACAGTTTTTTTTATCAGTAAATTTAATTGCTTATTGCAAATTTTCAAGCCAAAAAAATCGACTGTTACTTTATTAAGCAGCTTTACCGTGTTTAAATAATTATATAAATATCTTTTCAATTGTACTCTTTTCTGGATTTGTTTTTTGCCTTTTTGAAAAAAAAAATCTTAAATTTTTAACTCTTTTTTACCAATGTCTACTTGTTTTAAGTAAAATATGTTTTCTTTTAATGTAATCAACTATTTCACTTTTTTTAGAATATTTTAGTAGTAGTAGTTGCTATCGACTACGTGGTCCTTCCACCGTTAGAATATTTTAATTGAATAAAACACGATAACTTTGTTTGTACAACTTGAAAACTTTGTTTGTATAACTTGAAACTTATACAAACAAAGTTATCGTGTTTTATTCAATTTACAAAAATGTATAACGAAGTAGAAGCCTCCAACATATATAACAATATTTTAATTGTTCTTTTTACAATATTTTCAACTGTTTCTTTTTTGTTTCAATTGTTTATTTTTTTATTTCGTTTTTTAAACAATACATCTGTTATTAAATTTATTATTTTTTTGTTTTGTTTTTTAAAGTGGTTTTTTACTGGTTTTCAATTGTTTCAGGTAGGTTTAAAGCTACGTTCAAACAAATATATTTATATATTTAATTAATTGCTCACTTAACCCGTGGTGAAACATATTTGAAAAATCTTGATTAGAAATTAAAAACACTTGGTTTGTTTCACAGAATATTTGTTTTTAATTTCTAATCAAGAAATATATTTATATTTTTATGATTCTTTTATAAATTTCAATTGTTTTTCGTAACAATTTTAAGGAAATATTTTGTGTTTTTTAAACAGCAAATGTTAATTGTTTTCAAGCATTATTTTTTCAAATTTTTTTAACTATTTCTCCACAATTCTTATTATTTTTATGGTAAGCAAAGTTTAGTGTTTATTTTTTTGGAATATTTAAAACTGCTTGGTTTAAATAAAATTCAATTGTTTTTCTTAATCTCAATTGTTTTTTCTTACATCCTTTAAAAAAAATTAAATTACTTTTTTTTAAATTTTATTAGTATTAAACATATATTAAATAGATTTCATCTAAACATACAATTTTTTCTAGGAAAATTTTCAACTTCCTTTTTTTTGATCACTTGTTTCTTTATCGAGAAATTTTTTATTCCTCTTTTTTTTAAATAATCAATTGTTTTTTTCTTTTCGATAAGAACTTATAATTGTTTATTTTGTTTACAGTTTTTTTCTTAGCAAATTTAAAGTATTCTTATTTAATACAATTTCAACTGTTTTTAGGAATACTTTTAAGTTTCCAAAACAATTGGAAACTCTTACAATTATTTTTTTCTTTTTCTTCTAATCTTAAGCAAATTTCAAAGTGTTTCTAGAACGTTTTTAACTGTTTTTTTAAGCAAAGAAAATTCAATATTTTTTTGTTTTTTTCTTCTCTTTTGGATAAGAATTTATAATTGTTTTTTTTTCTTGCGGTTTTTTTTTTCTTAGCAAATTTAAAGTATTCTTATTTAACAAAATTTCAACTATTTTTAAGAATTTTTTTTCAAGTTATACAAACAAAGTTATCATGTTTTATTCAACTTACAAAAATGTATAACGAAGTAGAAGCCTCCAATATATATAACATTTTTTAAGTTGGAAGCTGTCAAAAATGTTTGTTGTTTTTCTTCTAATCTTAAGCAAATTTTAAAGTGTTTATAGAACGTTTTTAACTGTTTTTTAAACAAAGAAAATTCAATATTTTTTTAATCACATTTTTTCTAAAACTTCCTTCAAATTTTTTTTTTTTTGCATGTCTTCATCTGTTCTTACTTACAAATTATCAATATATTTATGAATGTTTTCTACTGTTTATAAACATATTTTAAAGGTTTTCTCTAAAGGTTTTATTTTAAATTTTTAACAGTTTAAGAAGTTTTTTTAACCAAATATTTAATTATTTTTTTCACGATTTTTCCAGTCTTGTTTAAATCGATTGTTTTATTTGTTTTAAACTGTTCCTTTTGTTAATAATCATATTTTTTGTAGAATTCTCAACGATTAAAAAAATTTTCTTCTAAATGTTCATCTTGTTTTTCTTGTAAAACTATGATAAATTATATTACATAAATCATAATGGAAACAAGAGGACTCCACTTTATATCATAAATGGAAGTGCTGTCCATGATGCTTGTAGAAATAGTACGTTAATCAAAAGCCTAAATCATATTGGAGTTTATACAAGTTATGACCAGATTTTGCGCTACAGATGTGATTTAGTTGAGTAAAGGAAATGTGCTTATTTTCAGCCATTTTGAGAAAACAAAGTTTACAATACGAGCTTTTGATAACTTTGACCATGACTCATGATACTATTTCCGTTCTTTTACAAGAGAAATCTTCGGCTACAATAAGGAAACCGAAGCTCTCAGAAACTTCAGTTCTTCAGGGTAACAGGACATTCAGAGAAGAGTTGAGTTTTCAGAAAGTGCACGAAATCCTGTCAAGTTGCTAGAAAACATTAATGTCACCAACAGTTTGTTTGAAATGAATGAATATGACTATAAGAAAATAACACGAGTTTCTTTTTCAGGATTGTTACTGATATTTCTTCAGAGAATGATGAACTGAAATGAATTTCATTACAGATAACGAAAACCCCTTTTCTGGGGGAGCAAAAGAACTCAGAAACTTTATTACACGACAGATAGTTGACGATGCTGTGAAAAATCAATTGCTCCATGTCTTCACTATTGGAAATGCAGCATATACAACTCTTAAGAAAAATAGATTCATTGGTAAGGAAGCTAATATTCAGATGCCCTCCACAGAGTAAACTTATCACCTATGAATAGCATCCCTATATCGAAACAAACTGTAAAAACCAAGACACCAAAAAAGATTCAAGCTATCGCTCAACGCACTATTCAATTAGCCAGAGAGAGAGAGTGGCTTAATGAACTTCTGAAATATGAACTTATGGACATGTTTTTCCTTTTAGATGAAAACGACTTCCTTACAGAGACAAACAAGAACACACTAGCCACTGAATTGGAAGTGGTGTTAACTGAGGCAGATGGCAGTATAACAAACCTATCAAATCTTGCAACTTGTTATATTGTGGATTTCATGACTTGCGATTTCTCTGAAAGATTTGGGAACATGTATAGATTTTTGCAAGGCACATTTTACACATGAGAAATATTATATCAAATACAGCAACATGAATAGATTTCATATTTGATTCTTACTTCGATGAGTCACCAAAGAGTTTTCAACGCATTCGTCGTGCTACATGTGGATCAACTAAACTCCACTCTATTACCAATACAACAACAACAATAAATCTGTTAGGTCGCAGTTCACGAGATGCTAACACACCTCACTAAGACCCTACTTAACCTATAACCTACCAATACAACAACGATTCCTGTACAAAACGAGAAATTTTGGACTTCGAGTTCTAACAAAGTCAAACTTCAGGACTGTTTCAGATCATATCTCCTAGACGAATGCGGCAATATGTGACCAAATGTGGAGGTCTTCTGCAGCACAGCATCTTTTCCTAGCCCAATATCATACATCAAACCAATGTAACACAACCCCACGAAGAATTACAGTTTTCGATTGTTAGAATAAGCATATATCCGTATTGTGCCCCATATTAAGCATGCTACAAAGTGATGAGATTATCGAATGGCACAGACGTTCTTTTTTTCTATTATATTATTCAATTTTATTTCAATTGTGCACCATATCCACACCTTATGGAAATTATATTCCAGCAGGTAAAAATATGGAAATGTAGTAAATGTGGATTCGTTTATGAGTTGGAGCTACGACGTGTCAAGTACTAGTTCATATCATGGCTAAAATATTTGCAATATTTCATGTACTTCCTGCCGTACACTTCTTAACTGTAGTACCAGTTCATATTATGGCTGAAATAATTGCAATATGCCATGTACTTTCTGGTGTACACTTCTTAACTGGGTCAGATTGCACTAGGAAAGTAGGAACAAAAAGAGCTGTAATGACAAATTTACCTACAGCATGTCTTACAAACTTCGAAATTCAAGAGCATGAAGCAATAATGTAGCAATCGATACAATTAGCACAATTAGCAGAAGAATATATTTTATAGGGATCACTTTGTAAAACAATGGACGAATTACAAGTATTTCTTTTCACGCAGAAGAAAAACATTTCGCTAGAAGATCTTAGACCAACCAGTGCATCAGTTAGATTACACATTTTAAAGGTATACTATAACAAACATCTATATGTATCATGCTTAAATGAAAACATCATACAACTTGATGCTGTGGAGTTTGGTTATGAAGATGTGTTTGTGTTTTTCGACTGGTATATCTTATTGCATTTACTGTCATTACAAAAGTGGATCCATTATTTTCGGGCTAAGTAAATCCAAGACGGCGTCGACTTTCCAAAATGGCCACTGCCACAGACTATCACATTAGCGTACTCTTGACCTACCTCAATAAATTATAAGGATACTCTTGGCCTACCTCAATAAATTAATCATTATCCTATTTTTTATTATTCCAAAATTATTACGATATACAATTCTCTCAGAAACTAATATTTTCCTATTTTCCTTTTCGTTTTAATTGCGGCGACGTGCGGCCAACGGAATTGATTAACGGCAATTAATTGATCGGATCGGTGTTTGCCGGATAATCGGAGAGAAACCCGTGTTAATTTAAGATATGCAAATGACGAATGTATTTATCTAAAAAAAAAACAAGGATGTATAATGAGCGGTTATTGAGCGCATTAATTATGTTCTAATGAATGAACGTGTCAATATATTTTACTGTCCGATTTGCATAACAATCTCGCATTATTATCAACAATGAAATATTCCAGTGGGTTCGTGATTTAAGGTCGAAACTTCACCGTTGCGGTCGTTCTTGGTTTTATACGTACCTTTCCATTATTTTTTTAAATAAAATTAATTAAATGCAATTGTCTGTTTATTATAGTTGCAGCATTGTGTAGATTTTTTAAACCAGTTTATTAAAAAAATAGTGTTGATGGAATTGAAATAAGGGTGATAATTAGTGGCAAAGAAAGGAATGTAATATTCGATGAATTAAATCCTCACTTAGCCCGTGGTAAAACATTTTTATGTTAGTTAACCTTCGAATAAATAAACAAAGAAAATTATATAATTGCAGAGAAAATAAATCAGCGTGCTTTAGGTAGTTAATAAAAACGGCTACAAATACGGTATTAAGGTAAGGGAAAGGCGAAAAATGGGAATAAAGGATTTAATCTAAATAGTGAAACCCAAAAATAACTGGAATCATATACCAAGTCACACTACTAAAGGCAGTTAATGCTGTTGGTGAGTTCTTTGAAGAAGAATGGGGTTATTTTTATTAAACAAAAAGTAAATGCTTTTTACAAAGATTATTTTTGGTCCGCCCTCGTATTTTTCTTCGATATCAGAAATTGAAAAAAAATTTCCCTTAAGCTAATTAACGTAAAATAACAGTAACTAACTCCATTACATTAATCCATTATTGAAGAGAGAACGCCAGCGTTTTACGGTATGAATCGTTTGTATAACTGTAATAATTAGAATAAATAAGTCGTTAATAGTGTCCGGTGGTAAAAAAATGTGGGCGTAATTACTGTATCGGTGGCCATTAGCCGCCCGATAAAAATCGCTAAGTAAAGCACATTACTGCATCTCCATCTAGCATGCAAATAAGCCGAGTGAAAGATTGTTTATTGTCCGAGCGGAAGGTATTTATTGTTAAGTTGGATTAAGAGCACGCCCGGCACCGATACAATGCACGACGGCTCAACCTTCGACTTAGTCATTTACTCCGGTGGAAAAATTCGCGCCGATATGAGCTATGGTTACAATGCGTCGGAATGTGTGACTGTCCTTATCAGCGAGGGTGAGGCGATTATCTCACGACCAGTTCTTTGATGTGTCAGCAGAAACATGTAGGCCGAATCAATTGTATCAAAACCTTATAGAATAAAACTCATTTCTGCATTTCGCACGTCCGGTCATAGAAAATTGTGAAGTAATGATTAACAATCAAGGAAACATATTTTACAGGCCGACAGATGAAGGTTTAGACTAGGTTTGTAATTAGTTGTATTTGTTTAAATACTGTAAAAAGAAGCAATTTTGAAGGATATATAGGAGAGAATTTTTCCAAGTAATTTACTGCAATATTAAATGAATGAATGGAAGCGTACGTAATTATAAACCTCACTTGATGATTTATTAATGATTTGCACTAAACAAAATTTAAATTAAAATGTAGATAAGCTAATAATCATCTATGAGCTAGACTATCCCACCATCTATTTACTATAACATAAACGAGTTATGTTTTGTTGAAGAAAATTATTAATTTTAATTGTGCAAAAATCTATTAATTTTTTATTTTCTTTCCATTAAAACTCTATAGTATATTTTTCTGATTTGAGGGTGGGTTAGAGGCCACCCACCCACTCTACATATACGTTAACATCTAAACCACAATATTTGGTTTTGTTTCTGTCATAGATCAGTAATTTTAGTTTTAATATCAAGAAATTTATAAATAAATTCTGGATTTAGTTTAAATGCATATGTAGGGTAGGTGGGTGGCCACTATCCCACCTTCCAATTACTATAACATAAATGAGGGTTCTCAATTTAAAAAAATGTTTTGTTGAAGAAAATTATTGATTTTAATTGTGCAAAAACCTTTTAATATTTTAATTTCCTTCCATTAAAACTCTGTCGTATGTTTTACTGATTGGAGGGTGGGTTAGAGGACACCCACCCACCCTACATATACGTTTACATCTAAACCACAATATTTAGTTTTGTTTTTGTGAAACAGGTCAGTAAGTTTAGTTTTAATATCAAGAAATTTATCAGTAAATTTTGGTTTAAGTTCAAGTGCATATGTAGGGTGGGTGGGTGCCCACTATCCTACCCTTCAATCCCCACAACATAAACGAGGGTTCTTAATTTTAAAAAAATATTTTTAGAACAAAATCATTGATTTTAATTGTGCAAAAACCTTTTAATATTTTAATTTCCTTCCATTAAAACTCTGTCGTATGTTTTACTGATTTGAGGGTGGGTTATAGGCCACCCACCCACCCTACATATACGTTGACATCTAAACCACAATATTTGATTTTGTTTTTGTAAAATAGGTCAGTAATTTTAGTTTTAATTTCAAGAAATTTATAAGTCAATTCTGCTTTAAGTTTATGTGCATATGTAGGGTGGGTGGGTGGCCACTATCCCACTATCCAGTTACTATAACATAGACGAGGGTTCTCAATTTAAAATAAAAGTATTAAATATATATGAAAACTCTATAGTGCCATATGTCAACTGTCAAATGTAAATGAAAAATTTCCAGTATCAAATGTCAACTGTCAAATGTATTGGAAAAATATCCGGTTTCAAATGTCATCTGTCAAATGTATATGAAAAATGTCAAGTATCAAATGTATGTGACAAATGCCTAGTACCAAATGTCATGTGTCGTCTGTAAAATGTATATGGAAAAAGTTAAGTATCAAATCTAAATGAAAAATGTTTAGTGTCAAATGTCAACTATCAAACATGTATGGAATATGTCCAATGTCAAATGTCAACTGTCAAATGTTTATGCAGAATGTCTAGTGTCAAATGTCAACTGTCAAATGTATATGAAAATTATCTAGTATCAAATATCATTTGACGTCTATCAAATGTATATGAAAAAAACTTAAGTATTAAATTTAAATGAAAAATGTCCAGTGTCAAATGTCAATTTTCAAATGTATATGAAAAATGTCCAGTTTCAAATGTCAACTGACAAATGAGTATGAAAAATGTACAGTATCAAATGTCAACTGTCTAGTGTCAAATGTCATTTTTCATCTATCAAATGTAAATGAAAAAAGTTAAGTATAAAATGTAAATGATAAATGTCCAGTGTCAAATGGCAACTTTTAAATTTATATGAAAAATGTCCAGTGTCAAATGTCAACTGTCAAATTTATGTGAACAATGTCAAGTATTAAGTGTATATAAAAAATATCTAGTATCAAATTTTAATTGTCATCTGACAAATGTTAATAGAAAAAGGTAAGTGTCAAATGTATATGGAAAACGTCAAGTGTCAATAAAATATCCAGTGTCAAATGTTAATTGTCAACTGTCAAATGTATACGAAAAAATGCACGTATAAAATGTAAGTGAAAAATGTCCAGTGTCAAATTTCAACTGACAAATCTGCATGAAAAATGTCCAGTGTCAACTGTCTACTGTCAAATGAATTTGAAAAATGTTCAATGTCAACTGACAAATCGACATGAAAATATCCAGTGTCAACTGTTAATTGTAAAATGAATATGAAAACTGTCCAATGTCAAATCTCAACTATCAAATGCATATGAAAAATGTCAAGTATCAAATGTACATGAAAAATGTCCAGTATCAAATGTCAAATGGAAAATGTCAAGTGTCAGTAAAATGTATATGTAAAATATCCAGAGTCAAATGTTAATTGTCAACTGTCAAATGTATACGAAAAAATTCACGTATAAAATGCAAGTGAAAAATGTCCAGTGTCAAATTTCAACTGACAAATCTGCATGAAAAATGTCCAGTGTCAACTGTCTACTGTCAAATCAATATGAAAAATGTTCAATGTCAAATGTCAACTGACAAATCTGCATGAAAATATCCAGTGTCAACTGTTAACTGTAAAATAAATATGAAAACTGTCCAATGTCAAATCTCAACTGTCAAATGCATATGAAAAATGTCAAGTATCAAATGTACATGAAAAATGTTCAGTATCAAATGTCAACTGACAAATCTGCATGAAAAATGTCCAGTGTCAACTGTCAAATGTATATGAAAAATGTCCAGTATCAAATGTATATAAAAATGTCTAGTGTCAAATGTTAACTGTCAAATATATATGAAAAATGTCTAGTGTCAAATGTTTATGAAAAATGTCGAGTGTCTAATGCCAACTGTCAAATGTATTTGAAAAATGTCAAGTATCAAGTGTATATGAAAAATGTCTATTGTCAAACGTCAATTATCATCTGTCAAATGTAAATGTAAAAAGTCAAGTATCAAATGTAAATGAAAAACTACCAATGTCAAATGTCAACAATTTTAATTTGTGTATTTTTTTTATTCATATTTTCATTCTATTCTGAACATTGTACAATGTTATTACCTGTAAAAATATAAATAAATAAATAAACTAGAAATTGTCATCTGTCAATTTTTTACTGATATCAGTTAAATAACAAATAACAAATCAAATGACAAATGAAAAATGGCAAAAGCAAATCACTAATGACAAATGATAGATAATAGGTAATAGATAGAGAGATGATAGTTGACAATTGATAGATGACACTTAATAATTGATAGATGACATCTGATAACTGATAGCAGAAAATTAGCTCAAAATTTTTTAAAAAAAGCAGATGGTTAATAAATATTTAAAGTTGACAGACAACTGATAGAAGACAACAGTTAATAATTGAGAGATGAAAAATGACAAATGAAAAAAGACAGAATTAAATGACAAATGACAAGTAACAAATGAGAGATAACAGGTAATAATGGATAGATGACAGTTGACAATTGACAGATGACAGTTAATAATTGATTTGATAACTGATAGCAGACTCGACTCAAGAATTTAAGAAAAACAGAAGACTAATAATTATTTAGAGTTAATAGACAATTGATAGACAACAGTTAATAATTGACAGATGACAGAATGACAAACGACAATTTACAAATGACAAATGAAAAATGACAAAAGCAAATGACATATGACAAATGACAACAGACAGATAACAGGTAATAATAGATAGATGACAGTATATTCATTTATTTATTTATTTATTAACGGATAATACCATTGTACAATGTTTAAAGGAATGTAAAAATATTATAAAAATTGTTTCCAATTGACAAATGACACTTAATAATTGACAGATGACATTTGATAACTGACAGCAGACAATTAACTCAAGAATTTAAAAATGGCAGATGAGTATTAAATTTTTAGATTTGACAGACATTTGATAGACAACAGTTAATAATTGACAGATGACAGAATGACACTGTTTTGTTGAAGAAAATTATTGATTTTAATTGTGCAGAAACCTTTTAATATTTTATTTTCCTTCCATTAAAATTATATCGTTTGTTTTACTGATTGGAGGGTGGTTTAGAGGCCACCCACCCACCCTACATATACGTTGCCATCTAAACCACAATATTTAGTTTTGTTTTTGTGAAACAGGTCAGTAATTTTAGTTTTAATATCAAGAAATTTATAAGTAAATTCTGGTTTAAGCTTACGTGCATATGTAGGGTGGGTGGGTGGCCACTATCCCACCATCCAATTACTATAACATAAACAAGGGTTTTCAATTTAAAAAAAAACTGTTTTATTGAATAACATCATTAATTCTAATTGTGCAAAAACCTATTTATATTTTAATTTCCTTCCATTAAAACTCTGTCGTATGTTTTACTGATTGGAGGGTGGATAGAGGCCACCCACCCACCCTACATAAACGTTTACATCTAAACCATAATATTTGGTTTGGTTTTTGTGAATTAGGTCAGTAATTTTAGTTTTAATTTCAAGAAATTTATAAGTAAATTCTGGTTTAAGCTTACGTGCATATGTAGGGTGGGTGGGTGGCCACTATCCCACCATCCAATTACTATAACATAGACGAGCGTTCTCAATTTAAAATAAAAGTATTAAATATATATGAAAACTTTATAGTGCCATATGTCAACTGTCAAATGTAAATGAAAAATTTCCAGTATCAAATGTCAACTGTCAAATGTATTGGAAAAATATCCGGTTTCAAATGTCATCTGTCAAATGTATATGAAAAATGTCAAGTATCAAATGTATGTGACAAATGCCTAGTATCAAATGTCATGTGTCGTCTGTAAAATGTATATGGAAAACGTTTAGTATCAAATCTAAATGAAAAATGTTTAGTGTCAAATGTCAACTATCAAACATGTATGGAATATGTCCAATGTCAAATGTCAACTGTCAAATGTTTATGCAGAATGTCTAGTGTCAAATGTCAACTGTCAAATGTAAATGAAAATTATCTAGTATCAAATATCATTTGACGTCTATCAAATGTATATGAAAAAAACTTAAGTATTAAATTTAAATGAAAAAAGTCCAGTGTCAAATGTCAATTGTCAAATGTATATGAAAAATGTCCAGTGTCAAATGTCAACTGACAAATGAGTATGAAAAATGTACAGTATCAAATGTCAACTGTCTAGTGTCAAATGTCATTTTTCATCTGTCAAATGTAAATGAAAAATGTCACGTATAAAATGTAAATAATAAATGTCCAGTGTCAAATGGCAACTTTTAAATTTATATGCAAAATGTCCAGTGTCAAATGTCAACTGTCAAATTTATGTGAACAATGTCAAGTATTAAGTGTATATAAAAAATATCTAGTATCAAATTTTAATTGTCATCTGACAAATGTTAATAGAAAAAGGTAAGTGTCAAATGTATATGGAAAACGTCAAGTGTCAGTAAAATATCCAGTGTCAAATGTTAATTGTCAACTGTCAAATGTATACGAAAAAATTCACGTATAAAATGCAAGTGAAAAATGTCCAGTGTCAAATTTCAACTGACAAATCTGCATGTCCAGTGTCAACTGTCTACTGTCAAATGAATATGAAAAATGTTCAATGTCAAATGTCAACTGACAAATCTGCATGAAAATATCCAGTGTTAACTGTTAAATGTAAAATGAATATGAAAACTGTCCAATGTCAAAAATGTCAAGTATCAAATGTACATGAAAAATGTCCAGTATCAAATGTCAACTGACAAGTCTGCATGAAAAATGTCCAGTGTCAACTGTCAAATGTATATAAAAAATGTCCAGTATCAAATGTCAACTGTCAAATATGTATGAAAAATTTCCAGTTTTAAATGACAACTGTCAAATGTATATGAAAAAATCTCAAGTATCAAATGTATATAAAAATGTCTAGTGCCAAATTTTAACTATCAAATATATATGAAAAATGTCTAGTGTCAAATGCCAACTGTCAAATGTATATGAAAACTGTCAAGTATCAAGTGCATATGAAAAATGTCTATTGTCAAACGTCAATTATCATGTGTCAAATGTAAATGTAAAAAGTCAAGTATCAAATGTAAATGAAAAACTACCAATGTCAAATGTCAACAATTTTAATTTGTGTATTTTTTTTATTCATATTTTCATTTTCTTCTGTACAACGTTATTACCTGTAAAAAATATAAATAAATAAATAAACTAGAAATTGTCATCTGTCAATTTTTTACTGATATCAGTTAAATGACAAATAACAAATCAAATGACAAATGAAAAATGACAAAATGATAGGTAATAGGTAATAATAGAGAGATGATAGTTGACAATTGATAAATGACACTTAATAATTGATAGATGACATCTAATAGCAGAAAATTAGCTCAAAAATTTAAAAAAAAAAACAGATGGTTAATAAATATTTAAAGTTGACAGACAACTGATAGAAGACAACAGTTAATAATTGACAGATGGGAAATGACAATTTACAAATGACAAATAAAAAAAGACAGAATTAAATGACAAATGATAAGTAAGAAATGAGAGATAACAGGTAATAATGGACAGATGACAGTTGACAATTGACAGATGACAGTTAATAATTGATTTGATAACTGATAGCAGACCCAACTCAAGAATTTAAGAAAAACAGAAGACTAATAATTATTTAGAGTTAATAGACAATTGATAGACAGCAGTTAATAATTGACAGATGACAGAATGACAAACGACAATTTACAAATGACAAATGAAAAATGACAAAAGCAAATGACATATGACAAATGACAACAGACAGATAACAGGTAATAATAGATAGATGACAGTTTATTCATTTATTTATTTATTTATTAACGGATAATACCATTGTATAATGTTCAAAGGAATGTAAAAATATTATAAAAATTTGCAAATTAAATATTAAAATTTGTAGTGCAGTTATTAATATTATAAAAATTGTTACCAATTGACAAATGACACTTAATAATTGACAGATGACATTTGATAACTGACAGCAGACAATTAACTCAAGAATTTAAAAATGGCAGATGAGTATTAAATATTTAGATTTGACAGACAATTGATAGACAACAGTTAATAATTGACAGATGACAGAATGACACACTTTTGTTGAAGAAAATTATTAATTTTAATTATGCAGAAACCTTTTAATATTTTTATTTCCTTCCATTACAACTCTGTCGTAAATTTTACTGATTTGAGGGTGGGTTAAAGGACACCCACCCACCCTACATATACCTTTACACCTACACCACAATATTTGGTTTTGTTTTTATAAAATAGGTCAGTATTTTTAGTTTTAATTTCAAGAAACTTATAATTAAATTCTGGTTTAAGTTTAAGTGCATATGTAGGGTGGGTGGGTGGCCACTATCCCATCATCCAATTACTATAACATAAACGAGGGTTCTCAATTTAAAAAAAAATGTTTTGTTGAAGAAAATTATTGATTTTAATTGTGCAAAAACCTTTTAATATTTTAATTTCCTTCCTTTAAAACTCTGTCGTATGTTTTACTGATTGGAGGGTGGATAGAGGCCACCCACCCACCCTACATATACATTTACATCAAAACCACAATATATGGTTTTGTTTTTGTAAAATAGGTCAGTATTTTTAGTTTTAATTTCAAGAAATTTATGAGTAATTCTGGTTTAAGTTTATTTGCATATGTAGGGTGGGTGGGTGGCCACTATCCCACCATCCAGTTACTATAACATAAGCGAGGGTTCTCAATTTTAAAAATGTTTTTAGCAGAAAATTATTGATTTTAATTGTGCAAAAACCTTTTAATATTTTAATTTCCTTCCATTAAAACTCTGTCGTATGTTTTACTGAATGGAGGGTGGGTTAGAGGCCACCCGCCCACCCTACATATACGTTTACATCAAAACCACAATATATGGTTTTGTTTTTGTAAAATAGGTCAGTAATTTTAGTTTTACTATCAAGAAATTTATAATTAAATTCTGGTTTAAGTTTAAGTGCATATGTAGGGTGGGTGGGTGGCCACTATCCCACCATCCAATTACTATAACATAAACGAGGGTTCTCAATTTAAAAAAAAATGTTTTGTTGAAGAAAATTATTGATTTCAATTTTGCAAAAACCTTTTAATATTTTAATTTCCTTCCATCAACACTCTGTCGTATGTTTTACTGATTGGAGGGTGGATAGAGGCCACCCACCCACCCTACATATACGTTTACATCTATAATATTTGGTTTGGTTTTTGTGAAATACCTCAGTAATTTTAGTTTTAATTTCAAGAAACTTATAAGTCAATTCTGGTTTTAGTTTACATGCATATGTAGGGTGGGTGGGTGGCCACTATCCCACCATTAAATTACTATACATAAACAAGGGTTCTTAATTAAAAAATTGAGTACACCCACCCACTCTACATATACGTTTATATATCGGAACATGTTAGCACACATTCGGCGGCTACTCTATTCGCCAGCGCTCCGCACGGGGCACTACTTTCCTACTATCCCTCGTACATTTTATATTAAAATAACTCGCTGTGAAGAGAGGAATAACAAAGTGTATATTTCATACTCTGAAATTATTATCTAAATCGTTACTATTTATACAAGTTTTGCCATTATCTTAAGTCTATTGGATAAGAAATTATAAGTAATGTTTGGAAACCATCTGCAAGACAGTAAAAGTAAGCAATCCAATTAGTAATACCACAGTCCGGATCGTGTTCAAGGCCTTAACGATAAAAGTATGAATATGCATGAACGTCCCCCTCTTCATCCAACAATTTTTTGATTAACTAATATTACAACGGCAAATTATTACATCTTTGAAATTTTACGGGTCCGACATGAAATCGAACCCACCTCCTCCTCCTCAGTCTCCAGAGGAACAGTACGCGTAATAATTGCGAAAACACGAGCAAACCGCATATTTCATATTTATTAATATTTACGGACCGCGTTTGTGTAGATACGTTGTAATACAAGGAATAACAGGTTGAAAGTCCGTTCGGAGATATTTAAGACTTAGTAGCGTTTCAGCATCGCGGCGGCGAGTTATGATTATTGCCCTTTGTAAGTGTCCACCCGGCCGCACGAGGGCTAATTAAAAGAATCGCCGTGGTTTACGGTCGCGGTTAAATTCGATTTAATGCGTGGTAGGTTATTGTCCGTGCTAAAATTTTATTGGCGCGAAGGAAGAATTTAATTACGTTCGGAATAAATCTCTGCGAAGGATAAAATAAAAACGAACGACACGCCAATTTGTTAATAAAAATATTATTCAAATAACCAATATAGAGGCCATCACAGTTAAGACATTTTAACAGATTTTTCTAAATATTTTCCATACAGTGCTGTAATTTGGTACAGCCTAAGCTTACATCTATCTAAGAAAAACTAACTAAGAAAAATGTATTCTTAATATTATATATATCTAATTAAACAACTAATAAATTATTAACACGGCTGCACTAGTTAAGAAAACGTTCCAACTTAATTCAAAAATAATTAACATAATCTTAAATCTGGTTCCGCACCGACAACGTGTAATTACCCATCTGATTAACATTAATACAACAATTAACGTTTGTACAAACAAGACGACGTTCCGCAAGGGGCATAAATAATAAGGGAACAACGGCGGTGGCGGCGGAGGAATGCAAATTCCGCGCTTAAAATGCGAGGCGGAACGTTGATATTTATTTCCCCCCTCGTTCGCCGGAGATAAAGTGCGAACGTTTAACGACGGCAATAATATAAAAAGTAATAATAATCATAATAATTAAGAATCGGGAGAGAAGAAGAGAAAGAGAGATCGTGGACGATAAAGGATAAATGTGTGTATGTGTGTGTGTTTATGTAAGCTTGCTAACAAGGGGAAATGTTGGATGGTGTGATAATGGCCCGGTTACGTATTTCTTTATTGCGCACGATTTCCCAGCTTTACATATTACAAATATAATAATGGAAATGCGTGTTATGGTCGTTGGTGTACCGTTGTGTGAGGTGAGAAATTGGATAACAATAACAATAATAATGCTGTTTGTGTAAATAGAACAAATAATTCTTACTATTGTTGATACTAGTTGATTTATATTATGAAATTGCAATGTTAATAATAATTTCCTTGATTACTTGACGTTTTAATCATCACTGTGCCTTAATATAAGGTGTAGTTACAAGAAATCCATTATTTTTCCAATAGATGGTTTTAGTTATCTGTATCTCGCGTTGTATAAGTACGATCGTGCTCCACTAGATGGCGTTAGAGAAAAGAGATTTTCGTAGTAGAAAACTTTTTCTGACAGATTAGTAGACTCAGTTTTGTTCGAGCGTACGTCGAAAATGAACACTTGTAAAGAGAAAATCGCTGCTGAATCGCAATAAAATTCTCGAGACAAAATTAAGGTAAATAGTAGAAATAGAGCTAAATGAATATGAAGTCTTCACATTAAAAGAAATAACGAGTAAATTGTTAATAAAGGCAGACAACTTAACAAGACAGCTTATTTGGCTTTATCCTTAACAGCGGTCTTCTGGGCTTTGAATACTGTCACGACGATCCTCTGTTCTTCTAAGAGGAAAGCTCTGACAATCTTCTCCTTTACGCACTTATGGTAACAGAACGCCGCCGTACGCGCGCTTCATGGTCTTCTTGCGCCTGCGCATGCGCGAATGTTCCTGAGGCCGGCGGGAAATGAGGACCCTAAATTTGTCCTTGCACTGACCGCATCTCGGACCTTCTTGGGCTTCTTAACGTATTTTCCACCAGGAGTACGAACAATGCGTCGTCTGTTGGATTTTGTATTGTACGACAGGCACCATCTGTAAACCAGCCGCTGCACCATTTTAGTAAAATGGAGAAAAGTACATTCTGCATTCATGAATTAGAAAAAACAATTCTCTTTTCCAGTATTCTCCAAACTTCTTTCCTTTGTACCCTAGGAATGAAGTTTGTTAGAATACTGGAAAGAGAGAGATAGACAAAAAATTGATACAAGCTATCAAGTGCGTATACAAAGACACAGAAAATAATGATATCAGACAAACATAGGACTAAGACAAGGAAGGATGTTTAAGCCCATTTCTGTTATTATATTTATGGATGAAATAATAAGCGAAGCGGAAAATCAACGAAACCTCTCATATTGGAATACAGAAAGATAGAGGTGGTACCAAATATAGACATGTGTATTGTTGTATTAGCAACTAGTGAGAAAGATTTACAAGACGGATTAAGAATATAGTCCATTAAATGGGAAAAGGAATTAAAGTGAATAAAGGGAAAAGGACGAAAGTAATGGCTATAATAAAGGATGAAGAAAAACTGAATGTAGAAATAGATGAAGCACAGATAGAATAAACAGAAGATTTTAAGTATTTAGGTGTGAATTTTCAAGAAAAGGGTGGAAACGAATAGAATAGAAAAAGCAAGTAAGCAAGTAGAAACTATAATGAGGAAAAAATATGTAGGTCTCAAACGAAACAAAGATATAAGAGTGTACAAAACAATATTTAGACCAGTATTAACTTACGGTTGTGACACATGGACAGAAAAGCAGAATTCGAACAATAAAAATAAAATACCTAAGAAAAGTCAAAATAACCAAACTAGACAAGATGAGAAATAAGGACATACGAGCAGATCTAAACATAGAATCAATCGAAAAGTACACCGAAAAGAGACAATTAGGATGGTGGGAACACATGCTGAGGCCAAATGACAACGCAACTGTTAAAAAGGTTTGGGAAGCACTAGTTTCAGGGAAAAACAAAAAAAAAACTGGCCAAAAACTACATGGAACAGAGCGGTGATGCAATATCTGGAGACATAAAACATGGATAGAAACCGAAAGAATAGCGAAAATTAGAAAGAGTTGGAAGAAGTTTATAAAAGAAAAGAAATAAGAATATAAATAGAGGGAAGAAAAACCCTACAAGTACATTCTGGTGTCCCTCAAGAATCCATTTTGGAGCCAATTTTATTCATTGTATATATTAATGATATTGTAAATATAACACCTACCGAATTATTGATTTGCACAGACGACACGTCAATAGCATTGATTGATATTGATCAAAATTCATTAACTCATGAGTCTAAAGAAGTTAAGCTCAGATTGCATAATTGGTTTTCAAGCGACAAATTACTTAATATAAATAAAACTCACTATATAACACCTTGAATGTAATAAAAAATAAAGCATAATCCAAATTTAAGTTTAAGAATAAATGACCTTCTATAGCTACTCTCATCTAAACTTGATTTAAAGCCTTTCCGCGTATAGAATTTATAATTTTTTAGTAATTTACACACTCACAAATTTTACTTTATCATTTACTTTTATTCAAATTTTGTAATTAAAGTTATTGCGAACCACGACGCGATCAATATTTGTATGAATACATCAATTAGAAAATTTATTTATTTTGTGTTTGTTTACAATTTACAATTTTTAACTAAAACTTTCGCTTATGTTATACTGTTTGGAGGGTGTATAGAGGACACCCTCCACCCTACATATATATGATAACTTTATGTACAAATCGTTGATGATTTTTCTGCTAAAAACAATGAGACCCTGTATCTAATAAAAAATAAAATCAAATCAAAATTTAAGTTCATTTAATCAGGTAATAAATATTAAAAATCAAGATGAAAATCCAGATAGTTTAAATTATATATAATAAGTATAAAATAATTGTAAGAATAAAAGTTGAGTAATAAAATCACAGCATAATATAAAATAATAAACAAGTTAAATGTAAAAAGTATAAATAAAATCTTAGTAAAAATGACATATTAAAAAGTATTAGTGCGAAGTTTTTTTGACAATTCACTTTCATGAGTTTGCCAAGTTAATTTAGTGTCAAGATGGACTCCAAGAAATTTTGCAGAACTTATTTCAGTATTTTTTTGTAATGTAAAAATCACAGTTTTCGACTTATCTGGATTTACCACTAATCTATTTGCATTAAACCATTCAGTAACTCCAAGAACTGAAGACTGATGTTCACACAATGCGTTTATCCGATTTGCGGATGTGTTTTTCATAGTCGTGTCATCAGAAAATAAGATCAATGAACAACAATTAAGATGTTGAGCAGGCATATCATTAATATATATTTAAAAAAATAGGGGACCAAAAATCGAACCTTGAGGTACACCGGGGTAGAGATTAAGTTCGCTTGACACGCAATTTTTAAATTCAACTCTCTGTGACCGATTCTAAAGATAAGAATTTAACATATGGCACGCACATGGTAACAAATTGTAGGAAGATAGTTTTCGCAGAAGATGAGACGCAATCGAAGGCCTTGGTTAAGTCCATGAAGGTCGATACAGAGCAAGCACCCGTTTCATAAAAACTATTTTTAGGATTATAGTATCAATAAGTCTATCTGTAATTAGTAAAAGCATTAGAATAAATACTAATATTAAAACCACTGACGCCAATTTCATTTTGTATTACGTACATTCTGAAAATAAAGATACATATTATTATTATTATTATTATAACCCTCATAGATCTCTTCTGTAAAGGCTACGATTGCGTCAGTCGTTAACCTCCCTCCCCGAAAACCGTATTGGCGGTTTGATAGAACATCTTGATCTATCAGAAATTCAATTAATTGCTGGAATAACACACTAAAACAAAGTTGATCGTCTTTTGTCAAAAACTGGATGCAAGAAAAAATATCAGTTCAGTTCATATTAAAGTCTTTTAAAAATGATTTAATTTGATGTTTTGTTTAGTAAAATCGGTTAAAAAATAAGCAAGATACAGCACCAAAGGTTTTTCGTCTTGTTCTTCCACGATAAGATGGGTGGAGGCAATGCTTCAAAGCCGACTAGTAACGGCCTCTGTAGCAAACGGGTGCCAGGGGGAGTTTTATCCCCCACTCTATGGTCAATAATGGTGGACGGGCTCTTGGATGAACTGCTTGAAAAGGGCTTCATAATCCAAGGCTACGCCGATATCATCGCCTAAATAAACCGATCATAGTTCCATTCACGCGTAGGAAGAAGCTGCATATAACGGCTTTCTCGCTGAATACAATGGACATAAATCTCTCCAACGAAATGAAGTATCTGGTTATAATTCTGGATGCCAAACTGACGTGAAATCGGCCAAATCATGGCCAAAGCCAAGAAAACAGTTCTGATCAGACATGAATGTTGCATTTCAGGAAAGTAGCCACCACGAAACCTCTGTCACAGAGTTATTCTTTTGTTGAAATTTTGAATAACGTTTTCGCACGATATTGGTGGCCAATGTTGATCGCCAAATCGACAAATGATTCGCCCTAGAAAGTTGATCTGCAGTAATACTATTGCTTCACGTGCAGTGTGGCAGGTCTTGTTAGAAACACATGTCCTCCGCATCAATTCGTCAAATTCAGGAAACAAAAACTCCGTTAACATTTCGCGTAACCGCATTAACAGTTGCATTTTCAAAGAAATACGGCCCAATTCCTCCGCCAGCCCAAAATGCGCACCAAACAGTTTTTGATTATCAGACGAGGATCTTCAGCACCCCAAATCCGACAGTTTTGCTCATTTACGTATCCTTCGACTAGAAAATGTGCCTCATCTGAAAAAAATATTTTATCCGCATTAATTTGATGTTCCAACAACCAATCGGCAAATCCACGGTGCTCCTCATGGTCCCTTGACTTTATTTCTTGCACCAATTGAACTTTGTACGCGTGCAAATGCAGATCTTTTACCAAAATTCGTTGTATAGTGCTTCTGGAAATGTTTAATCTTTGACCACAATGCCGAATGGAAGTTCCTGGATTCTTGGCCACAGATTTCCTTACTGTGGCTATATTTTCGAGTGACCAACGAGGACGACGACGAACAATGTTCTTCTTTAATTGAACGCCTCACTGTCGATTCACTTGAAAAGGAAAACTTCTGAAGATTTGTAGAAACTTTTAAAGAACTTCTGAGTGTTTTTTTCTAAATAAATGCTTTAAAAAAATCTAGTCTATGATCGGAATTAAAAACCAAAAAAATAATGAACGAAACTAAAAATTGAACCAAGACAGGAAAATGGTCCAAACAATAGTAGGTTTGATGACAGGACACTGCAAGCTCAACAAACATATGAGCAAATTAGTCCTGGTGGAAGAAGCACCATGCAGATTGTGCCTAGAGGAAGAAGAGGACTCGTTCTACATGCCATTGCGAGGGCCTAGCAAGGATTAGACATCATAAGCTGTGCACCACAAATCCAAGCGCGGAGAACTATACCCAAGCCCCACTGGCAGGGCTAATAGGACTATTCAAAAAGGCAAAGCTAGAGCTGGTAATCTGAGATAAGTAGAGATCCACAATAGATCTGAAAAGGTCGCGGTGGAACAGGTGCTGGTGCCACCCATATAATACCTATCTCTCTAGATTAAATGTGCAAATTTGAGTTGATTTGTGTTAGATTGCCAGATAAGTGTCCGCAAGTGTCTTGCACTAGTCATAACAGTGCACTCAAAGGAGTGGTTTTAGCTGGTCCAACACTACACTACTGGCAGATTTAATCTCCTCTCAATATATAAAAAGAAAAATAAATATTATATTTACAAAAATTCAATTGCATAATTTCCATACTATGTATGTAATCGAACGTGGATTTTAAAGTTCACCAAGTAAATTATATTGTTGTTTAATTTACATCTCTATTTAAACACGACGGGCAGTTAATAAAGCCGCTGGAAATAATTTTTAACCGGCAAATCGCCTTTCATTTAATTAGGTGTGTGCGAACACATCTCGTACGTATGTATCCTCTCCCCTTACGCAAGACGACTCAATGTTCTTGCGCGCATACACACACACATCTATAAGTATGTTAATGAAATGCCACGAAATCAATGTCTTTCGAGCTCGACACCGTTGCCCATTTGCATAAAGTAAGAACGTGCTCCATATTAAAACCCAATTGCAACATTCCGCACATTAGTCACACGTTTTTCAGGGGGCCGCCGCAATAAATTTAATTGAGCCAACAATGCATGCACCGCGAGTAGCTATGAAAACTAGAATTCTAAATGGAACACATTCTCGACTGCGAATGCATGTGTTTCATTCCGGCCGGAATTGCTTACGTGAATGCACGTTTGCGGGATGTTCATATACAGTTAACATTGTTCGCCTTTTTTTTTGAGAATTCAAATTCACAGTCCTATTTATATTTACATTTGCTTTTATTTCAGAATTTTGCATAATTATAGTTTTCGTGATAATTGATTCCATTGAGAATTATGGTTAATTAATTAAGAACTTTTGTGAAATAAAAAGTGTGCTATTAACAACGCGCCAGAACCGACAAGGCGTCCAGATCAAATAAAAAAGAGCATTTTTAAAATTAAAAGACAAAGTGAAATTCATTAATGAGGTTAAACACAATTGCTAAACAAAAATCGTTGAGGGTTTTAACATTTTTTAATTTATAGATTTTTCTCAGCCAATTTATAGAATTTTTCAGCGTTTTTTTTATTATATAAAAGATTTTCAGGAACAACTTCTCTTCCATATTTCAAAAATTTTCTTTGGGATTTCTAGAAATTTTTATCTATTTTTTTTTAAATATTTCTAGGTGTCCTAGCCAATTTATTTGTGTTTATGTTTTAACACTTTTTTTAAATTTCATTGAACTTTTTTATGAAATTTCTTTTCCAAATTAAAAAAAAAAAACTACAAGTACTAGAATTTTACACTTTTCTTTATTTCTAGATTTTTTTATTTAATTTATATAAGTTTTTTGCAGTTTTTTTTTATTTTATGAAAGTTTTTCAGAATTTTCACATAAAAATTCAGAATTACTTAGCTAGACATTTTTTCGTTCAACTTTAGATTTTTACAATTTTCAATTATTTTTCCAAATTCCAAGAATTTTTAATGAGGATTCTAAAATATCACGGACATTTTTTGTTTTATTCTATCATCCGAAGTATTCAAAATATTAACTTGCTTTACACCATCGTAATATTCTAAGAATTTCTCTTCTAGTTTTGTAGAAATTTCAAAAATTTCCCCTTCCACTTAAAGATAATTACAATCTTTGGCTTGTTTATATTGAAGTCCTAACAACATCAAATTACAAAGACTGGCAGAAAGACCATGGGTCGAAAGCCGTAATAAAAATAAATTACGATTGTATTATACAAAACAAATGTATTTAATAATAAATAAAGATGCTTGTCTCTCTCTCTTCCCTGTTTATAGAATGTTTTAGCATTTTTTCTTCATTTGATATTTTTATAATTTCTCATATTTTTTTCAAATTCCCAAATCTAAGAATTTTTCTTAATTTTCGGTTTTATTCTATAATATACATATTTTGAATATTTGTAGAAATTACCAGCATTTTGTTTCTACTTTTAGAAAATTAAAGGTTTTTGCTTTATCTTAAAGGAATTTTATATAAAAGATCAAAAAATTAATGCAAATTATAATTTTTCTGAATTTATAAAACCTTTTTTATATTTTGGAATTCTACAGAAATTTTCTCTTCTAAATTCTGTAAATATTTTTCTAGATTTCATTTTATTTCCAAATTCCAAAAGTATTCTCAAAGAACCCTAATTTATGAAATTGTTTAGCATTCATTGATTTTATTTTTAAAGAATTTCACTTCCAAATTCCATTTTTTTCTGAGATTCTAGAAATAATTATCTGATTTTTTAGATTTCTAGGTTTTTTAAATCAATTTATAAAAATTTTTAGCATTTTTCTTGTATCTATGAAAGTTTTCCAGGAATTTAAATTCCGATTTTCAAAATTTTCTTTGACGGTCTTACATTTTTTTTTATTTCTACATTTTTCTAAAGCTAATTTATAGATTTTTTCTTAAATTCACTTTTTTTAGAAATTTCACCAAAAATGTTTCTTCTTTCTAGAATTTTTCATAAGTGATTGAAAATTCTTCAGCAACAACAATTTCCTTTTTCCTTTCAAGTTGGAAGAAATTTCCAAAATCCTATACTAATTTCTTTTTAAAGAAGTTCCGAAAAATGACTTCGAAGTTTCTACAAGATCTCGAATATGTATGTTAGATAAAGATTAAATTCAATCAATCGTGAATTTAAGCGATTATTTCTTAAGGAACTATTTTACCTGTATCTGTCCTGGTGAGTTCGTCCACCAGATTTAGGCCTGTATCACCATCCACTTTTTCTAATTTCTAATTTCACTTGGTGACATTCCAGTATATACGTGATAAATAAAACTTGAGAATTCTCAAAACCGAAGAGTTTTATTTATCACCTATACAAAGGATTTACTCTAGAAGGACAATCTTTTCATCTTATTGTCCTTCCAATATAATCAATTTCTCCATTTTATAAATCTACGTTCGAATTTGATATTATTTGAAAGAATTTTTCTTTCTCAGCTTCTAAATATCAATTCTACTTTAAAAGGATTAGCTTCATCGTTTTCTTCTCGTCTTCTTGTAATGTGATTTGTTATTTATTCAAGTAATTCATTGCTCAACATTTGAAAGATGTTAATAAACAATTGTCCGATGTGTTTGGTAAATAGCATTATGAAATCGAAAAGCGTGTCCATCGTGCATGAACGTACTCGCATGCACGGCTGCGACCTATGAATACGTTCGCGCTATTCATTATGCATTTGTAGCAGGATATTGTTATTTATACCAGGTAGCATTAGTGTGTTCATATAGTTATGGCAGGTTAATATGTCCCGAGACCATTAAGCCGCGGCGTATCTGTTCGGATTTCATTCGCCCGTCGCAACGAGCCGTGTGCGGATTCATTACAGGCCATTGTGGCCGAAGACGAAAACTGGGACGGTTAAATGCGATTCACTGCGACAACGGCGGACGTAATTGACGATTATGGCCTATAAAGTATTCTTCGTTTATTACGAATACATTACACACTGCTCATAACCGGCATTCACCTACTAACAATGTTATGTAATTGTGTGCTCCGCGTTGCGAAAAGGTCACCGGGTAATATTTTAAATGTTTAGCATAATCCTTTTCAATATATAGACTTATAACTACATAAAAGAATACTTCATTCTTTGATTGATTAATAAATTAATTTTCTAAATGTATTTGATGTACATTTCGACTACAAAGTTCATGAGTAGTAAATGTAAAATCATTGAGATATCTAATAATATAATTGAATAAATATAACACCAGCTTCCGTAATTAAATCCTTCGTCGGCCGCCATGCGGCAAGTACAAGGAAAAAATACATTATAACATTACAACCACTTATATAAACTAACAATGTAGTTTTCCGTAAATTGCCCATAACGTGCAATTAACCGCCGGCTTATCTTCGGCTATGATTAAGGTATGCAATTCGTACAATGAGACCTCGGCTATTGTTTTAATTACGTCCGAACAAATTAAGTCTACATTTATTACGGCCGCACAAATAAACATGTCGTTTGCGGCGCCACATCCTGCCATCATCACCGAACAATACCATAATGTGCATCTGCATAGTCTTGCTAACAGGAAGAAAATATTATTTGACATTATTTGATGGTGGCGGTTTGTTGGTTAATTATAATCATTGCATTTTTATGTAACGGGAAGTTAATTCATTTTAATGCACAGCTGCAACAATTATGATTACGTAATTATTTATTCATAGTAGCAAATCCATGGATTTGAGGCAGTCACTGAACCATGCTTTTAGTAAATAATCGTTTTGCCTATTTTATATTTTGTGTCTATTTTTTCCCTACACAATCATCATATACATTTCTTATTTTATATAATACAATTTCTGCAAGTTTTCCACGTAACAATCTCTAAATCACAGGAGTAGATTTGTATTAATAATTTGTATTAAGTATTCATTTGATTTTAATCTCTAAACCTTACCCCCTGCAATCACTATATTCTTTTCTTTATTACATATCTACTTTATTTATCAACCCCATTTCCTTCTCATGTTCAATAATTCTTGTTTGCTTATTTTTTTGGCCTTCTTCTAAACTTACGTTCTCGACAATAGTTTTCTATTTAAATCTTTGATCTCTTCTCTATTATGAAAGTAATGGGAATGATTTTTTTTTTGTCAGGAGACTGTCCTACCGTCAGTTCACTCCAAACAGTCTGAGTGGAAAGACGTGCCTTCGACGTGACTTTTTTAACTCTGTCTTAACCAAAGACAAATCCTGGATATTCGAGTACGACCCAGAATCGAAAAGGCTAAGCACCGAGTGACAAAAAAAATATCCTTCTCCTCCTTCAAGAAAGCGCACATGCTCATTGTTTTTTTGACGTCCGAGTTGAGTTTGTACCGCAGGAAAAATTGTCAACTCAGCTTGTTATGGTCAGGCTGTACCATGGCAATGCCCACAGCTACACGTCCTTCGTGCGTAACATAATCCATCGTAATCTCTTCTGTTTTTCAGATCCCTCAAATTTTCTTCTATTCTTATCCGGATAATTTACGCGAGTGAATATTTCAAAGCAGAATTCTATAGTGTTTAAATATTTTACAGTATTCTATAGACTTAGAAGAGACTACTTAAAATCTAACCTTTATACAATAATTTACTCCTTGTTAAAGCCCTTGCAGATTCTTTATCCAAAATTTCGTTATGGATAATTGTTTTCTTTGCAAGCATTTACAAGTATCTGATCTTTTCTCTCGATTACGTTTCATCGCTTCTCATAATTTAATCTTTTTTCCGATGCTTCTCTTTCATCTTCTCTTGATTAAAGCACTTACTGGCAACATTTATCTACTTCTTCAAGTCGCTTTAGATGATTGTAGACTTGATGGGTGTGGAAGTAGGAATAATGGATAAGAGGAAGATGGAATAGTAGGGATAAAGATCATGATCGCGGTGATAGGCTCAAGAGAAACAATCGATGCGGCGATAGGCGGCATGACAAGGAGAGCAGGGACGTTAGAAGATGCCGTTAAAAGGCACTTAATGATCGTTCGCGTGAAATGGCTGGAGGTAATACATTCCGAGAAGAGACCACTTAAATAATCCAGAACCGTTGCTGTATAAACCTCCCCGAAGGTTTTGAAAGGGGAGAAAGGGACGATTTTGAAGGTCCATCACTTGATTTCAAAGCACCGAGGGATTTCGAAGGTTCGGTCAGTCTTTAGAGGTTTCAAACCCGTACCTAAAGAGTTTGATGATCCACCAGTAATTTCAATAGATGTGCCTGTTCCCAGAGATTTTTATGTTTCTGTACCTAGAGATTTCGATAAGGCAAGAGACTTCAATGGGCCATTGTTTATACCTCAAGGAGAAACAACCAACTTTACATTTTACTTGCAGGTGCTCAAGCGATTGAAACGCAGGTAACGCTCTTGAGGTTTGACATTAAAGACATTGTCGGACTCATGACAATGCTCTCAGTCGCATGGCTTTGGTCGTTACCAATTTCCTAGACCGCAACAACACCTCGGTGGTACCCCAGTCCTCCTACAATTGTTGGTTACTACGCTTATATGCCTTTCGACTTCAAGTCCACTCTTCTTGTTTAAACACCGCCGTCGCAAGGAAACACAATTCTCCAAGCATTGCTTCAAAATTAGGCCGCTGTTATTTATTTGTTTACTGTTTGCTTTGTTGCTCTTCTTAATTTAATCTAAAATACATACTATGAAAATTATTACTATAATTTTAATTGAAGAGACCCGGGCGGTTCCACTCTGACCCATTCAGTCTATTCTCGTGAAAAATCCATCGTTGGTGTTCTTCCGTCGGCTATTATTTAGCTCTTAACCTCTTTCTTTTAATGAAAAACTATTTCCATGAAATTAATAGATATTTCAGTATGTAAAAATAATTTGTATATTCTTTGCTATGTCCTTATTTTCTGTGTGGCACTATAGAGTTTAGCAGCCTGTCAGTGTTATTTCTATCCCATCGTTACTACCATTTCTGGTCTTCCCATTCCTTTCGTCTTATTTTGGTAGTAGCCCGCAACTTGCCGACTTCCTCCTGCGTCTTTCCGATATCCGTGACCGCTCTTCGATTACCTGATATCACAAATTTATTTCTTGTCCTGTTATTCTAGCATCTATTATTTCGCGACTGCATTTATGGTTAATATTGCGTTGATCTCCTTTAAAGATACCTCAGAGTCACTTATGATGTGGGTTTCTCCTCCTCTCGGACTAGCTTCCCTTAATGCTGCTTTGATTGCGGCCAATTCGGCCTATGTGTTTGTGGCATGGTTCGATAATTTACATTTGTAAACTTCTTCCCATGTTACGTTCTTCTTCTGGACTAAATTCTCTGTAGATTTTTATACCCGTCAATTTCTCTGTCTCTTCGTCCCATGTTTTGTACCACACCTGGCCTTTCTTTGCTGGGTGTAAAAGGATCTGACCTTGCTTCGTATCATGCTACGGTCTCCTTGTATTCATTGGCTTTTCCAAGTGTTAGTAGCCTCAGTGGTTTTGTGCCCGTGATGCCTTGTAACACCGTTGTGGATGCACTTGCTATTGTCAGACGAAATGGTCATTCTGATGTTCACATGTTTATCTACCCGTGAATCCCACTTTCACCACGCATTTCTAGTCCTTAAATTAACATGGGCAGTATTGCTCCTGGTATATAGCCTCTAACATTTCCGACGACGTGCCTCACGTCTTTTCAGTTCCCTTGCAATCCCGACTATTATTTTGTTTGAAGCGTTGAAATTTCGTGGAAACAATCAAAAGCAAGTTACAACGTTTTTCAGGCATGGCGGACATATTTCCGCAAGTGAATTGATTGTGGGGAGAGTATTTTTAAGAATTTTAAGCCCAATAAATATATTTCCAAGAAAATGTGTATTACTTTTATAAACGACCTTGTACATATTTAAATAATAAAAACACGGTTGCGTATATATATATTCCGGTACCCTTGAAGAATCGAAAAAAATTCCAAAAAGGAAATGCAGAATAAATACAGGAATGTTTAAGAAATTTTTAAGAGAAGAATTCTATAAATTTTTGAAATAACTATATTTTAGTACAATAAATATGCTAGAAAAATCTAGAATTCTATAAGAGAAATTACCAGAAAAAATTATATTCATTAAGATAAAGTAAGAAATAGTGAAAAAAATGTTTAAAAAATATTGCTGGAACATTGTAGAACCCAAAAAAAAAAGTTCTTATTATCTAGAAGAAAAAAAAAAATATTTTACTGGAAACCTCTGAAGAAAATTTTAGGGATCTCTAAATGAAATTACTTAAAAATATAAGACATTTTAAAGGGAACGTTCAAAAAATGTATTATTATATGATGGAAGGTTTTAGAAAGTTGAAAAGAAAACATAAGAAATATTTTTTAAATAAAATACAAATAAGTGACTAAAATTGATTAAAAATGACAAATGACAGATTGTACATGAGAAATGATAAAAACAAATTATAAATGATAAATGACAAACGGCATATATCAACTCTCAACTGTCAAATAACAAATGAATAAATTTGTAAAAAATAAATATAAAAACCATGTATGGCAAATAAGAAATGACAGATGACAGGTTACAAATGATATATTAAAGAAATCATTTGAAATTTTGCTTAGCAAAAAAAATATTTCTTTTTTATAAAATACAGATCTAATAGAACAAATAATAAATAACAGATGACATATTACAATGAAAAATGTAAGAATACATATAACAAATATTAAATGACAAAAAACAAATTATAAATAATAAATGACAAATGCCAAATGTCAACTAGCAACTGTCAAAGGACACATTACAAATCAAAAAAGACAAACTATCTATGGAAAATAACAAATAACAAAATGACCAATGACAAACGGCACATATCAACTGTCTAATGTCAGATGTCAAAAGTCAAATGACAAATGACAGAGGGCTAATAACAAATGACAAATATAGAAATCATTTATGGCAAATGAGAAATTACAGATAACAGGTACTAATTTGCATATTAAAGAGGACATTTTAAATTTTAAAAAAATATATATAATCATAGATTACAAATGACAAATAATAGAGAATACTTACTAGAAAAATGCACAGCAAAACAAAATATTTTTTATATAAAATACAGACCTGATATAACAAATGAGAGATTATAAATGATAAATGACCAATGACAGTGATAAATGTAAGAATACATATGATAAAAATTAAATGACAAAAAAAACCAAAACGAGCAACTAGAATACAAAATCTGGGATTGTATAATTCGGGATCTAAAATAGTAACTTCATAATCTAAAATTCTATCTGCATTCCAGATTCTAAAATTTGAATTTTAAATTCTGGATTCTACAATTCTAGATTTCAGATTTAAAAATTTAGATTCTAAGAATTACAAAAAAATTCAAAAATTGAAAATCAAAGACTAAATATTGAAGACTCAAATTGCAGATTAAGTTTAATCATTGAAGATTGATTTTTTGAAAGAATTTTAATATTTTTGTAATTATCCAAAATTCAGGATCTCTTAATATTTAATAATTATCCAGAATCCAAAATTCAAAATATATTATCTAGAATCCAAAATCTAAAACATATAATATTCAGAATCCATAAATATAAATCCTAGAATTCAAAATCTAAAATACAAACTTCAGAATTTATAATCCTGATGTTAGATTTCATATTCCAAAATTTGAATTTCTGAAAAATTCAAAAATTGAAAATCAATTACTATTTATTTTTAATTGTTCTTTAGTTGTTAAGTAGTTTAGATGAGTTTGTTATTTTATTTTTATATATTTATTTCTCTCAATGTTGATTTATTTTGTATTTTTCTTTTTCTAATGTACATAGGGTGAATCCCGCAAATAAAGTTATTATAGGAGTTAAAAAAAAAGGCCTAAATTGTAGAATAAAGATTAAAGATCGATTCTTGAATCTTGAATCTTAGTCTTTAAATGATGATCCAAAATCTAGAATATAGAATTCAAAATTAACAAAATTAAATTCAAGTGCAGAATATGGAAAGTACAATTTAAAATTTAAAATATCAAATCGAAACTTTGGATTTTAAAATTCAGATTGTCAGAATTCAAAACCCAGACGCCACAGCCGAAAACATAGAATCGGGAATCTCAATTTGAGAATTTAGAATCTATAATCAAAAATCCAAAATACAGAGTTCATAATCCAAAATCCATATTTCGGAAAATGTTGAATCGAGATTTCTGAATTTATATTTCAGATAGCAGAATGTAGATTGAAAATTATATATTTTCCAGATTCCAGATTATAGAATCTTAAATCTAGACTTCAGAACCTAGAATGAAGATTTCGGAATTTAGATTCTCAAAAATTCAAATGTTTAATATCAAATACTAATAATTGATAAATTATTGACCAATATTGTAGATTAAAATTGATTATTGAATGTTATAGCTTAATATTTAATAAAGATCTAAAACCTGAAATCCCGAATTCAAAATGAAGAATATAGAATTCAAAATCCGAAATCGAGAATATTGAATCTAGAATCTAGAAAATAAAATGCAGAATCTAGGATTATAGAATATATAATCCAAAATCTAAAATCAAAACTTCAGAATCTAGAATACTGATGTTTAAATTTCAGATTTCAAAATTTATATTCTCAAAAATTTAAAAAAACGAAAATTAAATATTAACGACTAAAATTCTAGATTACGGTTAAACATTAAAGATTGTTTCTTAATCTTTAAATGATGATCCAGGATCTAGAATGTAGACTCAGAATCAAGAAATTTTACATTTTCTAAAAATAACAGTTGAACATATTTTGACATTTAACAGTAGACGTTATACATTTTATATTTTGACGTTTGTACACATTCTCTGGAAAAACATTTTTTTTACATTTGACAGCTAACATTTTACATTTTCTATAAATGACAACTAGAAAAAATGTATAACGTCAACTGTCGAAATATAAAATGTCAATTGTCAAAATATATTTGGCTGTTATTTTTAGAAAATGTTAAAGGTTAATTGTCAAATGTCAAAAATTGAAAATTGACTTTTCATATTTTAACAGTCGACGTAAAATTTTTGCTGTAAGTCACAAACGTTGTAGAATTTACAGGTGAACATTTTTTTGAAATTTGACAATGACGGTTGACATTTCCTAAAAATGACATCTAAATATATTTTGACATTTCACTTTTTGTATTTTGACAGTTGACATTATACATTTTCTCTGAACATTAACAGCTACACATTTAAACTGTTACTACGTGGTAATCCATACTTACAGTGAATTGAATTTTTTTTTTATAAATCCAAATACGATAGAACAAATGCAGGGCTGCAAATGAGAAGTGACAATAAAAAAAGTAAGAATACATTTGACAAATATTAAATATTAAATGACAAAAATTACAAATTATAAATAATAAATGACAAATACCAACTATCAAGTGTCAGAATGTTAAATGATATATGATAAATCGAAAAAGACAAATAACATATGGACATTGTCAAATAATAATTGACAAACGACATATATCAACTGTCAAATGTCAGATGCCAAATGTCAGATAGCTAATGACAAATAACAAATATAGAAGTCATTGATGGCACATGAGAAATTAACAAGTTTCAAGAAAAAAATTATAAATAATCAATGACAAATGGAAAATGCCAAATGTCAACTGTCAACTATTAACTAACAAATGTCATCATAAATCAAAAAAGGAAAATTTCAAATGACAAATGGCAATTATCAACTGTCAAATGTCAGATGGCTAATGACAAATGACAAATATAAAAATCATGAATGGCAAATGAGAAATAATAGATAACAGGTTTTAAATTATATATTAAAGTGAACATTTAAAATTTAAAAAATATATATATAATCATAGATTACAAATGACAAATGATGGAGAATACCTACTAGAAAAATTTGGAAACAAAAAGGAAATATTTTTTATATAAAATCCAGATATAATAGAACAAATGCGCAATCACAAATGACAACTGACAGATTAAAAGTGACAATAATTAATGTTAAAATACTTATGACAAATGACAGTAACAAATTATATATGATAAATGACAAATGCCAACAGTCAAATGTCAAAAGACATATGACAAATCGACAAATAAATATGACAAGCGGCATATACCAACTGTCAAATGACAGAACAGTAAATGAGAAATTACAGATAACAGGTTCTAATTTATTTATTGAAGATACATTTAAATTTTTTTAAATATAATCATAAATTTCAAATGACAAAAGAAAAATTGGCAGCAAAAAGAAAATATATTTTATATAAAACCCAGATGATAGCACAAATGCAGGATTATAAATGACAAATGACAGATGAAAAGTGATAATAATAAATGTTAGAATTCTTATGACAAATATTAAATGTTAAGTGACAAATGACAGAAAATAAATTATAAATAATAAATGAGAAATGTCAATAAATCAACTGTCAAATGACATATGACAGATGGAAAAAGACAAATATCATATGGAATATGGCAAATTATAAATAACAAGGGGATTATATCAACTGTTTAGTATTTAGTATTTAGTTTAATTTAATGTCATTAGCATAACTTAATTTTTGTAATTTTCTTGTAAATGGAATTATTTCTATTGGGATAAATAAATAAATAAGTAAACTGTCAAATGTCAGATGTCAAATGACAGATGGCTCATGACAAATGACAACTATAGAAATCGTGGATGGCAAATGAGAAATGACAGATAACAGGTTCCAATTCATATATTAAAGAGACATTTTAAATTTTAAAAAATGTATAATCATAGATTACAAATGACAAATGATAGAAAATACCTAGACAAATTTGGGAGTAAAAAGAAAATATTTTTTATACGATACAAAATCCAGATATGATAAAAAAAAAGGTGCAGAATTACAAAAAGTGACAATAATATATGTAAAAATACTGACAAATATTAAATATTAAATGGTAATGACAGAAACAAATTATAAATGATAAATAACAAATGCCAACCAACAACTGTCTAAAGACATATGCAAAAATCGAAAAAGACAAACAACATACAATACGATAAATAATAAATGACAAACGGCACATGTCAACTGTCAAATGAGAGATGGCTAATGACAAATGATAAATATAAAATTCATGGATGAGAAATGACAAATAACAGGTTCCAATTTATATATTAAAGAGGACATTTGGATTAAAAAATATATATAATCATAGATTACAAATGACAAACAATAAAAACTAAAAAAATTTGACAGCAAAAAGAAAACAATTTTTATACGAAATCCAGATATGATCGAAAAATGACAGATGACAAGTTTCAATAATAAATGTAAGAATAAACAAATGACAAATAAAAAAAATTATAAATAATGGCAAATGCCAAAAGTCAACTGTCATCCATCAACTGTCAAATGTCAAATCGAAATCAAAAGATTACAAATGACAGAGAATAACTACTAGAAAAATTTGGGAGCAAAAAGATTTTTTTTTTATATATAAAATCCAAATATGATAAAACAAGTGCAGGATTACAAATGGCAAACTACAGATGACAAGTGACATTAACAATAATAAATGTAAGAATACATATGACAAATATTAAATGGAAAATTAGAAGAAACAAAATATAAATAATAAATGACTGAATGCTAAATGTTAACTGTCAACTATCAACTGTCAAATGACTTATGACAAATCGAAAAAGACAAATAACATATGGAAAATGACAAATAATAAATGACAAACGGCACATGTCAACTGTCAAATGACAGATGCTAACGACAAATATAAAAATCATTTATGGCAAATGAGAAATTACAGATAACATGTTCTAATTTATATATTAAATACGATAGAACAAATGCGAGATTGCAAATGACAAGTGACAGATGACAATAATAAATGTAAGAATATATATGACAAATATTAAATGTTAAATGACAAATAATAAATGATAAATGCCAAATGTCAACGGTCAAATAACATATGAAAAATGACAAGTAACAAATAGCAAACAATATATATCAATTGTCAATTGTCAATTTGACAAATAACAAATGACTAAGTAATGAATTTGAATCTCCTTGAGAATGACCAACGGTCGAATCTAGTCGGAGAAATATAAAAATAGTGAAACATAACCAAGTGCTTAATTAATCCTTTTATTAATATAGATGTCATTAATGGTAAATGAGAAATAATAGTAGGCAGGTTATAAATGATATATTAAAGAAAACATTTGACATTAAATAAATTGTAACCATTAATTACAAATGACAAATATATTTTTTAAATACCTACTAGAAAATGCAGAGCAAAATATAATATTTTTTATATAAAATACAGATATAATAGAACAAATGACAAAATGCCAGATGCCCAATGTCAACTATCAACTGTCAAATGTCAAATGAAATGGGAAATGACAAGTAATAAATGGTAAACAACACATGGCATGAAATTATAAATGAGAGATTAAAAGATAAAACTTATGGAATTAACCATATTTAATGTTAAAGTTTTTGTCTGTATTTTATAAAACGTATAATTATCAATCCATCTTGATTATAAATTAAAAACACTTGGTACACACAGAATATTCTGTGAAACAAACCAAGTGTTTTTAATTTCTAATCAAGATTTTTCAAATATGTTTCACCACGGGTTAAGTAAGCAATTAATTAAATATATTATCAATTCATTATTAGAAAACATTTATCGTATATCTGAAATAAAATTCTAACACAGTCATATGTTTTTTTTAATATTTTTTTTTATATTAACAGTAATTAATTATAATGCTGCCTATGATTAATTAATTATTTACACGTATAGATGTCCGAATTAATGGTTTTTCTTCAGTTAAATACCGTAACCGCACGGGTAATTAACAATTGGGTCATTTGAATACTAGACATCGTACATCTTGATAGTCCATAATAGTTTGTCACTTGGCTAATAGTCGGTCATTCTTCTGCAGAACCGTTAAACACCATTACGTCCATTAATTCATTTTTCACTCGAGCCGTCGATTCAATCAATCAATTTTTTCTAACAGATATTACCATAAATGTGCCATCTATTGTCTAAACTTTGCTTGAGTGGATACCTAGTGCAACGCTTAGGCAATAGATGGCATCTTTATCGTAGTACATATTTGATGATTTACTAGGATAATTAAATACTCGTTTCCCTGCCTCTCCGTAAACATTTTGGTCCTAGATTGCGGAGGAGTGGTTTTAGTCGGTAAGAGTTGACTGTAAAGGTGTCCATGCAAGATTTCCTTATCAAAAAAAAAAATACGCTACGCAGATGAGATCCAAAATAGATCAAAATTTGACAGGAAACAATAATTACTTGTTCTTAAATTATACCAACTTTTCTAATGATAAAAGTAAATAATACAATTTTTAGATTTTTGTTCATTTACTGGAATTGCACACGTGAGCCCACACAAACGCTCTCATTATCCCATAAAGACGAAGTCCTCTATTGTGCCCGAGTGCACTTGACCACACAATGATTATTGGAATATGTAGCAGGGAGAAACACCGATTCGCGCCGCTCGTTATGGGATAAATTACGATAATATGGTCCCATTTTGGTACGCACCATGTTCCATGGGTCTGTGCCAGTAAATGTACGTACATGTGTGTGCGTGCGTGTGTGTGTGTTTGTGCGGTACAGAATATAGGAAGGCACTGCTGGGTATTAAATAACGTTTTATGTCCGAGTAGAACCTGAATCGGACTGCAAAAATCTGGAGGAAACCGGGCGCAATTCACTCGGAAATTTATAGGGCTTACTGTGCGGGCACATAAATAATTTCTCGTGCACTTTTTACGAGGAATGTCCACGAAAAAAAAATCGAGTTCGAGATCTGCAAACCGAAATGTCAATTCGCTAAATTATGTTCTAAAAACTAACGATTAAATCCATAACATTCTAAAATCTTTAGTTAATTTAAATGCCTAAACATGCATAACCGAAAATCATATTTTTATTTTTCTATCCGTTCTATTCAGTCCACTTCAAAGGGTATTTACCTGTTAGATGATTCCCGGTGAACTCGAAGTCGTCGTCCTGGTCCCAGTGCTTCAAAGATAGATTGGAGAGCGGCGTGGCATTGGCGAACTCCAAGTTTGCAAAATGCCAGTCCAAAATCTGACGGTCCTTCGATGACAAATACACGTCACTGCAAAAAACAATGAAATAGCAGATTGAGACCTACACTTTAGACACAGAATTAAAGAAAAAGTTCTTAGCTACCTACACAGATTTAAATATAATAAAAGTTACTGAAAATCTCCAAAAATCTACAAAGGAAGTTGAGAAAAATTCTTGAAAGATGGAATGAACGTAACTGAAAAGAAAAATTCAAGAACTCTCTAGAATAATTCTTCAAAAATGTGATGAAAGTGGTCGAAAAATTCTAGAAATCTACAAAAAAAATCTAAAGAAAGTTTTATAACTCTAAGAAAATTCTTGAAGGGTGGAATGTAAGATACTGGAAAGTTGTAGAAATCTACAAAAAAATATTGAGAAAAATTCACCCCAGAAAAATCCTCAAAAGTGTGATGAAGGTTTCTAAGATGTTCTAGAAATCTACAAAAAATGAAGGAAATTGTAGATGCTCTTATAAGAAAATTCTTAAAAAAAAGGAATGAAAGTTACTAGAAAGTTCTAGAATTCTATAAAAAAAAAAACAAACTGAAGAAAATTCTAGAACACTCTAGGAACATTCTTGATAAACTGAAGAAACTTTCTAAAAAATTCTAGAAATCTACAAAATTCAAGAACCCTTTAGAAAAGTACTTCAAAAATGTGATAAAAGTTGCTAAGAAGTTCTTGAAACCTACAAAAAAAATATTGAGGAAAATTCTAAAAAACTTGAATGAAAAAAAGGTTCTACAGACCAACAAAAATAACTAAAGGAAATTCTGGAATTCTCTAAGAAAATTAAAGAATTAAACTTTCTGGAAAATTCTAGAAATCTACAAAAAAAAATAGGAAAATTTAATAAAGGTTAGTAAAAATATCTAAAATCTACAAAAAAAAATTAGAAAAATTCTAGAGGCACGTAAGGAAATTTTTTTAAAATGGAATGAAAGGTACTCGAAAGTATGATTGATACTTTCTTTGCTACACTCTTGATGAAACATATAACTCACTGGATAGGAATTAGGAATAATACACTTGTTTTGTTTCATATATTTACTTTCAGTTTCCTGACACGTGTTTCGGCGATTGCTCGCCATTCTCAAAGGAGTATAAAAATTATAGATTAATTTTTATACTCCTTTGAGAATGGCGAGCAATCGCCGAAACACGTGTCAGGAAACTGAAAGTAAATATATGAAACAAAACAAGTGTATTATTCCTAATTCCTATCCAGTACTCGAAAGTTTTACAAAAAAAATGAAGAAAATTCTTAAACTTTCTAAGAAAATATCTGAAATATTGAATTAAACTTCAAGAAAATTCAAGAACGCTTTAGAAAATTTCTTCAAAAATGCAATGAAAGTTGCTGAGAAGTTCCAGAAATTTACAAAAATATTGATTAAAATTCTAGAGGGACATAAGAAAATTCTTGAAAAATGGAATTAAAAATAAGTTCTAGAAACCAACAAAAAAAAACTGAAGAAAATTCCTGAAAAACTGAATGAAACTTTCTAAAAAATTCTACAAAAAAAAAATTAGGAAAATTCTTGAACTCGTAAAATGTAAAAGTTACCAAAACGATCTGAAAATCTACCAAAAAAAAATTAAGGAAAATTCTAGAGGCAAATAGGGAAATTCTTAAAAAATGGAATGAAAATGAGAATCATAAGAAAATTCTTAAAAAAAAATGGAATGAAAATTACTGGAAAGTTCTATAAAATAAACAAACTGAAGAAAATTCTAGAACACCCATGAACATTCTTGATAAACTGAAGAAACTTTCTAAAAAATTCTAGAAATCTACAAAATTCAAAAATGTGAGGAAAATACTAGAAAAATGGAATGAAAAGGAGCTTCTACAAACCAACAAAAATAACTGAAGATAATTATAAAAGTCTTTAAGAAAATTCCCAAAAAACTGAATTAAACTTTCTGGAAAATTCTTGAAATCTACAAAAACAACAGCAAAATTGAGAAAACTGTTGGAACCCTCTATAATCTCGAAAAATGGAATAAGTGCTTATGGGAAGTACTGGAAATCTATAAGAATAATTGAGGGATATTCTAGAACTCTTTAAGAAAATTCTCGAAAAATTGACTGAAAGTTGGCGGAAAGTTCTAAAAATCTAGAAAAATAAATATAAGGAAAATTTGCATTAAAAAATGAGAAAATTTACGAAGATTGGAATAAAAGTTAGTGAAAAGTTCTAAAATTCTACAAACCAAAAGAAATATCCCACAACCCTTTAAGAAAATTCTCATAAAATTTAATTAAAGATACGGAAAAGTTTTAAAAACCTACAAAATAAATTAAGGAAATTTCTGGACTTCTTAAAAAATTGAATAAAAATTCTGGAATGTTAAAGAAATCTACAAAAAAAAAACATCAGGAAATTTCTTGAAACCCCCTAAAAAATTCTCGTAAAATTATATTAAATTATTGAAAATCGACGGAACGTTCCAAATGCACTGAAAAGTTCTAAAAATCTACCAAACAAGTTGAGAAAAATATTATTTAAGGAAATTATTGAAAGATGGAATGATAGATACTGGAAACTACAAAAAAAATGAAGATAATTTTAGAACTCCTGAAAAATCAGGAAAATTTAATAAAAGTTACTGAGAATTTCTAAAAGTTTAGTTGAGGAAAATTCTTGAAAGATGGAATGAAATCTATAAAGATTATAAAGAAAAATTAAAGAACTCTCTAAAATAATTCTTCAAAAATGTGATGAAAGTGGCCGAAAAATTCTAGAAATCTACAAAAAAAAATCTAAAGAAAATTTTATAACTCTAAGAAAATTCTTGAAGGATGGAATGCAAGATACTGGAAAGTTCTAGAAATCTACAAAAAATATTGAGAAAAATCCAAGGACACCTTAGAAAAATTCTTCAAAAGTGTGATAAAGATATCTACAAAAAAAAATGAAGAAAATTGTAGATGCTCTCAAGAAAATTCTTTAAAAAAAATGGAATGAAAATTACTAGAAAGTTCTAGAATTCTATAAAAAAAAACAAACTAAAGAAAATTCTAGAACACTCTAGGTACATTCTTGATAAACTGAAGAAACTTTCTAAAAAATTCTAGAAATCTACAAAATTCAAGAACCCGTTAAAAAAGTTCTTCAAAAATGTGATGAAAGTTGCTGAGATGACAGATGACAAATGATAGATGATTTTCTATTTGTTTTATTTTGAACTTTTGTTTTGTTTGACAAATAACATATGTCAGATGAAGTTAAAAGATGACATAACAAATGATAAATGTGGAATAATAGATGAATCATTGTAGATCACGGGAGACAGATGAAGACGACAGATGGCAGATGGTAAATAACAGGTGATACATGACAGGTGACAGATGATAGATGACTGATGACAAATGATATCTTATTTTGAACCTTAGTTTAGTTTTCACAATTTTAGGCATAAAGAAACAAAAAACAAAGAACAAAAACATTTGATACATGACAGTTAAAAATTGAGAGATAACACATAGCAAATGAAAAATGACAGGTAACAAATAAACAAATCACATAGAACTAGGACAAGTGAAATAAATGTGATGGTTGGCAATTAACAAATGACAGATGACAATCACTAACGTTAAATGACGAATAACAGACGTCATATGATAGATGACATGACAAATAATAAATGTGGATGAATCACTATAACAGTTGACAGATAAGAGACAATAGATGATAAATCACAGATGCCAGATAATAGGTGACAGTTGTCAGATGATAGATGATTTTCTATTTTTTGTAATTTGAATTTTTGTTTAATTTTTACAAATAACATATGACAACGACAAATGTCGAATGATAAATGATAAATAACAGATGACATAATAAATGATAAATGTGAAATGATGGATGAATCATTGTAGATAACGGGAGACAGATGAAGACCAATTTTTACAGATGTAAGATGGCAGACGATAAATGACAGACGTCAAATGACGAATAACAGACGCCATATGATAGATGATATGACAAATGATAAATGTGGAATGATAGATATCACTATCACTATAGATGACAGAAGACAGCTAAAGATAACAAATGATGTAAGATGGCTGATGGCAAATGGCAGATGACAGATGAGAATGACAGATAACAATTGACAGATAAGATCCAATAGATGATAAATCACAGATAACATATGACAGATGACAGGTGACAGTTGTCACTTGAGAAATGACAAATGATAAATGATGGACAATTTTCCATTTTTCGTATTTTGAACGTTTGTTTAATTTGACAAATAACATATGACAAACGTCAAATGATAAATGACAAATAACAGATGATACATGACATAACAAATGATAAATGTGGAATGATAGATGAATCATTATAGATGACGGGAGAAGACTACGAACTTTTTCTCCATCCATCACTTGGTGATAAAATTGTGAAACAAGTAAAACCAAGTGATATTAATTACTAATTAATGAAACTTTCTGAAAAATTCTAGAAATCTGCAAGCAATTTTTTTGGATTAAAAACAAAAATTCGGCCAATATTACAAACATGTTTTTCTCAAATTCTTATTCAAAAAATGCACTAAATTAATAAACACTTATTACTCCAATTCTTGACCTTCACAATCTAAAAATTGATAATTTACCTAATAAACAATTAACGCAAATGAAAAACACAACTACGTAAATTTCCATTCACAATCATAACCTTAATCATACACGGTAACCCGATCCTTTCCAGAGATAAAATAACTCCCCGAGAAAACACTAACGGGCGCGATTAATTAGAAACCGAGCCTATAAGTGTAATAATAACTTCATTGGCAATTAATATTAATGCACCGCGTCCGAATATACGTGAGAACGTTGCGCCATCTAGGAACTTATTAAGGAATTTAATATGCGCACTATTACCCGGTGGTCGGGACAACACCTTAAAAACGAATGATCTCGTTACACGCGGAAATCTGAAATTACAACAGGAAAATCAAACGCGGGAATTCCGTCGTGAATAATTGCAAGTAATCTATCTAGGTGTTGCTGAGAACGCGAGAAACGTGTTAATTAAAATTGGATAGGCGGTAATTTATGTTAATTGTTATTAATTAAATTGTGTCGGTGATAACGAGGAAGAAAAAAAAAACTTAATGACACGATATAAAACTGTGTTTATATAAACATATATATATTCATAAATTTACTCGTAATGAAAATGCATATTAGACAGTTTTCAGTATGTATTAACGTTGATTGAAATATTATATAGATGCACCTTATGAGGAAGATGCCGAGAAACAGATGGCGCATGAGTACTGACTCACAGCCGGTACATATTTAGTTCTGCGTACTCCAATTGTCTGTAGTTTTAGTTTTCCTGAGCAAGATCGTCTCAACGCTGATTGCGCCATCTGTTGCTCGGCATCTTTTAGTGACTCGCCTCAAGGTGAGGCATCTAAACAATATTTCAATCAACGGTATTATGTACAAAATATTAATTATGTTATAAAGCTGTAAAAAATATAATCAAATACCTTAAAAAAAGTAATTTTCATTCACTCTTAAAATCTGCATTATTATATAAAATTTAAATCATTTACCTAGGTGGATTAGACTCCAAAGCCTTCAATTTCTCCTCGATCTCCTTAGCCTGCTCCTGCAGCTGATCCCACTCGGTGGCATACGCGCGCATATCCTTCAAACTGCTACGATAAGCAAACTCCATCTGAATATCCCTCTTCTCCATAGCGGCCAACTCTTTAATCTTATCATTCAACTCCGTCATGTTCTCCTTGACCGTAACGAGCTGCTTCTGGTTTGCCTTCAGCTTGTCCTGCAGCGCGATGACGGACTGCAGATGTTGGATCTGCTTCTCCTTGTTGTGCTTCTCTTGGAGCTTGATGACCCATTCCAGCGCCTGACCCAAGCTCACGGGTTTGTTGCCGGCGTAATTGAAGTCCAACTGATGGGAAAGATATGACGTGGCTTCTAACAGACGGTTGAATTCGCGCTCCACCATTTCATCCTTGTCCTTGTCGACGGTCACCCCGCTGGACTGATAAAGTGGGCACTTTTGGCGGATGCGGTGCAGTTCCATGTCGATCTGTTTGCTGAGAACTGTCACCGGATTTCCTCCAAGGCCAGTCACCACCATGGCTCCCAAGTCAGCAATATAACTTCCTACAAAAAAAATAATTCACATAATTACTCACAACGATAATAACACAAACATACACAAGTTAAAACGCATAAAACTTTCTACAAAATTTTTGTTTGATGTTTTACTGGTTGCAGGGTGGGATAGAGGCCTCCCACCCACCCTACATATAAAAATAAACACAAACTACTGATCGTGTTAATTTACAAAGAATTATTTTACAAAGTTAATGGTTTGATGCAACAAAAACTTCACATCTGTTAGTCTTAATAGAAAGGTGGACTAAAACCCACCCTCCTAACCCCATTATATAATTTAACCTATAAATTCAACTATTCAAGTGTCAACTAATTACTATAAAAATCAAGTGTCTAATATAAATTGTCATCTGTCAATTTTCTACTGTCAACTGCCAATTATCAATATTTAAGAGCTAAGCATCAACTACTAACGATAAACTGTTGAGTGTCATGTGTCAATTATTAACTGTCAAGTGTCTAATATAAATTGACATCTGACACTTTTATACTGTCAAATGTCACTTATCAATATTTAACAGTGTAAGCCTAAGCATCAATTATTAACCATTAACTATTGAGTTTCAAGTGTCAATTATTAACTATCAAATGTCAAATCTAAATCTTAATTGTCATCTGACAATTATCTACTGTCAACTGTTAATTATCAATCTTCAACTTTCAACGGCTAAGAATCAACTGTTAACCGTCAACTGATGAGTTTGTGAGTTTGAAGTGTCAAATATTTATTATCAACTGTCAAATAAAAATTGTCATTTGTCAATTATCTACTGTCAACTGTCAATTATCAATATTTAAGGGCTAAGCATCAACTGTCTATTAACTATTAACCATAAACTCATGAGTGTCAAGTGTTAATTATTAACTATCAAGTATCTAATATAAATTGACATCTGATAGTTTTCTACCGTCAACTGTCAATTATAAATATTTAAAGGTTAAACATGAATAATTAACCATAAACTTTTGAGTGTCGAGCGTTAAGTATAACTACCAAGTATCTAATAAAAATTGACATTTTGACTGTTTTATACTGTCAAATGTCAATTTATTTATTATCAATATTTAACTGTGAAGGCCTAAGCATCAATTATTAACTATCAGCTATTAAGTTTCAAGTGTCAACTATTAACGATCAAATGTCAAATCTAAATCCTAATTGTCATCTGACAATTATCTACTGTAATCTGTTAATTATCAATCTTCAACTTTTAAGGGCTAAGAATCAACTATTAACCGTCAACTGGTGAGTTTCAAGTGTCAACTATTTACTATCAACTGTTAAGTAAAAATTGTCATCTGTCAATTATTTAATGTCAACTGTCAATTATCAATATTTAAGGGTTAAGCAATAACCATAAACTGTTGAGTGTCAAGTGTCAATTATTAACTATCAAATATCTAATAAAAATTGACATTTTGACAGTTTTATACTGTCAAATGTCAATTTATTTATTATCAATAATTAACTGTGAAGGCCTAAGCATCAATTATTAACCATCACCTATTGAGTTTTAAGTGTCAACTAATAACTACCAAATGTCAAATCTAAATCGTCATCTGACAATTATCTACTGTCAACTGTTAATTATCAATTTTCAACTTTCAAGGGCTGAAAATCAACTATTAACCGTCAACTGATGAGTTTCAAGTGTCAACTATTTACTACCAACTGTCAAATAAACTGTCAATTATCTACTATCAACTGTCAATTATCAATATTTAACTGTCGACGATTAAGCAATAATAAACAACCACTAACTGTCAGGTGTCAGTTATTAACTAAAGTGTCAGTTATAAATTATTACTTGCCAAGTATCTAGTGTCAAGTAAGTGTCAATTACAAACATTTAAGTATCGTAGCCTAACTATCATTAATGAACCCTTAACTGTTGAGTGTCGAATTTTAACTATTAACTATCAAGAGGCAAATATAAATTGTCATCTGTCAATTTTTGAATGTCAACTGTCAATATTAAATCTGTAACGGTCATCGGCTAAGTATCAAATATTAACCTTCAAATGTTGCAAATGTTGAGTATCAAGTGTCAATTATGAACTATCAGTTGTCAAATATATATTGTCATCTGTCAATAATCCTTTGTCAAGTGTTAATTGCCAACATTTGACTATCCAGGACTGTCCATTAATAACCGCCAACAGTTAGGTATTGTCAACTATTAATTATCAAGTCGAATATACACTGTCACCTGTCAATGATCTGTTGACAACTATCAACGATCAATTTTTAACTATCGATTTTAAACTGTCAATTGTTGTGACATTAGTGTCAAATATTAACTATCAAGTGCCTAGTATAAATTGTCATCAGTAAATCACCAACTATTAAGTGTCATATGCCAACTATTAACTATCAAGTGTCAAATTTAAATTGTCATCTGTCAATTATCTACTGTCAACGGTCAATTGTCAATACTTAACTGTGGAAGGCTGAGCATTAATTATTAACTATTAGCTATTGAATGCCATGTGTCAACTATTAATTATCAAGTGTCAAATTAAAATTGTCATCTGTCAATTATTTTTAATCAATCTTTAGAGGTCAAGGGCTTGGTATCTATTATCAACTGTCAATGGTTGAATGCCAAGAATCGACTATTTCCTATCAAGTGTCTAACATAAATTGTGATCTGTCAATTTTCTACTGTCAACTGTCTATTTAACTATGAAGGTCTAAGCATCAATTTTTAACCATTATTTGTTGATTGTCTAGTGTTGAAGTGTTAACTATTAACTATCAAGTGTCAAATCTAAATTGTCATCTGTCAATTATCTACTGTCAACTGTCAATTATCAATCTTTAACTCTAAAGGGCGAAGTGTCGAGTATAAATTGTCATCAGTAAATCAATAACTATTAAGTGTCATATGTCAACTATTAACTATCAAGTGTCAATTTAAATTGTCATCTGTCAATTAGCTACTGTCAACTGTCAATTATCAATACTTGAGTTTGGAAGGCTAAGCATTTTTTATTAACTATTAGCTATTGAATGCCAAGTGTCAACTATTAACTATAAGTGTCAAACTAAAATTGTCATCTGTCAATTATTTTTAATCAATCTTTAGAGGTCAAGGGCTTGGTATCTATTATCAACTGCTAAATGTCAAAAATCAATATTTACTATTAAGTGTCTCACATAAATTGTGATCTGTCAATTTTCTACTCTCAACTGTCAATTTAACTATGGAGCATCAATTTTTAACCATTATTTGTTGAGTGTCAAATGTTAACTCTTAACTATCAAGTGTCAAATCTAAATTGTCATCTGTCAATTATCTACCGTCGACTGTCAATTATCACTTTTTAACTGTCAAAGACGAAGTATCAATTATTGACCATCAACTGATAAGTTTAAAGTGTAAACTATTTATTATCAAGTGTCTAATATAAAATGTCATCTGTCAATTTTCTGCTGTCAACTGTCAATCGCCAATATTTAACTGTGGATGGTTAAGTATCAATTATTAACCATCAACTGTTGTGTGCCAAGTGTTAACCATTAACTATCAAGTGTCAAATTTATATTGTCATTTATCAATTATCTACTGTCAACAGTCAATTATTAATCTTTAACTGTAAAGTACGAAGTATCAATTATTATTAACCATCAACTGATGAGTTTAAAGTGTCAACTATTTACTAGCAAGTGTCTAATATAAATTGTCATTTGTCAATTCTCTACTGTCAATTGCCAATATTTAATTGTGGAGGGCTAAGTATCAATTATTAACCACCAACTGTTGAGTCAAGTGTTAACAATTAACTGTCAAGTGTCAAATCTAAATTATCATCTGTCAATTATCTACTGCCAACTGTCAATTATTTATATTTAACTGTCAAGTACAAAGTATCAATAAAAAATCAATAACTAATGAGTTCAATATGTCAACTAATTACTATCAAGTGTCTAATATAAATTGTCATATGTCAAGTGTCAATTATTAATTTTTAACTGTCAAGTACGAAGTATCAATTATAAACCATTATCTGATAAGTTTAAAGTGTCAACTATTTATTATTAAGTGTCTAACAAAAATTGTCATCTGTCAATTTTCTACTGTCAACTGTCATTTGCCAATATTCAACTGCAGAGGGCTAAACATCAATTATTAACCAGCAACTCTTGAGTGTCAAGTGTTAACCATTAACCACCAAGTGCCAAATCAAAATTGTCATCTGTCAATTATCTACTGTCAACTGTCAATTATCACTTTTTAACTGTCAAAGACCAAGTATCAATTATAAACCATCAACTGATAAGTTTAAAGTGTCAACTATTTATTTTCAAGTGTCCAATATAAAATGTCATCTGTAAGTTTTCTACTGTCAACTGTCATTAGCCAATATTTAACTGTGGATGGTTAAACAATAATTATTAATGATGAACTATTTAGTGTCAAGTGTTAACCATTAACTATCAAGTGCCAAATCTAAATAGTCATCTGTCAATTATCTACTGTCAACTGTAAACTATCTATATTTAACTGTCAGGGATGAAGTATCAATTTTTAACCATTAAATGATAAGTTTAAAGTGTCGACTATTTACTATCAAGTGTATAATATAAATTGTCATCTGTCAATTATCTACTGTCAACTGTCAATGATCATATTTTAACCGCCAAAGGCAGTATCAATTATTAACCATCAATTGATGAGATTAAAGTGTCAACTATTTATTATCAAGTAACCCATATAAAATGTCATCTGTCAATTTTCTCCTGTTAACTGTCAATTGCCAATATTTAATTGTAGAGGGCTAAGCTTCAATTAATAACGATCAACTGTTGAGTGTCAAGTGTTAACCATTAACTATCATGTACCAAATCGAAATTGTCATCTGTCAATTATCTACTGTCAACTATCAAAAACGAAGTATCAATTATTAACCATCAACTGATAAGTTTAAAGTGTCAACTATGTATTATCAAGAGTCTAACAAAAAATGTCATCCCTCAATTTTCTACTGTCAACTGCCAATTGCCAATATTTAACGGTAAAAGGCTAAACATCATTATCGATCAACTGTTGACAATTAACTATCTAAAATCTAAATTGTCATATGTCAATTATCTACTGTCAACTGTTAATTACCTACTGTCAACTGTCAATTATCAATTTTTAACTGTCAAATACGAAGTATCAATTAATAATCATCAAATGATAAGTTTGACGTGTCAACTATTTACTATCTAGTGTCTAATATAAATTGTCATCTGTCAAGTTTCTACTGTCAACTGCCATTAGCCAATATTTAACTATGGAGGACCAGAATCTATTGCACCAACTGTTGAGTGTCAAGTATTAATCATTAACTATCTAGTGTTAAATCTAAATTATCATCCATCAATTATCTACTATCTACTGTCAATTATCAATCTTTAACTGTCAAGGACGAAGTATCAATTATTAACCATCAACTGATGAGTTTAAAGTGTCAACAATTTACTATCAACTGTCTAATATAAATTGTCATATGTCAATTTTTTACTGTCAACTGTCATTAGCCAATATTTAACTGTAGGGGGTTAAACAATAATTATTAACGATCAACTATTGAGTGTCAAGTGTTAACCATTAATTATAAAGTGCCAAATCGAAATTCTCAACCGTCAATGATTTACTGTCAATTATCAATTTTTAACTGTCAAAGACGAAGTATCAATTATTTACCATCAACTGATGAGTTTAAGGTGTCAACTATTTATTATCAAGTGTCCAATATAAAATGTCATCTGTCAGTTTTCTACTGTCAACTGTCAATTGTCAATATTTAATTGTAGAGGGTTAAGCATCAATTAATAACGATCAACTGTTGAGTGTCAAGTGTTAGCCATTAACTATCAGGGGCAAAATTAAATTGCCATCTGCCAATTATCTACTGTCAACTGTCAATTATCAATCTTAAACTATCATGGACGAAGTATCAGTTATTAACCATCAACTGATGAGTTTAAAGTGTCAACTATTTACTATCAAGTGTCTAATATAAATTGTCATTTGTCAATTTTCTACTGTCAACTGTCATTTACCAATATTTAACTGTGGAGGGCTAAACATCAATTATTTACCATTAACTGTTGAGTTTCAGGTGTTTTAACCATTAACAATCAAGTGTCAAATATAAAATGTCAACTGATTGTTTGTGTTTTTCTTTTTCATTGAAACAAAAGCAAAACTGCTTTTATTTTCAATGTTTGTTGTTTTTCATTTTTACTTGTCGTGACATTATTTTTTTTAAATTAAAATATTTATTTATTCTTTTTTTTGTTTCGCTCAATATTTTGTAACATAAATTTTATTTAAACCCAACGCACTCTTGACCTACCTCAATTAATTTTGTCTCAGTCTAGCGTACCCTTAACCTAACCCAATTGATTCTATATTAATCCCAGCGTACTCTTGACCTACCGCACTATAAAGTGTATTGACCTAGCGTTACCCTGACCTACCTTAATAAACCGTAAATTAAACTACGGCAGACTAATGTATTATCTATTGTGGTAGGTCAAGAGTACGCTAGAGTAATGGGAAAAAATGTGAAAAATGTATTCGAAAAAGGGACGGATTATAACTAAGCAAAACAATTGAAAATTATCAGAGAAATAATTATTTTAAAAAAAGCCGAAAAATAACAGTCAAAATTAACAAAAAGACGAGAGCGTCAATTTGACGATTCGATGTTGTCATATTGTCTTAAATTGGAGTGTTTTTATTCTAGAGTAGTCCTACACTGCTTTACTAATGGTGATTAAGTATCTTTCATCTTATCAAAAATAAAAACAGATGATTTGAATGATATAATACATAATAGAATAGAAACTTCTGTCTTGAATTTTAAACAGAAGACTGCTAATAGAGTGCATTAGGCTTTTATATATTTGCTGGCCTTAAATTAATAAGATGAGTATTTTTTATTACCAAAAAAAACATTAAATCTAAGAGAGAATCACAAATAGAGATTATTGGGTTGCATACGTTACAAAATGAAATTTTCAATAATTTACACAATTACTTCTATTCTGAAATAATCTTAATAACAAAACATATATATGAGAGCTGTAAATTACTGTAGAATCCGTTTGAGAATGATAGTGTGATTAAAAGTAGTTAAAGAAGTTACATAAGTTTATAAAGAGAAATTTTGAAAGAAGAAAAAATTAGTAATCTAATAAGTATGCAAATGGGCTTGTTATCTTAGGAAACTAATTAATCTCAACTTATGATTATGTTTGTTGTTTATTTGAAAAAAACCATTGAATCTAACAGTTGTTGTTTACTTGCAAGAAACCATTGAATCTAGCAGAAAATTACATATAGAGTATATTAGGTTGCATATGTTAAAGATTTAATTATTCAATAATTAAAATAAACTATTATTTTAAGAACCAAATAAGTATAAAAACTGTAAGTTATATTAATTTAATAACCATTGTAAAACCCCTGGAAATATGAGTGTTGGTTGAAACTATTTAATTATATAAATTATATATCATAGAAATTTTGAAATAAAGAAACAAGATTTTAATAACTTATTATGTTATTTATTTATTTATGTGTATGTAAATCAAATTATTAATTTAAATACTTTGGGCACCATAAATCACAATTAATTATTGCTATATGGTGAATTGTTTTGACAAATTTTTATTAAATTGATAATATAAATATGTATTATTTATTAATATTTTATATGTATAAGTATTTATGCCATATATTATATATTTTTTGTAAAATGAGATTCTGTAAATAAATTCAAATTGAATAGCCTTAGAATAAAAAGACCAGACTGATAGTCAATAGCTCAAACGGAGTAACAAATAAAAAACAAAACAATGTTTTTTGTTTCTTCCTCTTTATCGATCTCTCTCTCTCTCTCTCTTTTGATATCTAATCAATCTTAATTGTTTTAAGAATACTTCATTTGAGATTGATGTATAAGAATCTCAAATGAAATATTCTTAAAACAATTAAGTTCTATCGTCCATCTTAAATAATTAATATTATAATAGTTAATAATAATAAATAAAAAATTCCAAATATTATTTTGAATATTTTACCGTTATAATTACTTACCTTTTCTGAATGTAGCGATCCTCCCACCGACACGATCACGAGCCTCTAAAACAATAACCTCCAACCCGAACTGCTGCAACTGCTGAGCAGCAGCCAAACCGGCGATCCCAGCCCCAATAACGATAACCTTCCCGTACTTTTTAGCCGGCAGGGGCTTCAACCTTTTAAAAACACCAAAGTTAATAAAACCGTTTCTCTCTAAAAACGTATGCACACGCTTCAACAAGGTGACATCGCTGTTGAACGGCGCCTCGATCTTCTCAATAGCCGCCTCTACAACAAGCTGCTGTTTAGGATTTTCCAGCCACAGCTGCAGGATTCGATTACGGATGTGCAGGTATAATTTCACCGTCTGTAAAGCGGCCTGCGCTATATCGGGGAAACAGGCCGCTTCAGTCGAAGTCATCTTATCAAACGGCATCCGGCTTTGAAACGCAGCACCTTCCAGTCCGGAGAATAAATCTTTAATGACGGGATCGTCTAGTTCCGAATCGGGATCGTCCTTTTTCTTTTCGTCGTCGCGTTTCAGCTCCTCTTTCTTGACTTCTTTTTTTGGAGGCTTCGAAGACGTTGCAAGCTTTTTATCGGATGCCAACACTTTGGTCTTCTCCATCGGGTCCATAATTTCATCCTCGAGATTGTTGTATTTATCTTCCATGTCCTTGTATTCGACCTGTAGATGTTTGTTACATTATTATAAGGGGCCATGTTTAACCTCAAAGGTGCAAGGTGGTTGTTGGTGTTAATTGGGGGTAATAGGTGTTGTGGGTTGATCGACGTGGAGTACTCACCTTAACCTTCTTCCTGCGGCTCATTTTCCTGTGTGGATAATGCGTGTTTTCAGATCGCGGGATTTAAAAATTCGCGAGTTGTTTACAAACAGACGAACCGGCGCGCAACTGTCTACTGAGATGCTGTTGATTTGGTTGCATAACATAAAAAATTGATTTTTATATATATATATTTTTTATTAATTAAATGGTTTTACTTTTTATTATAGACAACAAAAAATGTTCTATTATTTTAAAAATGCATAACGATAAGAAATACAACTTTAATGTATTATATTTATCAATTGCTTTATTGTGATTTGGGTTTTTACGTTATTATTCAATTGTCTAATTTATTGTTTATTTCATAAGTTACAGTCGCAGCCGTCAATTATGTAAGTGTTTAGTTTAATTATTTATAAATAGTTTAATTTATTATTATATTTAAAATTTATACATACAATGACTTAATATCCCGGATGTAATCAACATCACAATTATATTTTTTATTATTGCAAATTATTCATACAAAAAAGAACGTGCAATGATTAAAACAACATTACAGATAATATCTGTCACCTTGCACCGATTTCGTTATTATCCACTTTGAACGTAAATAACAGACACGCATCGTGCAAATAATGCGGATAAACAAACTATACGATTGTTGGCGCAATAATTCCGATTTAAAACGTCCCACTGGCGTTTAACATCCAGGAAAAAATTACCAACGAAAAGGCACACTTGACATTGATGGTAATTCGCGTTTGAAAGGGAAGTAATGGCGCTAATCGCGTTCACATTAGTGCCAATTTAAATTTTCATAATCGAATAATGACTGTGCCGAAATTGTTTCATTGCGTATGCGGTTATTCGATGATTTTGATTTGATTCTAACTCGCAGTTATAATTTACGTACTAATAACCTATGAATACTTTTAACACACTGCGGTAGGACCACGTGGTCGATGACAAAACAATACAATAGAAATATTATCATTGGATTTCATAATCGATGGTGACGAATACAAAACAAAACAATCACTAATATTGTAAATTAAGCGATAAAATGTTTCTAATTTTCAGGAATGTATAAATATGTATTAATTGCGAGTAAACAATTCTATTTTGAAAATATAGATAAACGAACAAACGTAAAAACTTTCCTGCATAAACAAAACACCTGATAATAACTCGTTTGTGGTTTTACGGTTTACCTCGTTCACCTCTTGTAATAAATAAAATAAACCCGTGACGTACAGAATGATCAACTTATGTTTTTGTTTACCATCCATGGCCAACTAAATAATAAAAACAATATACTCAAGAATTTTATAGTCTAGTCTATTGTTTTCTAATTATAACCTTTACACAAATTGTTGACATAATTTATTGATATTTTATATCAATATATCATTGAGCCGTCTTTATAGTATTAATTGAATTTGTCTATTTTCTGTTATTCTTTTGTTCATTTGTCTTTGCCACATGCTTGATTTTCTTCGTTCATCATTTATGTGCATTTGTTTTCTGTAGTATTATGTTTAAATAGTACAAAAGACAAGAAGCTAATGTAAGATAGCTTTTTGTCTGCTTTTGTAATTTTCTCTTTAATATATCACCTAAATTTTGGTCACCGTTAGTCCGTTGTTTGTCTCTCATTGGTCATTTAGATTATTGATGCGTCTTTTATCATTTTGTGGTCTATAGATTGTTTTTTGATCATCCATTCTTCTATTTTTCTAATGGCCATATTTTCTCTGTTTTTAATTATCTTTATTCACATTTTCTACTTCTTTCATCCTTTATTAGTTATTATTTAGCTTTTTTTAGCCTTCTTTCTCAATATTTTTACTCTCATTTAATAAATGTTATCTATCATATTTCTTGAATTAGTTTCTCATGTAGCTCGTGGTGAAACATTTTGTAATATAAAAATAACACAATTTACGCTTGGTTTGTTTCACTGTATATTTATTTAATCTGACTAGTTTCGACAATTACGTCATTATCAAAGATTCTTTGTTTACTGTTTATTTTTATTATTATAAAGAATCATTTTTGAAATAAAAATATCAAAATTGCGTTAAAATCTGATAAAAACTGCATGAGCTATGAGCAAAAATATGAGTCGATGCTCAATTGTTTTAACGTTTTCTTCTGTATTTCATGAACTGATTGTTCAATTTTTGAAATTAAAACGGTTTTAGTTTATAACCAATATATACCACAGTATGCGTTACAATACTTTCCTTTTTAAAATATGGTTGATTAATTTTTCACCTGACCGTCACTTGATATTTGATATCTATCTTTATTCATATCATAGTTTATTATTTACTTAATATCTGTCATTTTGTATCTATCATCTGTCACATATCATCTGTCAACTGTCTATATTCATAGTATCCTCTGTCACCTACCTATCTTTTATAAGTCACCTTACATCTATCATGTCACTAGTCGTATCAACCATCTATCATCTATTACCTGCCATCTGTAATCTGTAAGAACAGTTCTGTGGTTGTTATTTTTTACAGTCCTTTGACTGTCACATGTTTTCTTTTTTCTTTGTCTGTATCCATGGTACCATTAGTCATTATTTATATTAATCAAACGCCATCTACAAATGACAGATGGCAGTCGACCGTCACTTGTCATTTGATATCTAACTTTATTGATATCTAAATATGTTATTTAGTTAATATCTGCCATTTGTTACCTGGTAACTGTCACTTATAATCTGTCAACTATCTACATTCATAATATCATCTGTCACCTGCCATCTGTTATTAGTCATATCTCATCTATCATGTCATTATAAGCAGTCATTATTTATTTGTCATCTGTTAATAGTCAATTGTCATCTTCGAACTGTCATTTGTCAACTGTCAACTTCCATCTGTTAACTGTTATTTATCTACTGTAATCTGTAAACTACCATATAAAAATTTTCATTTGTCAACCGTCAACTGTCATAAGTCAAGTAACATTTGTCAACTGTTATTTATCTACTATAATCTGTTAAATATCATATGTAAACTACCATCTATAAATTGTTATTTGTTAACTGTCAACTGTCATTTGCCAACTGTCATTTATCGACTGTAATCTGTCAACTATCTTCTGTAAATTGTCATCTGTCATTTCTAACTCTCATCTATAAATTGTCAACTGTCATGTTTCATATGCCATATGACCACTTCTTGTTATTTTTGTCCTTTGTAGCTATTATCTATCAATTGTCAATTGATATGTTTTATCTGTCATATGACAACTATCAGCTATCATTATTTCTTTGGCAATTATCATTTGCAAACTTGCCTCTCTGAACTGTCACTTATCAACTGTCAATTGCTATCTATTAACTGTTATTTATCTACTAGTTGGCATTTTTTAACTGTCAATCTATCCACTGTTATTTGTCTTCTGTAATCTGTCAACTATCTTCTATAAACTGTCACCTGCCAATTGTTCTTTATCAACTGTCATCTATAACTCTTATCTATAAATTGTCAACTGTCATGTTTTATACGTCATATATTATATGTCAACTGTCAACTGCCATCTGTTAACTGTTATTTATCAATTGTTGTTTATCTATTGTTTTCTGCCAACTAAGATTTGTAAACATTGTCATTTTTCAACTGTCAATTGTCATCATTAAGTATCATTTGCCAATTGTTATTTTTCTACTATAATCTCTCAAATTATCATTTGGAAACTTGCCTCTGTGAACTGTCATTTATCAACTGTCAATTGCTATCTATTAACTGTTATTTATCTACTAATTGGCATTTTTTAACTGTCAACTGTCATCTATCCACTATTATTTGTCTTCTGTAATCTGTCAACTATCTTCTATAAACTGTCACCTGCCAATTGTTCTTTATCAACTGTCATCTGTAACTCTTATCTATAAATTGTCAACTGTCATGTTTTATACGTCATATATTATATGTCAACTGTCAACTGCCATCTGTTAACTGTTATTTATCAATTCTTGTTTATCTATTGTATTCTACCAACTAAGATTTGTAAACATTGTCATTTGTAAACTGTCAATTGTCATCATCTAGTATCATTTGCCAATTGTTATTTTTCTACTATAATCTCTCATCCATCTTCTGTAAACTCAACTATCATCTGTAAACTACCATCTGTAATTTGCCATTTGTCAAATGTCATCTGGCAACTCTCACCTGTTGCTGTAACTCTTATCTCTCAACTATCATTTGTTTACCTTCTGTATTCTGTTAACTATTATCTGTAAACTACCATTTATAAATTGTCATTTGTCAACTGTCAAGTGTCAAACTGTCATCTGTCAACTCTCCTTTGTCAACTGCAATCTGTCTACTTCAATCAGTCAACTATCATCTCTAAACTATTATCTATAAATTGTCATTTGTCAACAGTCAAACTGTCATTTGTCAACTATCATTTGTCAACTGTTATTTGACTATTGTAATCCGTCAACTATCATCTGTAAACTAAAGCTAAATTCATCCAAAAATTGTGTATGTTTTGTATATTTTTGTATATTCATATGCATTTTTTCTAATAAACATAAAAATAAACATCATCGTCTGACATTTACTTGATATCTGTTATTAATCATCTATTATGTGATTAGTCATAATTTATAACATCTCTCATCTGATATTTGACGGATGTCATCTGTCATCTTTTATTAGCCATCTGTTATCTGTCTGAATTCATATATATATATATTTGTCTTCTATCATCTATTATATGTTATTAGTCATCTTTCATGCGACTGTTATTTATCAACTGTTATAATCATTAGATGTATTTTTTAATAAAAATTGCATGTTTTGATTTTTTTTGCTAGACAAAAATATAGAAGTGCATATTTTTGTCTATCAACAATTTCCCAATTATTTATTTATATTTACCACCACTGTAAATGTTTCAATCTTCTTCATCTGTTCTTTATTTGCCTCTATCTGTTTTTCAGTATTTGGTTATCTTTTTTCACATTTTCTTTAATTTTTGTTTTTGGTCTGTCATTTGTTATCTCTGAGTACTCTAATAATCTGTCTTCAGTCATTCGTTTTGTGTCATATGTCATCTGACATCTGTTATCTGTCTGTATTCACAAAATATATGATACATGATTTTGTGTCATTAGTCATATTATTCATGCATCGTCTGGCATCTATCATCTTTTATAAGTTATCCGTCACTTGTCCTCTATACATTTGCATTTTCTATGTCAATCCTTTTTGTCTTCATCGATAATTATCTGTTGATTAAATTTATTATTTTGTTTGTCTCTCATAAAATTAGTTGTATTTGCCGTCCATCATCTATAATCTGTCATCTATATTTTTATTAATCATTTGAAACCTATAATTAGTCATTTGTTATCTGCCTGTGATTATAGTGTCATCTGCCATCTACATATTATTTGTTATTAGTCATCTGTTATCTATCATACGGTAGACAGATGACAGATGTCAAGTCATAGATGTCAGATGACAGACGGCAGATGTCAGATGGCAGGTAATAATTGATAGAAATCAGAAAGTGGGTGATATATTATTAAAGATAACTTAAATGACAAATGACTGATTATAAATGACATATGATACTAAAGACACATGATAGATGATAGATGCTAGATAATAAATCACAAGTCAAATCATAAGCGATATGTGACAAATGCCAAAAGAAAAATTGTAGTTCTTTTATGATATACCAGATGACAAATGATAGAAGACAGTTATCAGATGACAGGTAAAAAATTCAAATTCAAATTTTATTAAAATGCCAGATGACAGTTGTCAGAAGACTGATGACAGGTGGCAGATGTCAAATGACTGACGTCAGATGACATGTATTAATTGATACAAATCAGAAAGTGTGTGACATATTACAAAATATGGAATTCAAATGACAAATAGATAGATAGATGCTAGATAATATATAACAGAAGTCAAATCATATGACAGATGTCAAATGAAAAATAGTAGGCCCCCTTTCACACAACAAATGACAAATGACAGATGACAGATGTCAGATGGCTAGTAACAAATTCAAATTCATATTTTTATATAATAAATTTAAAACATAGTACAAGGCATATGACAGAATGACAGATGATATCAATGGCAGAAGTTTTAAGTCACAACCGTCATCTGTCAACTAACAAACGCCATCAACATTACAACTATTATTAGTAGAAATTGTTTGTCTTTTCTCTCATATGACAGATGCCAAATGAAAAATAGAAGGTCTTGTATCACATACCAAATGACAAATGACAGATGACAGATGTCAGATGGCAGGTAGAAAATTCAAATCAATATTTTTGTATAATGAATTTAAAACATAGTACAGACAAATGGCAAATAACAGAAGATAGTAATGGCAGAAGCTTTAAGTCACAACCGTCATCTATCAACTAACAAACTGACATGACAGATGACAGATGCCAGATGGCAGGTAATAAATTCAAATCCATACTTTTATATAATGAATTTTAAACATAGTATAATGTATATGACAGATGACAGATGGCAGATGTCAGATTGAATGTAACAATGGCAGAAGTCTTAAGTCACAATTGTCATCTGTCAACTAACAATCATTCATAAACATTACATCTATTATTAGTAGAAATTGTTTGTCTTCTCTCTAATCTGCATTTGTATGTCTTTTTTCGTTAATAATTGTTTTTGTGTTGTCGTCTATGATTATCTTCATTTGTTTTTCTGTCATATTGTTGGTCATATTAATAATACGACATTAAGCATTTGATGCCTATCATCTATTATTTGTTATTAGTCATGTCACCTACCACATTTAAGCTGTCGTCTGTTTGCGTTTGTTTTTAAAAGTCTTTTGACTGTTTTGTGTTCAACTGTCACTTTTTATGTTATCATTTTCTATTTTTTGTCTGTATTACCTGCCATCTGACATTTGTCGACTGTCATCTGACATCTGTCGTCTGTCATCTGACATTTATGACTTGTCATCTATCATTTTATTTTTCATTAAATAATCCATTAAGTGTCACCTGTCATCTGTTACTTGTCTGAATTTATAGCATCATCTGTACACGGCCTGTTATCTATTACTAGTCATCTATTATGCGATTTGTCATTTTTTATTCTTTATCTTTTGACCACTATCATCTATCATCTATAATCTTTTATTAGTTATCTATCATTTGTGATCTGTTATCTGCCTGTATATATGTAATCATGTATCGTCTGCATAATATTAATTAGTAGTCATCTGTCCTCTATCATGTAATATAAAGCATCCTTCATCTGTCATGTGTCATTTCTCATCTGTCATCTATTAACTGTTATTGGTATTCTGTCATGTGTCATTTTGCATCTGTCATCTGTCAACTGTTATTGGTAATCTGTTGTCTGTCTTGTGTTACCTGTCATCTATCATCTAAAATCTGTCGCCTGCTATTTGTTATCTGTTGGTTGTCATCAGCTATCACTGCCAATTTTCCAATGCTTTATTTGTTAATTTTCTTTTAATCTTTTTTCAATTCTTAATAATATTCTGACAGTTCTCATCTGTTTTTTTACTCTCTTTTACTTATTATCCGTGGTCTGTCATTTGTTATCTGTGTGTGATCTAATTACAATCTGTCTTTTGTCATCCATTCAAAATTTTTGTACGTTTTGTTATATATTTGTGTATATTCATATGTTTTTTTTAAAGGAAGCTAAAGACTAATAAACATAATCATAATCATTAGTTATGTGTCATATGTCATCTGCCATCTGTCATCTGTCAGTATTTACAAAATCATCTATCATCTGCCTTTTATTTGTAATGTGTCATCTACCATCTATCATGTTATTAGTCATAATATTCATCCATCATCTGCCATCTGTCATCTATCATTTTTTTATAAGTTATCTGTCATTTGTCACTTGTTATTTATACTCTACATCCTTTTTGACTATATGTCCATAAAGTCATGTGTCAACTGCTTCTTATTTGGTATTAGTTCTGTCACCTGTCATGTTATTAGCTGTATTATTTATCCGTCTTCTGCCATCTGTCAACTGTTATTTGTCATCTCTTATCTATCATCTATTATTAGTCGTCTATCATCTGCCATTACTCTAATATCATGTGCCGTCTGTGATTTGTCGTAGGTTATCTGTCATCTGACATCTTTCATCTATCATCTGTCATCTGTCATCTGTCATCTGCAATCTATCACCTCTTAATGTCGTTTAACCTTTGTTGTCTTCTGTTCTATAAGAAAGTACACTAGATGCGTATTCCTAAAAAAAAAATATTTTCTCTGCCCTTTATTTATTTCGTTTTCAGATTGATTTTTGGTGACTTGGCATCTGTCCTCTATAGTATATCGCGTGCTATCTGTCATTTGTTATCTGTCATCTTTCGTCTATCACATATTATCTGTTATATGTTATTTTTAAAATGAAAAGTCATCAATGTTTTTAATACTTTCGACTTTAATCTTTATTTAGCTATCTTTTATCTTTTGTTTGTTGTTCTACGTCTATCCTTTCTCGCCTTTCTCTAAAATTACCTGTCGTTTTGGCAATCTTTCATTTGTTATTTCTTTGTTGTCTTTCGTCTTTATTTATTATATTTTTGCATATTTTGTTTCCTTATAATTTTTGGCATAGCATAGTATAGTTTCTGATGTGTTATTTATCGTCTTTCATTAATCAATTATCATCTATCATCTGGCTCATATTTACGGCATCAATAGTGACATCTGTCATCTGTCAATAATCATATATCATTTCTTATCTGTCACCTGTCATATGACACCTGTTATTTTGACAATCTTAAGTTTGTCACTACTTTGATCCCTCTGTTATCAATTTATTGCTTTTTCTCTTTTCTATCCTATCATCATCTGTTATTTGTCATCTGTGATATATCATCATTTATTTGTCATATGACATCTGTTATTTTGACAATCTTAAGTTTGTCACTACTTTGATCCCTCTGTTATTAATTTATTGCTTTTTCTCTTTTCTATCCTATCATCATCTGTTATTTGTCATCTGTGATATATCATCATTTATTTGTCATCTTTCATCTCTTGTTTGTCATCAATCATTTGTTTTGATAATGTTTCGTTGGTTATAATTTATCATCTGTTATAAGTCTGTTATTAATCATGCATCTGTAATATGTCAACTATCATCTATAATTTATCATCTGCCATTTGTCATCTGTCGTCTATCATCTGTCATCTGCCATTATTCAACTATCATCTGTCATGACTCAATTATCATCTGTCGTTGGTCAACTGTCAACTGTCAACTGTCAACTGTTAACTGTCAACTGTCAACTGTCAACTGTCAACTGTCAACTGTCAACTGTCAACTGTCAACTGTCAACTCTCAACTACCAACTGTCAACTGTCAACTGTCAACTGTCAACTGTCAACTGTCACCTGTCAACTGTCAACTGTCAACTGTCAACAGTCAACTGTCAACTGTCAACAGTCAACTGTCAACTGTCAACAGTCAACTGTCAACTGTCAACTGTCAACTGTCAATTGTCGACTGTCAACTGTCAACTGTCAACTCTCAACTCTCAACTTTCAACTGTCAACTGTCAACTATCAACTGTTATCTGTCAACTGTTAACTGTCATCTGTTATCTGTCATTTTTTATTTGTTATACAAGAAAGCGCGTTTGATTATGCACATTCCTTAAAAAAATCTTATTTTCTCTGTTAATTAGATTATTTAATTTTCTGATTGTCAATTCTTTATCTACGAATTTTCACTTGTACGTTCTTTTGTGCCTTTTGTCGACTTATTTACGTTTTCTATCTATTGTGCAGCTTATTTGTGTAAATACTAGACTAAAGTCAAACAAACACAAAATTGTAATATTTCATATTGACTATATTTATTCTTTTGTTGATCTTCTAGTTTAGCCTACCCTTGAATCTATATCTTTCTGACCGTGGACTGTTTGTGTTTTGTTATTATAACATAGCATAGACCGCAAAATCTGTATGAATATTAATGAACGTCAATTGTTCTCGTATTCCCATAAATACGTATCAACCGCAAAATCCACATTAATTATAAAATAAAATCAATAAATTGTATACGGGGTTCCCCGGCAAGATTTATTCTATTGGCTTTAATTAAAACAACTTTCGTTTTCATTTTGTGTAAAAAAAAGCAGTGGATTCCGATAATGAAAACTGTAAATAATTTTGATATTGCAACAGAAACACCAACGGAGATTTTAATTAGTACGTACGAACTTAATTGGTAATCTCTGACCCGTCGTAAAATTCTAAAATTAAATCCATTGGCAGAGATAACGCGATCGTACTGAATGGATCAAGTTAAAATACGTAGAAAATGAATGACAATATTAAATTTTTATTTTTATAATTGATGCGTAAATTTTTAGATTTTATTTTAGTTATTTTTAGGGTAACATAAACATTATGTATTAAATGTAAGCGCGCAAGTTCAGTCAACTCTGTTTTGTCGTGGGCACACTTAAAATAGGACGTTGCATTGTGTTTAGTCTTTAAAGTTAAATTGCAATTCGCAGTGATTTGTTTGTCGCGGTTAAACGTCTGCCGCCCAATTTTCTTATTAAATATTATTTCATCGACATTAACAAATATTATATAATTTATTATTATTACCTATAATTTACAATTAATCCATTTCTTGCTTAAATATTAATCATCTATAAATTCATCTTTTGTCTTAATATTTATCACATTTTCTAGATACGAGGAGCACTCCAGAAATAATGGAACTTAGAAGGCTGTTGTCATCCTACCGAAATTGACTTGTGCAGTTCTTTGACGCGAAAACGATCGGATTTGCCTTTTACTTCAATGAAGACGACTCTCTCCTGATTAGATTTTGCAACCTCAGATTTCTCCTGTTTTCGAAGATGACAAGAGACTTGGAATGTAAGCATTTTGACGATATCAAAAACGGAAAAAGCAATGTCACGAAGGTGCTAGCAGTTATCAAAAAGGACGGATTTAAAAAAGTGCTTTGAACACTGGAATGAACGTTTTAATGATAATCAAGGTTTTATTTGAAATTCAATATTCTACAAAGAATTTTCGGTTATTTTTAGGGTCATTTTAGTACAATGTGTGAGACATATTTGAAGGAAAATATTTATATGTATAAACCACATAACCAAAACAGAACAATTCACAAAGATTTTTGTTACATCATCTACTTCTGGTGATAAGTGAATATATAATATATTTTAAAATTTAGATTAGTAGATTCGACCTACACCAACGCAATACGCGATAATACTATTTGTTAATATTTTCATTCCAGCGCGGCTATAATTAACCGTTCCGGCGTAATCAGAAATAAACACATCGGGAATACAAAACGCGAAATTATAATTAACGCGCGTCGCGTCCTCGAGTGTGCCGATTTTTCGGTGGAACCAAGACGACCATCAGCTGTGCGTCGGTGCGGCTTTAAGTGAATCGTGCGCGATGCCTCCCGCTCAGTCACATCTGCGCCATCGGCGAAGACATTCGTCGCGCGACCAGAGGCAACGACGCGCGCACGTGCTCACGTTTCGGCCAGTGTTTTCCGTGGGCGTCGAGTCCTCCGGCTTGTACCTCCACGATGGCCAAGACGGACGCCACCTTGGACTCGATCTTCGCGCAGCTGGGCGACTTCGGGAAGTACCAGACCTTCATTTTCGCCCTGTTCTCCATCGCCGTCGCTCTGCATTCCATCCTCCACATCGCTTTCGTGTTTAGTGCCAAGGATATCGATTACAGGTATTTTCCCAAACTGAAAACATAAACAAAAACCTTGATTGTTGATTCACAAATTTTTTGAAAATCCATTATCACTTAAAATAATAATAATATTAAACTATTTATGATTTTCAACACTAGGTTTGTAATTTACCTAATATATAATGGAATTTCACTATGAATCAGCCTCGTCAATTCAATATTCAACTTTTTAATTTAACCCACTACAATTGTTTCTTCACCTGAAAAACCTACAGAGTAGCGAAACAATTGTACTGAGTTTAAATAAAAAGTTGAAAATCATTAATAGTGTACTATTATTATTATTATATTAAGTAAAAACCGTAAATAATAAGCACATTTGTGATGGAATTCCCTAGTCGAACGTAAACAAAACTGTAAAATGTAAAAACAATTTTAAAACTTAATTAACTAGTATATAATACTTATATTCGACGTATTTTCTATTTTTAAGTTAAATTTCAAGCTACTTGATAATTACATTCAAACGTCGTAACCTAAGTTTATATATAGAAGTTACATTCAAGTTTCTTGTATTTAAAAAATAGGAAACATATTAACAACATTGATAAGAAAGTAATAATTATCAATATAATGAACTTACTTTGTATATTTTGTTTATACTTTATCGCGCACAATTTTCGCTTTCTCTGCGATAACAGAAAATGTATTTGCATTTAAACTGTATGGTTTAAGGTCGTTGTGATTTGAAACAAAATAAAACTCTTTACTTCACCTCTACCATATAAAGAATTGGCTATGATAGATAATATTAACAAAAGACACTCAACAGTTGGCAACTAACACTTGGTTACAGTTACAGTTGAAGATATATAATGACAGTTGACAGTAGTTGATTGACAGGTGACAATTTATATTCGATATCTGTTAATCGGTTAATAATAAACACTCAAAAGTTGAGTGTTATTGTTAATTATTGTTACTTAGCATTAGACAGTCGAAGATTGATAATTAATGACAATTTATAGTCCGTACTTGAAAATTAAGACTTCCTCTTTCTGGCAATATTTTTTTACTACGATAGTTAAACATAATTTATGGCGATTTTCATTTGTTTCGGCTGGGTGAGAAGATACCTACCGTAATATTTTCTGTGAAATAACAATATTTTTAATTACTTCGAAAGTACTGTCGTTTTATAAATAACAATTTTGTTTTATTTTGTTTTTCAATAATAATTAAGACGTTCTGACTTTCCAAATACTATTTTTTTCAATTTATCATTTCTTTTACACTGATTACAAATGTCACAGATGACAGATGACACAGAAGACAGATGGCAGATTATACTGATGACACTGAGTATAAATGACAAATAACATAGATGACAGATGACAGATATCAGATGACACTGATTACAAATGAAACAGATGATAGAGATCACAGAAAACCAAGATAACAAATGATACTGATTACAAATGTTCCAGATGACAGATGTCAGAATATATTGATTACAAATGACACAGATGTCAGATAACACAGATAACAGATGACACTGATTACAAATGTCACAGATGACAGATGACAGATTATACTAATGACACTGGGTATAAATGAGTATAGATGACATATAACATAGATGAGAGTTGATAGATATCAGATGACACTAATTACAAATGAAACAGATGACACAGATGACAGAAAACTCAGATAACAGATAACACTGATTACAAATGTCGCAGATGACGGATGTCAGATGATACTGATTACAAATGACACAGATGTCAGATAACACAGATAACAGATTACACCAATTATAAATGTCACAGATGAGAGATGACACAGAAGACAGATTATACTGATGTCATTGAGTATAAATGAGTACAGATGGCAGATAACATAGATGGCAGATGTCAGATGACACTGATTACAAATGTCCCAGATGACTGAACATAGATGATAGGTGACACAAAAGACAGATGACATTTTTAATTACTTAAAAATTTCTATAGTTTTATATTTTTTCAATTTATCTTTTCTCCAATGTTTTCTTTATTTTCATTCATTTATTTAATCATTCATTTATGATAGAAAAAATATGATTAATGATAGATGACACTTATGACAGATGACACTCATTACAAATGACCCAGAAGAGAGATGACACAGATGCCACACAAGATGACACAGGTAACAAATGAAACAGATAACAGTTGACACAGATGACAGATGAAAAATTAAACAGATAACACCAACGACAAATAACACTGATAACAAATATCTCAGATGACAGATGTCAGATGACCCTGATTACAAGCATAATTATAGATGTGTTGATTATACATTAAGTTTGTTTTGTGTCAGTAGCTCTTTTTTGTAGTTTTTTTTGTTTGTTAAAACATTAATTGAAAATTCCTAAAAGTTTTCGAAGTAGTTTTTTCAATTTATTTCATTATGACACAGAAGGCAGATGACACAAATGCCACAGATGACAGATGACATAGATGACAAATGAAACAGATGCCAGATGAAACAGATAATAGTTGACACATATAGATGACAAATGAAACAGATGAAACCGACTACAGATTACAAATGTTCTAGATAACAGATGACACTAATTACAAATTACAGATGACAGATGTCATAGATGGCAGATAACACAGGTGACAGGCGACAGATTATACTGATGTCACTGAGTAAAAAAGAGACAAATGACAGGTGGCAATGGTTAAAAATGTACAAGATGACAAATGATAGATGTCATATAACACTGATTACAAATGACACTAATGACAGATAATACAGATAACAAATGACACTGATTACAAATGTCCTAGATGACAGATGAAACAAATGACAGAACAGTTGACACCGATGACAGATGACAAATGAAACGGACAACACCGACGACAGATAACACTGATTACAAATGTCCCAGATGACAGATGAAAGATGTCAGATTACACTGATTACAAATGACCCTGATAACAAATGTCCCAGATTATAGATGTAACAGATGACAGATGATACTGATGACACTGAGAATGCATGACACAGATGACATCTATGACAGATGGTACTAATTACTAATGTTCCAGATGACACAGATAATTTAGGTGACAAATGTCAGATGACACTGATTAAAAATGAAACAGAGAACACAGATAACTGATGACATTGATTACAAAGATCCTAGATGACAGGTGAAACAAATGGCAGATGAAATTTTTAATTACTTTAAAATTACTGTAGTTTTATAAATAAAAATTATGTTTTATTTTGTTTTCCAATAAATTATATTTCATTCATTCATGACAGAAGACATATGACAGGTGATAGATGACACGGATTACAGATGACACAAATAAAAGATGACAGATGATACAGATGATAGATGACACAGATTACAAATGACACAGATGACAGATGATACTGATTAAAAATGTTCCAGGTTACAAATGACAGATGACACAGATAATAGATAAAATAGATGTTAAATGACACAGATGAAAGATGACAGATGACACAGATAACAAATGTCCCAGTTCGCAGGTGAAACAAATGACAGATGAAATTTTTAATTTCTTTAAAAATACTGGCTTCTTGTTTTATATTGTTTTCCAATAATAATTAAAATGTTTTGATTTGCCAAATATTATTTGTTTTCAATTTATCATTCCTCAAAGTGTCGATTTTCATTTATTCATTAAATCATTCATTCATGACAGAAGACAAAACAAGTGATAGATGACAACGATGACAGATGACACAGATATCAGATGACACTGATTACAAATGACTCATAGAGATGGCACCAATGACAGGGAACACTGAATAAAAATTTCCTAGATGACAGATGATACAGATAACAGGTAATACATATGTGTCATTACACAGATGACAAATGACACAAATAATAGATGACATGCATGACACTGATTAAAAATTTCCGATGCCAGATGACACAGATAACAGAGATGATAAATAACACAGATGACATTCATTACAAATGACTGATACAGATAACACCGATGACAGAAACACTGAATAAAATTTTTCTAGATGACAGGTGATCCAGATAAAAGATGACACAGATTACAAATGTCTGATACAGATAATACCTATGGCAAAAACACTGATTAAAAATGTCCCAGATGACATATGATACAGATAACAGATATCAAAAATAATAGATTACATAGATGTCAAATGAAACAGATGACAGATGATAAATGACAACACAGATGATATATGACATAGATGACACTGATTATAAATATCCAGATGGCATTAATTACATATGTCCCAGATGGCAGATGTTACAGATGACAAATGAGACAAATGATAGATAGATGGCACACATGACAGATGACATTTTTAATTACGTCAAAATAACTGTAATTTTCGTCATGAATTTTTTTTTAAATTTGTTTTCCAATAACAATTAAAACGTTTTGTCCTCTCAAATATTTATTTAAATTTATCATTTTTCAAAGTTATTGTCGATTATCATTCATTCGTTCATGACAGAAGTCATATGACAGGTGATAGATGACAGATGATGAAGATGACAAATGACACGGATGTCAGATGATACAGATGACATTGATAATGCAGATAACAAATGAGACAGTTGACAGTTAACACAAATGACACTGATTACAAATAACACAGATGACACCGATTACAGTAAACCCTGATTAAAAATGGCCCAGATGACAGATGACACAGATATCAGAGAAATAACAATTTTATTATATTTTATTCTCCAATTATTAAAACATTTTATCGTCCTAAATATTTTTTCTATTTATCGTTTCTCCAAGTAATGGTCCGTTATCATTAATTTATTCATTCATTCATGACATATAACAGATGTCACAGATGACAGATGACACAGATGACAAATAAAACAGATGACAAATGACACAGATAACAGTTGACACAAAAGGCAAATAACAAATGAAAAAGATAACAGATAAAAGATGACACTGATGACAAATGTCCTTGATGACAGATGTCACAGATGACAGATGACACTAATTACTAATATTCCAGATAACATAGATGGTAAATGTCAGTTGGCACTGATTACAAATAAAAAAAACAGAAGACACATATAACGGATGACACTGATTACAAGTGTCTCATATGATAGATATCACGGATGACTGATGAAACAAATTACAAATGACATTTTTAATTACTTTTAAATTACTGTAGTATTATAAATAAAAATTGTGTTTTCCAATAATAGTTAAAATGTTAATTTCTCAAATATTTTTTTTTTCAATTTTTCTTTTCTCAAAGTTTTTGTCGATTTTCATTCATTCATTCACTACAGAAGAAATATGACAGGTGATAGATGACAGATGACAGATGACACAGATGGCAGATAACAGATGGAACACATTACAAATGACAAAGATGACACTGATGACAGATGATACTGATTACAAATATTCCAGATGACGCAGATGACAAATGAAACAGATTGCAGATGGCACAGATGACAGATGACAGATGAAAGATGACACAGTACAAATGACACAGTACAAATTACACAAATAACTTCAATGACAGATTAAATTGATTACAAATGTCCCAGATGACAGATGACATTAGTAACATAGATGACATATGATAGTGATTAGAAATCACATAGATGTCACCAATAACAGATAACACAGATAACAGACGACACTAATTCAGTCCCAGATGACAGATATCTCGGATGACAGATGACAGATATCAAATGATACTGATTACAAATGAAACAGATGACAGATGACATTTCTAATTACGTTAAAATGATCATTTATCCAAGTTGTTGTCGATTATTATTAATTCATTCATGACAGGTGATAGATGACACAGATGACGCAGATGACACAGATGCTAGATAAAAGATGACAAATGACATAGATAATAGTTGTCATAGATCACAGATAATACAGATGACACTAATGACAGAAAACACTGATTAAAAATGTTCCAGATGGCAGATGATACAGATAATACAGATGATAGATGGCAAAGATAACACTGATTACAAATGACTCATACAGATGACACGAATGACAAAGTGTTCCCTGAATAAAAATTTCCTAGATGGCAGATGATACAGATAACAGATAACACATATGATAGATGATACAGATGTCAAATATAATAGATGACAGATGACACAAATGATAGATGACATGCATGACACTGATTAAATTAATTAATTAAAATGACTGATATAGATGAAACCGACGACAGAAATACTGAATAAAAATTTTCTAGATGACAGATGATACAGATAAAAGATGACACAAATGATAGATTACAAATGTCTGATACAGATAATACCTATGGCAAAAACACTGATTAAAAATGTCTCAGATGACATATGATACAGATAACAGATACCACAGATGATAGATGACACAGATGTCAAATGAAACAGATGACAGATGATACAGATGGTAGATGAAAACACAGATGATGGATGATATAGATGACACTGATTATAAATGTCCTGGATTGCACTGATTACATATGTCGCAGATGGCAGATGTCAGATGTCACAGATGACAAATGACACAAATAATAGATGACACAAATGACAGATGACATTTTTAATTACGTCAAAATGACTAGTTTTACACATGAAAATTGTGTTGTATTTTGTTTTTTAATAACAATTAAAATGTTTTGACCTCTCAAATATTTTTTTTAATTTATCATTTTTCAAAGTTTTTGTCGATTATCATTCATTTATTTATGACGTAAGTCATATGAGAAATGTGATAGATGACAGATGACAGATAATACAGATGATGCAGATGACAGATGATAAATGACATAGTTGACCGTTGACACACAGATGACAGATGACAGAAAACACTTATTAAAAATCATTCAGATGACAGGTGACACAGATATCAGATAAAACAGATGATAGATGACACAGACGACAAATGAACCAGATGATAAATGACACATGACACAGATGATCTGATTACAAATGACAGAGATGACACTGATTACAAATATCCTAGATGGCAGATGTCATAGGTGACAGATGACACAGATAACAGATAAATAACAATTTTATTTTATTTTGTTCTCCAATTATTAAAAACATTTTGTCGTCCTAAATTCTTTTTTTAATTTATCGTTACCCCAAGTTATTGTCTATTATCATTAATTTATTCATTCATTCATGACATATAACAGATGACGCAGATGACAGATGGCACAGATGTCAATTGAAACAAAGACACAAATGATAGATGACACAGATGGAACCGATTAAAAATGTCTCAGATGACAGATCACACAGATAATAGATAACACAGATGTTAGATGACACAAATGACACTGATTACAAGTGACTCATATAGCCGACACCAATGACAGAAAACACTCAATTAAAATTTCCTAGATGACAGATGATACAGAAAACAGATAACACATATGATAGATGACACAGATGGCAAATGAAACAGATGACAGATGACACAAATGATAGATGACACAGATAACACCGATTAAAAATATCCCAGGTGACAGATGATACAGATAACAGATGACACAGTTGTTAGATGACACAGATGACACTGATTACAAATAAAAAATTTCTAAATGATAGAAGATGATACAGAAAACAGATAACACATATGATAGAAGACACAGATGACAAATGAAACATATGACACACATGAGAGATAACAGATGACACAAATGATAGATGACACAGTTGACATTGATAAAATGTCTCAGATGACAGATGAAACAGATAACACATAACACAGATGATAGATAACATAGATGATAGATTACACAGATGACACTGATTATAAATGATTGACACAGATGATACCTATGACAGAAAACACTGTTTAAAAATGTCCCAGATCACAGATGATACAAATAACAGATAACCCAGATGATATATGACACAGATGACAAATGAAACAGATGACAGATGATACAAATGATAGATGACACACCTAACGGGTAACACAGATGACAGATGTTGGATGACATTGATTACAAATGTCCCAGATGACTGATGTCAAAAATGACAAATGACACAAATGATAGATGACACAGATGACAGATGACATATATGACAGTTGATATTTTTAATTACTTCAAAAATACTCTTTATTTTGTTCTCCAATAATTAAAAACGTTTTGTCCTAAATATTATTTTTTTCAATTTATCATTTCCCCAAGTTTTTGTCTTAATTTTCATTAATTCATTCATTCATTCATGACATATAGAAGATGACACAGATGTCAAATGACACAGATGAGAGAAGACACAGATAACAGATGACACAGATAAGAGTTGACAGATGCCAAATAACTATTAATTTTCTCTTTATTTCAGCTTAGTATTATTTTGTTTTCCAATAAGAATTAAAACGTTTGGAAACAATTTTTATTTTATTCAAGTTATTATTTCTCAAAGTTTTTGTTTATTTTCATTCACTCATTCATACATTTATGACATATGACAGATTACACAGATGACATGACAGAGAACAGAGACGACATAGGATGACAGATGACGAATAACTATTTTCTGTTTTTCAATTTAGGTTTATTTTGTTTTCCACTAATATTTAAAATGTTTAGACCCAATTATTATTTTCGATGTTGGTTTTTTGGGTTTCGTAAAGAGTATATCTGTATAAATAACACTGTTATATCCTTTCTTGGCACTTTATCATAAATTATTATATGACTTAATTTATTTCTCAATGTTTTTGTTTTCTTTCATTCATTAATTCATAAATTCATGAGATATGACAGATGGTATATATGACAGACGACACATTTAATAGATGACATAGATGGCAGATAACAGATGACTATACGATGAATTAAATCCTCACTTAACCTGTGGTGAAATATTTTTTATGTAAATTAGAAGGTTAATTAACTACTTGGTTTTGTTTTACTATTTTTTATATAGTTAATCACAACCAAGTATTTAATTAACCTTTTAATTGACAAATAACTATTAATACGGTAATACCATAAAGGTGTCATCTATTGCTGTTGATGGGAAACAATATTAAAAGACTATTTCTTCTCTGTTTTTTTTTAAATTTATTTTCTAATCTCTATTATTCGTTTCTTTCTTGTTTAAATACATTTTTTTAATTTATTCGTATCATATTTAAGCATACTCTTGACCTACCACAATAAACTAAATATTAGTCTGCCGTACAACCGCTTTAGGTCAATTTACGGTTTATTAAGGTAGGTCAAGGTAACGCTAGGTCAATACACTTTCTATTGTGGTAGGTCAGGAGTACGCTTTGTAAACCTATTATTTAGTAATATATGTGAGGATTAATATATAATTCATTGGGTTGGGTCAAGCGTACGCTACTCTAACACAAAATGAATTGAGGTAGGTCAAGAGTACGCTGGGTTAATGCGAAATAATGCGAAAAATTTAATGGAGGAAATTAATCAATAATAATTTGTTAGCAGTCAACAAATGTAAACAGGAAACATGTTATAAAAGTCTTGATTTTTTTTACACAAAGGCATGATCAAGAAATAAAATGTGAGCTACAATTCTGTTTCGTTTTAAGAAATTTGCAAGTCTATGAAAGACCAGCCTTTAGAATTTTGAACATAATTAGGCAGTATTATACCTAAAAATTCTAACAAACAATACAATAATTGCAAAATATGTATGGAACTTTGAAAATATTATAATTTTATGATAACATAAACACGTTACTGTTATATTTTATTTTATTTTTATCAACAAACTGTTTCATGGCAAGTTATAATTATTATCAAGTCTTTACTTTTTATTGTTTCCACCTTCGAGGATATAATGTAGTGAAGGTTTTATTTTTGGAAAAACAAAACCACATAGACGATTGTTTTCATCAATATGAATTCTGATAAGGAAATTTCCCGCATACACGATTCGATACGATTTTCGCATTCTGTAGATTAAAGCATTTTTTTTCTTTATCACAAACACCTACACACGGCGAGCGTTAATGCACTCCGTTTTGCGTTTTGGGACGTGACAATGGATTTTTTTATGTGTCAATTCTGTGGCGAATATTAGCCGGCGTAGTAAACGCCGACAACAATAGGTGACTTGTTGAGGTTTTTAAGAGGGCACACGGATCGTCGCAAGTCGCGGCAGCGTTACATAACGCTGCGGTGCGATGGTCAGAGAGGAAGACTATTTCGACACTGTTCTGGTGCAGATCGGTGAATTCGGAAAGTACCAGGTCACCATCATCGCCCTCTACTGTCTGGTGGTCATCTTCGATGCGGTCGGTTTCCTCACGTTCGTCTTCGCCGCCAAAGATATCGAGTATAGGTGAGTGATGAAACAAAATGAAAAATTTTATCAAAACAAAATCTACTGAAGGTATTCAATTCAATTCAATAAATTATACAAAAATTACATTGCTGACAGTCAAAATACGATTGACTTTGGTAATTAATTTAGCCGGCAGTAAATTCTGATATTGTTTACAAAATTGATGATGTTGGTTGATGGAATGATGATAAAGATATTCAAGAAGGAAGATGGAGTGAGTAATGACCTTATGGATTGATGTAAAAATTAGCTGTAACAATTTTTAATCATGAGTTGACTTATGGTCAACATAAAGATACTTCAGTGCTTTGTAAACTATGACCAAAAATAATTTCAAAATTTACCCAAGATATAATTTCTTTAATAAACAAAAGAATCAGAATTATTATTGAGCGTTGTCGCCGTTTACTTGGTGGTACAAATAAAGATTTAAGAAAACATTTTAAAAACTTTGTTTCATCAGTTTGTGTCAATTTTTTTTTGAAATCTCAATGTAATTATGTTTTTTTACACTTTAATAATTAAATTAATGTGCAAAAAATAATTACAAATTGTTGCTTTTTTATGACTCTTTAGAAACCATCAAATTACTCTAATTATTTTTTCCACTGCTTGCCAGCAAAATATTTACGACCAGATGGGTTTTTTCGCAACCTCAAGGTGAACGTAGATTATATAAGATAGTCGCGGTTTTGGCAATCGTGAATCCTGTTTTAGCATGCGCTCAAAATTGATTTTTTTATGTTGATCATAAAACGTAGGACGATATTTTCCTTTTATGACCAAAATCGTGTTCTTAAGTACTGAAAGAAAACCTTCACTTATACTGAATTTATAGCGTTGTAAAAAATACTTAATTGAATATTTTTGATGTATTTTTATAATAGATAATTAATGATAATTAATTAATAAAGTATTAATATTATAAAAAATCATCGACAATCTGGCTTGAAAACAGATTTCTTCAATGAACTAAATTCTCACTTAAACCATGGTTAATTAGGAGGTTAAACAAAACCAAGTGTTTAATTAATCTTCTAATTAGATTTATACAATTTGATTTTAGGAAAAAAATCTATTTTTATATAAGAAATATTTCCTTTTTAAAATTAAATTTTAATATAGGTAATGTTAATTATGGTTTTCGCGTAAATAGATAAATAAATTTTGAGTTTATTGTTGAGTTTCTATTAATTTTACGAGATTATTATTATTTCGAATTTTATTATTTCCTGGTAACAGCAATATTTAACGTGTTTTTTTTACCTACATAACATTTGGAATTTATAACAAGCCAATTGCGTTCAATGTCACGTTTTTTAATTGTTTCCGAGATTACCTCTTCCCCGTGTTTTTATCGGTCTGATGCCTTCCAACCGTACACATTCCGACAGGTATCATTAAGTTTAAACACCTCTTTACGTAATTTTACGAGATGTTATTACACGAACGCATTTAAAGACCAATTATTCAAGGCATAAACATCGCTTAATTAGAATTAACTTTAAGAGAAATTGGGGCTTGTTTTTGTTAATAATAAATTTATTTTCTAAAACATCACTAGAAAACAATTGACAAGAATAAGAACAATCAAAACTTGAGTTGAAAGGTGGTTTGAAGATTTGTAAAAAAAATATCCACTTGTAGAATTTGTGTAACAATTTTTAAATACATCCAAAATGAAAATATTTATACCATCAGTACAAAACAATTACAACTAGAAACAAAATTTTAAGAATTGTCGCAACGTTTTCTGCCATGATGCATCAATTATTTTGATAGATTGCCAAAACTATAATAATTCCAATAAAATTATTACTTCTACAATCAAAAATAGAATAATTGTGTAATAATGTATTTTTAACATTTGATGGTAATTATAAAAATATATAAGTCCTTTACGTTGTAGAAAAGTTAACTAATAATTACAAGGAAAAAAAAATATTTTCGTGTTTTTTTTTTCTAATTATTGATGGTAATTATCTAAATTATCCAATTGTTTTAGGATAGTCTCAAATATTGTAATTAGTATTTTCTAACCACTATCTAATAGGGATTAAGTAATCATAATTTCTGTACAATGATTATGTTAAATATGTTTAATCACAAATCTACAAACGAATTTCTATAAAAACAATTTTTTGAATCTTCGAATTTAAAGTTTTGAGTGCTGTTATTTTTCTTACAGGACTATTTTAAAAATTGTAACAACCATTTAAATTTAACGACTAGTTTACTCTTAAGCTTGAAAAGTGTCAGATTGTTTCCTTTTATCTTAGCGTACTTTTGGCCTACCTCAATAAAAACATAATTTTCTCGCATATTATACCTACCTCAATAAACTATTTATTGTTTAAGTGTATTTCTGACCTACCTCTGTAAACGATTAAATATCCCAGCGTACCTTTGACCTATCTCAATAAATTACAGATTGTTTTAACCTATTCTTGTTGCCTTTTAATTAAACATTTATTCAGTAAAACCCTCGTATATGTTTACAGGTTGGAGGGTGGATAGACGCCGCCCACCCATCCTACATATTCATTTTTTTATTTAAATAACTGACACTCACTTTTATATATGTATATTACTGTATGAAATGGCCTCCGTTAAATAAATTATTATTATAATTATTATTTAGTTTGTCTTTCATTTGTAGGATAGTGTTAACTGTTCACATTCAAATATTAACCTTTGATAGTTGCGAACAGTTGATATTGGCAGTTGATATTAGTTTGTTAACAAAAAATAGTTGTTTGACAATTGTCATTTGACATTTGATTGTTACCAACTGAGAGTTAAAAGCTTTTAGTCAATAATTGACAATTAAAGTTTAATTATTGACAACTGACAAGCGACAATTGGTTATTAACATTTAACAATTGACATTTAATTGTTGACAGTTGACAGTAGACAGTTTAAATGACAATTGACATTTAATTGTTGAGTTTAGACATTAACAGCTGGAAGTTAAAAATGAACAATTCACATTTTCTAGTTCAACGCTTAGACAATAGATGACACCTTTGTGACAATATCTTGATTGAATTCACATTTAATTGTTGATATTTAAAAGTTGAAAGACGTCAGCAAGCAATTGACAATTGAGATATGAAATTGATGGCAATTGATAATTGAAAGCTTCTGGTCTACAATTGATAGTTGACATTTAATTCTTGACGTGCAATTGTTGAAAATTGATTGTTAACAGCTAACATTAGACAATTAACAATTGATATTTGATAGTTGACCTTTAATTCTTGACAATTCATAGTTGACAGCTGACAGTTTATAATTCAAAATTGATATTTGATAGTTGTTAGTTAATTGTTAACAGTTGATAGTTAACACCTGACTGTCAACAATTGACTATTAATATTTATCAGTTTAGTAGTTAACAGTTAATAGTTGATAACTGTTGACAGTTGATAATTGACAATTTAATAACTGGCATTTAATTACTGACACTTGATTTTTAAGAGCTTAATTATTATTATTTAATTATTTGACAGTTGAAAGATGATGTTTGATAATTGACATTTAATAGTTAACAATTAATTATTAACAGCTAACGTTGAACAATTAGCCATTGACATTTGATAGTTGGCCTTTAGTTGTTGACAATTCATAGTTGACAGCTGACAGTTAATAAGTCAAAATTGATATTTAATTGTTATTAGTGAGTTGTTAACACGTGACTGTTAATGGCTAAAAGCTGAAAGTCGACAAATTACAATAAAAATTTGATAATTTCATTTAATTGTTGACAGTTGATAGTTGTTAGCTCAGCTGACGATTAACAACTCATTATTGATTATTGTTTTAGTAGTTGAAATTTATTTGGTGACAAGTGATTTGTGACAACTGGCAGTCATTAAATGAAAATCGACATTAGGCACATTTTATTGTCTTGATTTTCGAAAATTGACAATTAACTTATTGTTGATAGCTGTTAGTCAACGATAGATAACTGACATTTAGCACTTGATAGTTAATGTCGGACATTCGACAATTGATAATTAACATTTGACGATTGAAGTTTGATATCTGTCAGTTAACATATAATTGTTGACAATTAATAATTGAAAACTTTTAGTAGACAATTCATATTTTTCACATGTAATAGTAGACATTTATTTATTGATAATTCATAGATGAGAACTGACAGTTGATAAATTACAATTGACATTTGACAGTTGACATGTAATTGTTGACAGTTGGTATTCGTCAGCAGACAGTCGCCAATTATTTGTTAATTTTTAACAGCTTAAAGTTAGCAATTTACAATTGGCAAATGACAGTTAATAGCTGTCATTTTATTACTACCATAGAAAAAAAACTCTTTGTAATTTAAAAATGTCATTTGAATATTTACATTAATTGTTGACTACTGACAATCAACCATTATCTATTAACATTTAATTGTTGACAGTTGACACCTGGAAATTAACAATGTACAATGTATATTTAAAAGTTGTCATTTAATTATTTGATTGTTAGCAACTAACAGTAGATAATTTTAATAGTTGATAATTGATAGATGACAACCAACAGTTGACAATTGACCATTAATATTTAATATCTGACAGTTAATTGTGGATATTCAATAACGTTCAAAATTGTCAGTTGACATTTGATAATTGGCATTTGCCATTGATAGTTAATTAATGACAATTGATAATTGAAAGCTGTTGGTCTACAATTGATAGTGACATTTCAATGTTGGCAATTGATAATTCCTAGTTGACAATTAATCATTCATATTTAATATTTGGCATTCAATTGTTAACAGTTGATAATTGGCAATTGATATTTTATAATAAATATTTATTTGTCGACAATTGATTTTTCGATATTTGACATTTGTCATTTATTTGTTAACTAACTGATTTCTCATTTACAATTAGCATTAGATAAGTATAATTCATTAGTTGACAGTTGATAGTTAATAACTAATTGACATTTGACAGTAGACATTTAATTGGTGACAGTTGATATTTGAGTGCTGACAGTCGATCAATCGACATTTGACAATTGGCAATTGATAGTTGGAAGCTTTTAGTCGACAATTGAGACTTTACATTTATTTGTCGACAATTGATTTTTCGACATTTGTCACATAATTGCTAACTGACTGATTTGTTATTTAAAATTAGCATTTGATTGTTAACAATTAATTAAGAATTGATAGTTAATAGCTGAAAGTTGACAGTTGATGATTAACATATAATAATTAGCATTTAACAATTGATATTTGTTAGTTAACATTTAATTATTGACAGTTGATAGTTGACAGTTGGCAGTCGATTGACAATTGACATTTGACAATTGTCAATTGATAGTTTTTATATATATATAATTGGAAACTTTTAGTTGACAATTTAGATTTGACATTAATAGTTGACATTTATTTGTCGATAATTGATTATTCGACATTTGACTGATTTGTCATTTACAATTAGCATTTGATAATCATAATGATAATATTCATTTAGTTCTTGACAGTTGAATATTAATAGCTGACAGAGATTTACAAATAATACCCAAGAATTGACAATTGACAGTAGACATTTAATTGTTGACAGTTGATAGTTGATCGCTGACAATCGAAAATTGACAATTTATAGTTGACAGTTGACAACTGATTGAAGCTTTTTGTCAACGATTGAGAATCGTCAAATTTTAACTAACAATTATTTTTGTTAACTGTTAGTTGTCAACTGTTACTTATGGAACGATGTTTGCTACCTAATACATTTAAAACTGTCAATTGTCATTATGACCTGTAAATTTCTATTAAAACATGTCAAATTGCAATTGTCTACTATTTACTGCTAACTATATGTGTCAATTATCATGCGTAAATTAGAAATTATCAACTTTAAATTGTCAATTTTCTAACTTTAAATTTTAGCTGACAATTGACATCCACCAATTATTATTTGTTAACTGTTAGTTGCCAACTGTCAATTATGAATCGATGATTGCCACCCATTAAATTTCAACTGTCAATTGTCATTATCACCTGCCAATTTGTAATTAAAAAAATATCAAATGCCAATAGTCTACTAATTATCATCTGTCTTTCGTCAAATTTTAACTAAAAATTGACATCCGTAAATTATTATTTGTTAACTGTTAGTTGTCAACTGTCCGTAATGAATTAATGATGGCCATCCATTACATTCAAATTGTCAATTGTCATTATCACCTATCAATTATGAATAAAAAAATGTCAAATGTCAATTGTTAATTCTTTACTGATAACTGTATGTGACAATTGTCATGACTAAATTTGAAATTATGGATTGTCAATTGTCAATTTTTCAACGTCAAAGGTTAACTGACAATTGACATCGGTTAATTATTTTTTGTTAAGTATAAGTTGTGAACTGTCATTTATAATTCAATGTTCGCAAACCAATACATTTAAACTGTCCTCTTTCGTTATTACCTGTCAATTTCTAATAAGAAAATGTCAAAAGTCAATTAACTACTATTTAGTGCCAACTCTATGTGTCAAGTATCATTCGTAAATTAGAAGTTATGGACTGTCAATTGTCAATTTTCCAACGTCAAATTTTAACAGACAATTGACAACTGTCAAATTTTTTTTTATAATTGTTTGTTGTCAACTGTCAGTTATGAAACGATGATGGCCATCCATTACATTTAAACTGTCAATTGTAATTATCATTTATCAATTTTTAATAAAAAATGTCAAATGTCAATTGTTTATTGTTTACTGATAACTATATGTGTCAATTGTCATGAGTAAATTGGAAATTATAGACTGACAATTGACAATTTTTTATCATCAAAGTTTAACTGACAATTGATATCGGTCAATTATTTTTTGTTAAGTGTAAGTTGTCAACTGTCAGTTATGAATCAATGTTCGCAATTACATTTAAACTATCCTTTGTCATTATCACCTGTCAATTTCTAACAAGAAAATGTCAAAAGTCAATTATCTACTATTTACTGCCAACTGTATGTGTAAATTAGAAATTATGGACTGTCAATTGTCAATTTCCCGTCGTCAAATTTTAACTGACAATTGACAACAGTCAATTATAATTTTATTAACTGTTAGTTGTCAACTGTCAGTTATGAAACAATAATGGCCATTCATTATATTTAATCTGTCAATTGTCATTATCACCTGTCAATTTCTAATAAAAAGTGTAAAATGTCAATTGTCTACTATTTGCTGCTAACTGTATGTGTCAATTATTATCCGTGAATTAGAAATTATCAACTGTAGATTGTCAATTTTCTAACGTCAAATTTTAACTGACAATTGACATCCGTCGATTATAATTTGTTAACTGTTTCTTGTCAACTGTCAGTAATGAATCGATGATTGCCACCCATTACATTTTAACTGTTAATTGTCATTATCATCTGTCATTGTTAACAGTTGATAGTTGATCACTGACAGTCGAAAATTGACAATTGATTGTTGGCACTTAACAATTCATAGTTAGAAGCTTTTAGTCAACAATTGAGAATTGACATTAATAGTTGACATTTATTTGTCGACAACTGATAATTCGGCATTTGACATTTGTCAATTAATTACTGACTGAGTTGTCATCTATAATTAGCATTTGATAATTACCATTTAGTTGTTGACAGTGGATAGTTGATAGCTAAAATTCGACAATTTACAATTAACACCTAAGTTAATAGTTGAACCGCTGACAGTTAAAATTTGACTATTCATATTTGACAGTTGACAATTGATAAAAGCTTTTCGTCAACAATTGAGATTTGACATTAATAGTTAACATTTATTGTATTTGAAGAGAATTGATTTTTCGACATTGAAATTTGTCATTTATTTGTTAACTAACTGATTTTTCATTTTTTTATCATCATATGATAATTATCATTTAGTTATTCAGAATTGATACTTGATAGCTGGAGAACTGCCAATTAACAACTAAGAATTGATATTTGACAGTAGATAGTTAATTGATGACAATTGTTATTTGACTGGAGACAGTTGAAAATTGACAATTGATATTTGAAAGTTGACAATTTATTATTAAAAGCTTTTAGTCAAAATTGAGTATTGACAATTATTTGCCGACATTTGATTATTCGACATTTGTAACTTATTTGTTAACTGCCTGAGTTAACTAATTTACAATTAGCATTGGATAATTATGATTTCGTAGTTGATAGCTGACAGTAGACAATTGACAATTAACACCTAAGAATTGACATTTGACAGTAGTAATTTAATAGTTGACAGTTGTTAGTTAACCACTGATGGTCGAAAATTAACAATTGATATTTGACAGTTGACAATTGAAAGTTAGAAGCTTTTAGTCAACAACTAAGAATTGACATTAATAGTTGACTACTGATGTATAATAATTGAAATTACTTTATGATAGTTGATAGCTGACAATTAACAAATTACAATTGATATTTAACAGTTTAATAGTGGACAGTTTATTAATTTTTGGCAGTTAGCATTTAATTGTTAACAATTAATAATTGATAATTGACAGTTGATAATTGACTAATGACATTTGACAATTGATAATTGACAGTTAAATAATTGTTGATAGTTAACAGCTATTTGCCAACGATTGATAATTGCAAAGTACCGAATGCATTTAATTTTTGACAGTTGATAGTCGACAGCTGATATTTGATAATATAACCTTAATAGTTTTCAGTTAACAATATTTGACAGTTGGTATTTAACAAAATATTTCTGACAGTCAACAACTAGCTGACAGTCAACAATTGACCTTTAACACCTAAAAAATTGCATTTGACAGTTGACATTTAATCTTGATTAGAAATTAAAAACACTTGGTTTGTTTCACAGAATATTTTTAATTTTTTCTCCGACTAGTTTCGACAAAATGTTGACATCTAATTGTTCACACTTGATAATTGACCGCTTATAGTTAAAAATTTACAATAGACATTTGACAATGTTTAGTTGGAAGCAACAATTCGGAATTGACAATAATAGTTAGTTAGTTATTTGTGGACAATTTATTGTTGATAACTGACAGTCGATAATTGATAACCGAAATTTGACAGTTGACATGAAATAGTTGACAGTTGGTTGTCATCAGCTGACAGTCGACAGTTGATAGTTGATATTTAATAATTGAATTTGACAGCTGACAATTAACAATTTACAATTGAACAGTTGTCAGTTGGTAGTCAACAGCTGATAGTAGAGAAGTAGATTATTAATTTTGTCAGTTAGCATTTCATAAACGATTTAGTTGGCAGTTGACAGTTGATAGTGAAAAGCTAATAGTCGGCAGTTCAAAAAGTGACTATTTACATTAAACAATTGGCACTTTAGTCAAAAATTGAGAATCGATATTAATAGTTGACATTTATTTGTTGACAACTGACAGTTGATATTTGGAAATTTATTTGTTGACAGACAAATTTATAATATAACGTTCCAATTATAAAAAATTATACTCAAATAAATTTGAACGCATGACCTAGCATTGACATTTATCATAATAAAATGGCAAACTTTTATGTCAAGGAGTTTGCAAAAATATTACCTCGAGCAATGAAAGTGATGTCCTCATTATAACAACAAATCAATACGATATTAACATACAAAGACGAAGCTATTATTATTCGAAAAGAACGAATGATATTTCATAGTGTCAAAAAAGTATTGACTCTATAAACATAAGTATGTAATGTTTTAAATTTCATCAAACAAATTTTGACATTGACATTAGAGGTTAATTACGGAAGGTTTTCCATTGAATTTACTTTTTATTTGTTTCAGATGCAAAATTCCCGAGTGCGATTTAGAAAATTCGACGGACTTCAATCCAAAATGGCTGACGAACGCGGTGCCTTACAAGGACCAAACGCCCACCAAATGCGAACGATTCAAATCCTTCAGCAACAGCACGGACAGTTGCTCCTCGACGGATTTCGATAGGAATATGCTCGAGAAATGCGACCAGTTTGTGTACAAATCACCAGAGATTACTATAGTCAATGATGTAAGATTAATTATTCATTTAAATTAAAGTATAAAAAAACTGATAACGCGTGGAATTACTCTTGAAATGAGTTTTGATTAAAAAACATAAATACAGTAGCTATTTGTAAAACCATAAAAACAATCGATATCTCTCGATGAATAATTAGACATTAACTAATCGTCATTTAATAATAAAATATATTAAAGTCCTTTAATTCGTCGTAGAAAATTAACTTATCATCATTTAATTAATTTAATTTTCTACAACGTCCTAGAAGACTTTAATATATTTTATCACAAGTGAAAGTTTAAAACGTGAAATTTAGAAACAATGAACATTTTGATTAACCGTAATGATTTATGTTTTTCTTTTTTCAGTTTAAACTTTACTGTGATGATAATGTTTGGAAATTAACATTAGTAGGAACTATAAACAATATTGGTCAGTTCGTCGGCTTACCAATTGCTGGACTCTTATCGGATAGGTTTGTAATTAATTTTTTTCAACTTAATTCTTAAAAGCTCGTTAATTACGGAAATCAATTTATTAGGAAAAGGTAACGTTTTTATTTTAGGTACGGAAGAAGGACAGTTCTGATTTTAGGAATGGTATTTTGTGCGGTGGCCGGTATTGCCAGATCGTTCACCACATCGTACTTGTGGTTCATATTTTTGGAATTTTTGGATGCGGCTTTCGGTGCCGGAACCTACGCCTGTGGATTTATTTTAGGTAAATTAAAATTTGGAAAATAACGACACGCTTTTTTAATTACAATTTTTATTCGATAATACACATTGTTATATTAAATAACGTTTTTAAGTCATTCTTCATTTTAGGCGTTGAATTAGTCGGACCATCCAAAAGAATTTTGAGCGGAACTGTGATATCCTGCTGCTATGCTATTGGCGAGGTCGTGGTGGCTTTACTGGCGATGTGGTTGCAAGCATGGAGGTGAGAAAATTTATTTAATGACTTAATCAATTAATTTCGTAACTTGTAATTTGGAAAACCTGAAATAAAAATCTATATTGAATAATAGTATGATCAAAAAATTTGGGTCAATTTTGGTCAAAAAATGGTTTGGTTTGATCAATTTTGGATCTTATCTTCTCATATTTTAGGTCCAAAAAATGTTTGGTCAAAATTGATCAGTTTGATCATTACACTTATCTTAATATTCTAGGCCGTTGCTTCTGGTAGTATACATACCTCCACTCTTCCTACTGTCATACTTCTGGTTAACACCGGAATCAATACGCTGGCTACTATCACAAGGCAGGATCGACGAGGCCAAAGACATCATCAGGAAAGCGGCGGAAGTGAACGGACGAACGGTCACTGAAGAAACCCTCGATAAACTAGCCTGCAACACCGAGTCAAACGTTGAGACCGTCAAACATCCCCTATTAAAAGTCTTCAAGTCTGTACCGTTGTTACTGAGGTTCGTCAACTGCTGCTTCTGCTGGATCACCTGCGCGTTCCTCTTCTACGGATTAACGTTAAATTCCGTGGCGCTGGCGGGGAACAGTTACGTCGATTTCATCTTGACATCCCTCGTCGAGATTCCAGCCTATTTCGTCACATACCTGACGGTGGATCGATGGGGTAGGAGGACCTCACAGTGCACGTGGTTCCTGATGACGGGGATCAGTTGTTTGGTGTTTCTATTTGGAGACCAAAGTAAGTAATTATTTTACAAAATGTACAAAGTGAAATTGCGTAAAATGCTGTCTTAAAATTATAATTCGCGATATTTGAAGAATGTAAATAGCCGTACAATATTTTCAAACAGTAATTAGCATACAGTGACGTCAGACAATTTCTAATATAACGGACGCACGAATTCCGCACCGAATTCCACCAAAAGTATCTCAAGGATTCGAAAGTCTTTATCTTTGTGAAATTACTCGCATCACAATCTATACACAAAATATGTTAATAATAATTTACTTCAATGACTCAAATTATATAAAAAAAACACTTAAAATTTATAAATTATTTGTTAGTATTTACTAGAACAGCTATTAATTAATACTTAGTTCAATCGTAAATAGAGTTACCTTCTGCAAATTGAGACTAAGCTTGAATTAAGCGCAAGTGTCAACACAGAAAAAAAGTATATTTATTGTTTAATATTTTTAATTAACTGTTTTCTTGTATGAAACTATTGCTTCAGCCATTATGCATTAACCTAGCGTACTCTTGACCTACCACAATAAACTATTCCTTGACCCAGCGTACTCCTGACCTACATTAACGCACAATCAATTGAGGTAGGTCAAGAGTACGCTGGATGAATGAGAATTTCATCTAGCGTACTCTTGACCTACCACAACATATTATATCTTGACCTAGCGTACTCCCGACCTACGTTAACGCACCGACTATTGAGGTAGGTCAAGAGTACGCTAGGTAAATTTCCAATTTATTGCGACTGATTTGTTAAAACTGTTGCTCTAAAATCGTTCAAAACATAAATAAATGAAGAAACAGTTTGAGAAAAATTTTTAGAAATTTGTTTGAAACAATTGAAATTATAAAAAAAAATCGAGTGAAATATTTCTCAAAGAATAAATAATACAACCATTGAAAATATATAATTACAATAAAACTATTTAACATTTAAATCAATATTTAATTTACACTATTTATCTAACATTTTTTCGACAAAAACGTTTGAATAGAGAAAAATTTTAATAATGAAAAATGAAAATTTACAAACCGGCGTACATTTTCTTAAACTAACAAACTGCAAAACAATGAGTTATAAATTTTATTAAAAAAATATATTTTAAAATTCCTTTTAAACAATTAATAAGAAAATTATTAATAACGATTTCGAATGATCTAAAATGTTCTTGAACGATCTCGAATGATCTTGAACAATCTTAAATGATCTTAAACAATCTCTAATAATCTTGAACTATGCTGGATAATATTTAATAATCTTAAACGATATTGAAAATGTTTTCGAATAATCTTGAAATATATTGAATGATCTTAAATGGTCTTGAACGATTTTGAACGATCTTGCAATGATCTTGAATTATTTTAAACTATCTCGAATGATTTTGAATGATCTTGAACGATCTTAAACGATCTCGAATGATTTTGAATGATCGTAAACTATCCTGGATGACATTTAATAATATCAAACAATGTTTTTGAACAATCCTGAACTTACTTGAAAGATGTTAAATGATCTTAACGATTTTGAACGATCTAGAATGGTCTTGAATAATTTTGAACGATTTCGAATGACCTTGAAAAATTTTAAACACGAACGACGTCGATTGATTTTGAAAAATTTTCGACGATTAAACGATCTTGATTCATTTCGAATGATCTTAAATAATCCTAAATGATCTCAAATTATGTACAACTTTCTAAATTTCTTTGAGACATTTGAAACTATACGAAAAATAATGATTTCGAATGTTCTCGAATGTTCTTAAACGATCTCAAATAATCTTGAACGATCTCAAAAGATCTCCTCGATCTCAAATGATCTTAAATATTATTAAATGATCTCGAATGATTTTGATTAATCTTGAACTCTGCTGGATTACATTTAATAATTTTAAACGATCTAAACTGAAATTTGGATAAATTTGAAATATCTTGAATATTCTTAAATGATTTTGAACGATCTTGAATAACCTTGAATGATCTCAAACAATCTTTAACGATCTCGAATGATCTTAAACGATCTTAAATGATCTTGAATGATATTAAACAATCTCGAAAGATTTTTAATGATCTAGAACTGGATGACATTTAATGATCTTAAACGATCCTGATTGATTCTGAATAACCCTGAACTATCTTTTCGATTGATCTTGAATGATTTGGAACGATCTCGATTAGTTTTAAATGATCTTAAACTATTGAAATTCACATTCAAATTATGTAAAAAATTCAAAATTTTTAGCAACAAAAGAGAGAAAACTGTCGATAATTCCAAAAAAAGTAATTAATAATGATTTTAAATAATCTTAACCTATCGTGATTGATCTTGAATGACCCAGAAAAATCTTGAACGATCTCGAAGGGTCTAGATCTAAATCTAAATCTTGAACGATTTCGAATGATTTCGACTGATTTTGAACGATCTCGAACAATCTAGAACGATTTCAAATTATCTTGAATGATCTTGAACGATCTCGAATAATCTCGAAGAGTCTTAAATGATCTCTAATGATCTTGATCGATCTCGAATGATTTTGAACGATCTCGAGTCATTTCGAATGATCTCGAATAATCTAGAATGATCTCGAACGATCCCGAATAATCTTGAATGATCTTAAATGTTCTTGAATAATCTCGGATGATCTTAAATATTCTTCAACAATCTCGAATAATGATCTGGAACGATCCAAAAATATCTGTAATAAAACAGCTTTTATAGACAAAACAAAAAATTTGAAACAAAATAATTGAAATCTATAATCAAACATTTGTACAATTTCTAACAAAAAATATTTTAAAATTTACTTGCAACAATTCAAATGTAACGAAAAATAAGACTTAAAGAAAACAATTCGAATCAATATTAATACATTAAAAAATTAATATTCAGAATTCACTTGAAACAATTAAATTTCTACTAAAACAAGAAGTGAAAACTTCAAAATTTGCAGAGAGAGTAAAAAATTCGATGATTTAAAAAGAAACAATTAATAATTATTTTAAATAACCCTAAATCGTATTAAACTTTACAAATTTTACAAGGAAAATAAACAGAAACATAATATCTTAAGAGTAATATAAATTGCAAATAAAAATATAGTGCTTGACTGAGCAATCTAAAATAATCTTAAAAGATTTTGAATGATCTTATACGATTTTAAATGATCTCGAATGGTTTTGAACGATCTCGAATAATTTTAAATGATCTTGAACGATCTCGATTTTAAATGATTTAGAATTATTTCGAATGAACATTAACGATCACAATTAATCTTAAACGATCGCGAAAAGTCCTGAACAATTTAAAATATTTTCGAATGGCCTTAAACAAATTTCAATGGCCTCAAACGATCTTGAACGATTTCTAAAGCTCTTGAACGATCTTAAATGATCTCGAATGCTCTTAAATGATATTGAAAGATATCAATAATCTCAAATGATCTTCAAATCTCCAATAATCTTGAATTATCTCAAATGATTTTAAACGATCGCCATCGACTTTGAACGATCTTGAACGATCAAGAATAATCTTAAACGATCTCGAATAATTTTGATCTTAAACTAGCTTGAACGATCTCGAATGTTTTTAAATGATCTTGAACTATCTTGGATGATTTTAAACGACCTCGAATGATTTTAAATGATCTTGAATGATTTTAAACGATTTTGAATAACATTGAACGGTCTTGAATGATATTGGATGAACTCAAATAATCTAGAACAATTTTGATTGATCTTGGATGATATAAAATGATTTCGATTTTAAACTTTAACAACTGAACGATCTTGAATGATTTCAATTTTCATCAAATAAAAATGAAGTTACAATAGAAATCTATAATAATATTTTTTTTTAAATATTCTAAAAGAAAACTATTGATCTGGAATAATTTTAGATGTATTAAAATGATTTTGAATGATCTTGAACGATCTTGAATGACCTTGAACGATGTCGAATGATTTTGAATGATCTCAAATGCTCTTGATTGATCTCGAACGATCTAGAATAGTCTTGAATAATATTTAACAGTTTCGAATATTTTCAAATGATCTTGAACGATCTCGAGGAACCTTGAACGATCTCGAAATCTTGAACCATCTTGACCTCGAAAATTTTAACAATTTCAAATATTTTCGAATAATCTTGAATAATTTCGAAAGATCTCGAATGATGTTGAATAATCTTAAATGATTTCAAATGATCTTGATCTATTTTTAATGATCTTGATTCATCTTGAATGATCTTGAACATTTAGCATAATTTCGAATGATCTTGAACGATCTTGAATGATCCTGAATTAGCTCGAATGACTTCGAACGATCTCGAAAGAAAACCATTGAATCCTATAATAAAAACATGTCTAAATTTTTATTCAAACACTTGAAACAATTGAATTTTATCAATTAAAAATGAAGTAACAATAGAAATTAATGATAAAATATTTCTATATTGTCCAAAAAAAAAAAAACTAAAAAAAAAAAATTGATCTGGAATAATTTTAGATGGTTTACAATAATTTTGAATGATCTAAGACCATCTCTAGTGTCCTGGAATGATCTCGAATGATCTTGAACCATCTCGAATAGTCTTGAATAATCTTAAAAATTTCGAATATTTTCGAATAATATAAACGAACTTGATCTCGAAGGAAATCTTGAAGGTTCTTAAACGATCTCTAATAATCTTAAATGATCTTGAATGATATTGAATGATTTTAAACGGTCTTGAATCATTTGAATGATCTTGAACAATCTTGATCGATCTTGAATGAACTTGATTGATTTTAAATGATACTGAAGGAACTCGATTGATTTTGAGTAATCTTAAACGTATAAATGTTCCCGAATGATCTTGAATAATCTTGAATGATCCTGAATGATCTCGAATTAAATGATCTTGAACGATCTTTATTAATTAAATCTTGAACGGTGTCGAATTATCTTGAATGATCTTGAACGATTTTAAATGATTTAGAATGGTATTGAACGATCTTGAATAATTTTAGATAATCTTAAACCTTTGTAAATGATCTTGAATGATCTTAAATATACTTGAACAATCTCGAATGATTTATAACGATCCAAATGGTTTTAAGAGATCTAGAACTATTTTAAATGATCTCGAACAATAATGAACGATCTCGAATAGTCTTGAACGATCTAGAATGATCTTGAAAAATTTGAACTTGCTTAAAAATATTTGATATTTTACGAGAGAAAAAAAAAACAATTTTCATTTTCTAAAAATAAAAAAACATTTCAAAATTCATTTAAAACAATTGAGTTTTTACGAAAAATAAATACTTTGAGATATTGAAATATTTCGTTTAAAAATGTAAAAGGTGATACACTTTTTTACAGAAAAAAAACAGAATTTTTTGAATAAACAGAAAAAAATATTAAAACAGTTTAAAATTAGTTTAATAGAAATTAAAAAAAAAAAAAAATAGGAAGTATACATTTTTTGGATTTGGATTTAAAAGGGATTCAATTAAAAAACATTGATGATTTTTAAACCACAAAAATTGAAATTGTTTACTTGACATTTTATAAAATAGGACAATTGGAAATTTGTGAAAAAAATCACTGAATTAAAAAAAAAACGCTAAAATTTAAAAAAAAGATCTAGAAAAATTTTCCAAAAAAAAAACCTTCGAAAATCTACTTTATAGAATTAAAATTTTACTTCGTACAAGGAAAGTAAAAATAATCTATTTCTCTAAATGATTATATATACGAATAAACCTTGAAGAAAACACTGTTTTTTTTTCTCAATCAATGATTTTGGTTGTTTTTTTTTAAAATACCATTTGTAATTTAAATAAATATACATATGTAGGGTGGGTGAGTGGCCTCTATTCCACCACACAACCAGTAAAACATCCTCAGAAAATTTACATAAATTTTATTGCATTAATAATTTTATTTAAACCTTATTTCAGGAAACATGACAAAAATCCACAGATTTATTATTAACAAATAACAAATAAAGTTATTTAATGTGTTTACGGATAATTCAAATACGGTATTCCATTCATGGATTCGATAACCATGGAAGAGAATAATGCGGCATGGACAAATGGAAATTTGTTATGCAACAGGTGTGATCATAATAGTAACGGATAATGGGTCATGATCATTCACACCAGTGGAAAAAAATACGTGTTTTCCATTTGATGCTTAACAAAGAAGATAATAACTGAATTTTGATGAGAAATTTTCTTTAGTGGTGGAATCTAAATTTCAATTTAAAAAATTAATAATAAGAAATTCAAAATTGTAATAATCTTCAAAAAATATAGTAATATATAAGCATCAAAGAATATTCTTGCAAATTAAATGTTAAATTATAAAATTGGTATATTAATAAACTGAAGAAAATGCTGAATAAGAAAAGATTCTAGAAAAATCAAGGAAAGCAATTAATAAAAGAATTAATAAAATTGATGGAAGAATCTGGAAGGAAATTGTGTTTACAAATTTTTGATATAATTAAACAGGAAATGCTAGAAAACTCTAAAAAAAGCTTCCTTTCTAAAAAATACATATGAATATATAAAAATCTTTGACCTTAAAAAAAAACTGTCGTAGATTGGAGAAAAATGGAAATATTGTGTGAATTATCTTTTAAGCAATTTCTTTCAGATTACTAAAGTTATTTATTCCTATCAATATTTCTCAAAAAAGATTATTTAAACTTTTCAAAACCCTTTCTTTATTCCCAGCACATTTCTTTCGAGGAAGTCACTATACTTTTATTTTAATTTTTAGATTCTCACTGGCTGCAGCTGATAGTTTACTTAGTTGGTAAATTCGGAGCGACGGCTGCCTTCACTGTGATGTACGTAATAACCAGTGAAATTTTTCCAACACCCCTGAGGCACTCGTTAATGGGGGCGTGCTCGATGTTTGGAAGGATTGGTTCGATGGTATCACCACAGATGCCGTTACTGGTAAGTAATCTTAATCCATTCCGAAATTGTAATTGAATAAAACATTTACTATATTTTATTCAATGCCTGAATTATCGTATTTAAATTTCATGTAAATTAAATAGTATATAACATGTAATTTTAGAGTCAAATTTGGAAACCACTACCACTCCTACTATTCGGTATCATGGCGACGATAGCCGGCCTTCTCTCGTTACTCTTCCCGGAAACACTAAACACCAAACTACCAGACACCATAGAAGAGGCGGAGAACATCGGAAAATCAACGGAAAAAATCTCCAGCTTGTAACACTGTGATCGCGAGACGTGTAATAACTTTTATCAACCTAGTATTAATTTATTTTTTACTACATCCCTCTCATTCAGATGGTATTTATATATTTGTTAAGTTTTTAAAATAAATATCTCGTGTTTTATTATTAATTTACAATTTATTAACATAAAATTTAAACTAATTTTCATGTTCAACGTCTATGGTAAGAACCTCTTCACCCTCTTCGTTATCCAGAATGCAATAGTCGGCGATTTTCATGAGGATTAGGGAAACTATCAAGAAACCAATGTTCGTACTTAAAGCCACACTTTTCGGTCCGAAGCTGGTGTAGATGCGGGCTATCAATACCGGAGCGACTATTCTAGCAAGGCTCCCTGCTGATGTCAGGATTCCCATCCAAGTACCCTTAAATATAATTATGAATAATTTTTAAATTAATTACCTATTAATAAATTACTTGAGGTTTAGATCCTAAAACCTTAGAAAACATAATCATGGTCATGACTATAGATACTGTGTAGGCTAGCTTCTCCACCAACATTCCTGCTATAAATTGGATTAGTGTTATCCTACCATCATCACCGCACCACGCCTGGTTTATTGGGCAACCCACCGTCACATTTATGTCTGGGTTTGATGATTGGGGAGCACCAGAACCCATGGGATAGAATAAACATCTTCCTATTATGAATAAACCGAGGCCTAATAATAACGTCCTAAATTCACTTAAATATTTACACAAAACATTAATCATCACCGAGGCTATAAACGAAATAATCGCGCCCACTATGTTAATCTTTGATGTTAGGGATACAGCCTCCTCCCTAGTCATGGCGAATTGGTCCATCGCCAAGGGTGTACCCAGTACGCGCTCAAAAGTCGAATGGAACGTCACTAAAAAGTTGCACGAGATAAACACCCAAGCTAACCACTTATATTTACGAACGTTATAACTCTCCTTCTTCAGGCTGGAAAACCCGTCCTTACCCACCATGCTGTGTTCTTTGAATACGGAAGGAAGGAATAGAAATAGGTTGATGATAGATAGGATTATTAAAATCCACGCTACTGCGCTGTACATATTTAAATTAACACCTGGAATTACGTAAAATCCAGCATCACCAATTGGTATAGTTATGTATTGAACACCAGCGCCTAAACCCAAAGCGATTATCGATGTTGATGATAGTAAAGAAACCGCCTTTCTGCGTTCCTGGATTAAAGTTGTATTTGAAATATGCGCCCTGCATATTGTAATATTAGCTACAAACATTTTTTTGATTGATAATACAAAAACATTTTGTATGTGTGGTGATGGTTACCTGATGCTATACCCGATAGTAAGCGTGATAATAACAGCCAATATTTTCTGTGGCTCGGAAATGATTCGATAAGGGCGTGTATTAATAGGGATATTATGTTGATTACCACTGTGATCACGAATAATAAGCGATTTGATCCTAATTTATTACTGCAATAGCCTACGATCGGTGAACATATGGTTTGAGTTAATCCGCTGGCGGCGAAGAGGTATCCTAAGAAGATTTTTGATGCCGTTGGGTCTACCTAAAACAAAACAAAAATATAATATCTATTGCTATAAACATAAGCTAATTTCTTATCATCTAAAGCCTCTGTAGGTTTTTTTTCTAGACCTAGTGATCTTAAAACAAAAGTTATATCTATCCGAGACCTTCAGTTCTTGGATAAAACCTTCATAAGTTGAATTCTCATCATCTAAAGCTTCTTCAGGATTTTTTTACTAGACTAGACATTTGTAGGTATGTCTAGTGACCTTAAAACCAAAGTTTTGTCTAGCCGAGATCTTCAGTTTTTGAAAACAAATCTTCATAAGCTAATTTCTCATCATCTGAAACCTCTGTAGGCTGATTTCCTTGACTAGAAATTTGTAGGTATGCCTAGTGACGTTGGCACAAAAGATTTGTGTAGCTAAGATCTTCAGCTTCTAGGCAAAACCTCCATAAGCTAAATTGTCATCATCTAAAGCTTGTACATGATTTTTTACTAGAGTATACATTTGTAGGTATGCCTAGTGACTCTGAAACAAAAGTTTTGTCAAGCCGAGACCTTCAGTTTTTTTCATAGGGTAGTGTCTCATCATCTAAGGCCTCTGCAAGCTGTTTTTCTAGACCAGAGATTTGTAAGTATGTCTAGTGACCTTGAAACAAAACTTTTGTCTAGCTGAAACCTTTTAGTTTTTAGAAACAAATCTTTATAAACTAACTTTTCATCGTCTAAAGCCTATGTAGTTTGTTTTTCTCAACTAGACATTTGTAGGTATATCTAGTGACCTTAAAATCAAAGTTTAGTCTAGCCGAGATCTTCAGTTTTTGAAAACAAATTTTCATAAGCTAATTCCTCATCATCTGAAGCCTTTGTAAGCTGTTTTTCGTGACTAGAGATTTGTAGGTATGCCTAGTGACGTTGGCACAAAAGATTTGTGTAGCTAAGATCTTCAGCTCCTAGGCAAAACCTCTATAAGCTAAATTGTCATCATCTAAAGCTTGTGCAGGATTTTTTACTAGAGTATACATTTGTAGGTATGCCTAGTGACTTTGAAACAAAAGTTTTGTCAAGCCGAGACCTTCAGTTTTTTTCATAGGGTAGTTTCTCATCATCTAAAGCCTCTGCAAGCTGTTTTTCTAGACCAGAGATTTGTAAGTATATCTAGTGACCTTGAAACAAACATTTTTTCTAGCTGAAACCTTTAGTTTTTAGAAACAAATCTTTATAAACTAACTTTTCATCATCTAAAGCCTATGCAGTCTGTTTTTCTTAACTAGACATTTGGAGGTATGTCTAGTGACCTTAAAACCAAAGTTTAGTCTAGCCGAGATCTTCAGTTTTTGAAAACAAATTTTCATAAGCTAATTTCTCATCATCTGAAGCCTTTGTAGACTGTTTTTTGTGACTAGAGATTTGTAGGTATGCCTAGTGACGTTGGCACAAAAGATTTCTGTAGCTAAGATCTTCAGTTTCTAAGCAAAACCTCCATAAGCTAAATTGTCAACATCTAAAGCTTCTGCAGGATTTTTTACTAGAGTATACATTTGTAGGTATGCCTAGTGACTCTGAAACAAAAGTTTTGTCTAGCGGAGACCTTCAGTTTTTTTCATAGGGTAGTGTCTCATCATCTAAGGCCTCTACAAGCTGTTTTTCTAGACCAGAGATTTGTAAGTACATCTAGTGACCTTGAAACAAACATTTTGTCTAGCTGAAATCTTTAGTTTTTAGAAACAAATCTTTATAAACTAATTTCTCATCGTCTGAAGCCTCTGCAGTCTGTTTTTCTTAAATGCAGATTTCTAGGTATGCTTAAAGACATTTAATTCTTGAACCTTCATCATCTGCAACTTCCACGGATGTTTTCACTTGAAAAGACATTTGTAGTGACCTTGATTCAAAAGTTTTAACTAGCTAAAACATTTAATTCTTGAACATAACCTTCATAAGCTAAATTCTCATCATCTGAAGCTTTCGCGGCTGTTTTCACAAGAATAGACAATTTTAGTGACCTTGGTACAAAAGTTTTTATCTATCTGATACATTTGTAGGTATATCTGGTGATCTTGAAACAAAAGTTTTATCTAGCTGAGACCTTCAGTTTTGGTAACAAATCTTTATAAGCTAATTTCTAATCATCTGAAGTCTCTGCAGGCTGTTTTTCTTGACTAGAGATTCGTAGGTATGCCTAGTGACGTTGCCACAAAAGATTTGTGTAGCTAAGATCATCAGTTCCTAGACAAAATCTTCATAAGCTAAATTCTCATCATCTAGTAACCTTGAAACAAAAGTTTTGTCTATCTGAGACATTCAATTCTTGAAAATAACCTTCATAAGCTAAATTCTCTTCATCTGGGGTTTCCGCGACTTTTTTTAAATCTAGAATAGACATTTGTATTGACCTTAAAATAAAAGTTTGTCTAGTTAAGACATTAAACTCTTGAACATTACCTTCATAGGCTAAATTCTCATCATCTAGTAACCTTGAAATAAAAGTTTTGTTCATCTGAGATATTACATTCTTGAACATAACCTTCATAGGCTCCCGCGGATGTTTCCACTTGAATAGACATTTGTAGTGATTTTAAAATAAAAGTTTTGTCTAGTTGAGACATTCAATTCTTGAACATGACCTTCATAACCTAATTTCCCATCATCTAGTAACATTGAGACAAAAGTTTTGTCTAGCTAAGACATTCAATTCTTGAACATAACTTCATAAGCAAAATTTTCATCATCTCAAGCTTCCACCGCTTTTTTCACTAGAATAAACATTTGTAATGACCTTGATACAAAAGCTTTATCTAGCTGAGACATTTGTAGGTATGTCCAGTGATCGTGAAACAAAAGTTTTTGTCCAGCTGAGACATTAAATTCTTGAAGATAACCTTCATAAGCTAAATTCTCATCATCTGAAGCTGCCGCGATTGTTTTCACTAGAATAGACATTTGTAGTGACCTTGAAATAAGAGCTTTGTCCAGCTGAGACATTTGTAGGTATGTCTAGTGACCTTGAAAACAAGTTTTATTTAGTTGAGGCATTTAATTCTTGAACATAAGTTCAATTCTCATCATCTAGCTGTGACCTTCAGTTTTCAGAAGTAAATATTCATAAGCTAAATTTTGATGATCTGAAGCTTCCGCGAATGTTTTCTCTAGAATAGACATTTGTAGTGACATGTTTAGTTTTTGGAAAAACAATCTTCATAAGCTAATTTGTCATCATTTAAAACTTCTTCAGGAGTTTCTACTACACTAGACATTTGTAGGTATCTCTAGTGACCTTTAGTTCTTCGAAAAAACCTTCATAAGCTGAATTCTTCTCATCTAGAGCCTCCGCAAGATTTTTTACCAGACTAGACATTTGTAGCTTCCTACATTATATAATAAGAACAACAGGGTGTCCAATCATCTTAGTCAAAATCTTCATAAGCTGGTTTTCTATTATTTTAAAATTCTGCACGAATTTTTACCAGATTAGATATTTGTAGGTAAGTTTTATCCTTTAGTTCTTGGAAAAAACCTTCATAAGCTGGATTCTTATCATCTAAAACCCCTGCAGGATTTTTTCTACCAGATCATACATTTGTAGTTTCCCATTTCATATAATAAGTATATTAGAAGTATAAATAATAAACACTTTTTAACTTTGTTGGTATAACACAATTTGTTGGTATAACACAAATTGTGTTATACCAACAAAGTTAAAAAGTGTTTATTATTTATACTCAACATGTATAACGTAGTAGAAGCCGCAAAAATCAATTATATTAGAAGTGTTCAATCATCTCGGACAAAACCTTCATAAGCTGAATTTCTATTATCTAAAGCTCCAGCAGGTTTTTTTAATTAGATTAGATATGTGTAGGTACTTCCAGTGACCTTGAAACAAAACTTTTGTCTAGCTGAGACCATTAGTTCTTAGACAAAACCTTCTTATAGCTGAATTCTCATCACCTAAAATTTCTGCATGAATTTTTACTAGACTACTAGACATTTATAAGTATGTCTAGTAGCCTTGAAACAAAAGTTTTATCTAGCTGACATCTTTAGTTTTTGGAAAAACCATCTTCATAAGCTAATTTCTCGTCATATAAAACCTTTGAAGGAGTTTTTACTTCACTAGACATTTGTAATCTGAGCTAGACATAAAACTTAAGTTTCAAGGTCAGTAGGAACTAAACCTGTAAAATATTTTTGGCAACAATTATTTGATTTTGATTTGATAATTTAATACCTCAGCCATAGTTTTGATTTAGGGTCACTAGACGTTAAAATAAAGTGTAAACATTTTTAGTAAGAAATATTTAATTTTGATAATTCAAGGTCATATCTAAATAAAACTTTTATTTCAAGGTCACCACCTACAAAACCTGTAAGAACTTTTGGTGACAAATATTTAATTTTGATAATGCAATGTCTCATCTAAAGATTTTTTTATATTTATCTACGATCGTACAGAAAGTAGACGCTTTTTGCATCATTTTTCATTGTAAAAGTAGGTTTTTAAAGCACTAGTGCTTTTTTACGTTTTTATTGCACGGTAATGTCAAACTGTTTTTATTGCACAGAAATGTCAAATTTGACAGATGAATATATTCTCGACGAAGAACTTAATTTTCTATTAATTGATACAAATAACTAATAAACTATAATTGAAATATATAATACAAACCAATTGGCAGATTTAAGAACTCTGAAGATTTCATTTAATGCAAGTCGAAGCGATTACAATAAAGCGAACATTTTTTCCATAAATAATAATGGCGGCCGACATTTGTGCAACTTGTTTACTGGTTGCTAAGTAACGCTTTCATTAGTGCACTGCGGGTAAAATATGTTTTCATTAATTGAATTATTGAAATAACATTAAAATATTACTCATAAGAATATATTCTTGAAATCCTTTACGATCGAAGATAAAATTTTGTAAGGCACACGTGTAAAAAGTTTCTTTATTGCACTCCTGGCTTAAAAAAAACTCGCTCGTTCCTCGCTCGTGTTTTTAAACGCCAGTTCGTGCAATAAAGCATCACTTTTTACACTTGTACCTTAAATAACTATTAAAGGTCACTAGACAAAAACACAAAAAAAACTATCAAAACTTTAGGCAATAAATATTTGATTTTATTAATTCAATGTTCAGCCAGATAAAACTTTTGTATTAAGCTCACTAGGTACAAAAGCTATGAAAACTTTTGGCAATAAATATTTTGAGAGAGATTCTCAAGAGAGAGAGAGAGAGAACGTGTCTTAATAAAAATCTTAAGAGAACGAGAGAGAAAGAGAAAAAAAAATAAATAAGATTGTTAAGAGACTTCTTTAAGAGATTCTTGAGAGTCTTCATAAGGATGTTAAGAGAATTTTAATGAGGTTCTAGCAAGAATCTTGATTTGGGCATTTCTTAATAAACTTTAGTTTCAAGGTCATTGAATGTTCCTACATATGTCTTATCTAATAAAAAAATCCCGCAGGAGCGTTAGGTAATAAAAATCCACCTTATGGAGGTTTTGTCCGAGATGATTGAACATTTCTAATATACTTATTATATGAAATAGGAACCTACAAATATATATTCTGTTAGAGGTTTTAGATGACGAGAATTCAGCTTATGAAGATTTTGTTCAAGAACTGAAGGTCTCAGCTAGACAACACTTTTGTTTCAAGGTCACTAGACATACCTACATATGTCTAGTTTAGTAAAAAAACCTGCTAAAACTTTAGATAATAATCAAAGTCAAATATTTTCACAGGTTTTTTGCCTAGTGAGCATGAAACAAATCAATTATCCAGCTGAGACCTTCAATTCAATATATTTGTATTTCACTAAAAGTTTTCACAAGGTTTTTTGTATCGTGTCGCCTTAAAAACAAAAGTTTTGTTTATCTGAGAACTTGATATTATATATTTATCACCAAAAGTTCTGAAACTGAAGCTGAGATCTGAAAATAATCATGATAGAATATTTTCACACGCTTTGGACCTAGTGACCTTGAAACAAAAGTTTTATGTTTAACTTTGTGGCCTTGAATTTTTTTATATATATAGCTGAGGCCTTGAATGTCTAGCTGTCTGGTGACCTTGAAAGAATTTTTTTGCCTAGAAAAGACCTTTAAGTAATTATCAAAATCAAATATTTTAAATAAATAATATAAAACAACAAAAGTTTTTACAGGTGTTTGTATCAAGTGACCTCAAAACAAAAGTTTTATCTGGCCGAGACCATAAATTATAAAAGGCAAATTACTGTTTCTAGAAGTTTTTAAAGGTTTAGTTTCTAGTGTCCTTGAAACAAATTTTTTATATACCTAAGACCTTGAATATGTAGCTGAAACTTTGATTTATCAAAGTCAAATAATTGTTGCAAAAACTTTTTACAAGATTTGTGCCTGGTGACCTTGAAATAAATAAATAAAGTTGTATGACTAGGCGAGATCTAAAAATAATCAAAATCCAATGTTTTTACAGGCTTTTCGTCTAGTGACCTTGAAACAAAAGATTTATGTTTAACTGAAACCTTGAATTATCAACGTAAAATAATTGTCAAAATTTTTTACAGGTCTAGTTTCTAATGACCTTGTAACAAAATTTTTATATAACTGAGACCTTGAATATCTAATTGAAACTTTTGATTATAAAAATCAAATAATTGCTATCAAAAGTTTTTACAGATTTAGTGTCTGGTGTTCTTTGAAACGAAAATTTTATATAGCAGAGACCTTGAATTATCAAAATTAAATTACAATTGTTACAAAAACGTTTTACAGGATTTGTGTCTGGTGACCTTGAATGAAAAGAATGTTCTATGTCTAGCTACGGCCTTAGACTCTTAAAATCAAATATTTCTTGTCATAAGTTTTTACAGGTTTTATATCGAGTGACCTTAAAACAAAAATGTTGTTTAGCCGAGAGCTTTAATTATTAAAAATTCAGATAATTGTTGCCAAAAGTTTTTACAGGTTCAGTGTCTAAATTAAAACTAAACAGTTGTATACTTAGGCGAGATCTTAAAAAAATCAAAATCAAAGGCTTTATCTAGTGGACGTTAAACGAACGTTTTCTTAACTGAAACTTGGATTGTTAAAATCAAATAATTTTGCTGCCAAAAGTTTTCTAGTGGCCTTGGAATGATTTTTTTTTATAGCTCAGACTTTGAATTATCAAAATACTTAGTGACCTTAAACAAAAGTTTTGACTATCTGAGAACATTAATTATTAAAATTAAATATTTATTAATTGAAGGTCTTAGCTAGACATAAAACTTTTCATTTAAGGTCACCAGCAACAAATTCTGTAAAAAGTTTTTGCAACAATGATTTGATTTTGATAATTTAAGGTTTCAGCTAGACACTCAAGGCCTCAGGTGTATAAAATTTCATTTCAAGGTTGCTAGAAACTAAACCTGCAAAAACTTCTGGAAATAATTATTTCACTTATATAATTCAATGTTTCAATTAAACAAAAAACTTTTTTTTCAAGGTCACAAGAAATAGAATCCTGTGAAAATATATGATTACAAATATTTCAAGATCACACCTAGACATACAACTAGTAGTTTTAGTTTAGACACTAAACCTGCAAATAAGCATTTAATTTTAATAATCAATGTTCTCAGATAGACAAAACTTATGTTTCAAGGTCACCAGGTATAAAACCTATGAAAACTTTTGACGAAAAATATTTGATTTTCATAAATAATTCCAGGTCTGAGCTATAAAATTTGTTTGTTGTTTCAAGATCACTAGAAAACTTTTGACAACAAAATTATTTTATTTTAAAATAATTTCAGTTAAACGTAAAAAATACATGTATTATTATTAGTATTATTATTAAAATAAAAACAATTAAAGGTCTCAGATAGACAAAATTTTTGATTCACTAGATCCAAAACCTGTGAAAATATTTGATTTTGATTGTGTTCAGATCTCACTTAGGCATACAACTTTTTAGTTTTAGTTTAGACATTAAATCTGAAAGAACTTTTGGCGAAAAATATTTAATTTTAATAATTAAAGGTCTCAGATGGACAAACCTTTTGTATTTAGGTCACTGGATACAAAACCTCTATTTAAGACCTTTAATTATTAAAATATTTAAAATATTCATCGCCAAAAATTCTTCAAGATTTTGAGTCTAGTGACCATGAAATAAAATTTTTACGTTTAAGCAAACAAATATTTGTTGCATCAAACTTTACCATCTTCTGTCATTTGTTTTCTATTATCCTCTGTCTTTAGTCTTTTGTCAGCTTCTGTTCTGTTTTAATTCTATTCTATATTTATCCTCTGCTTCTCTCTTGTCGTCCTCTTTCGTCTATATTTTGTTTGCTTCTTCTGCAATTTTTCTACCAGCTTCTGTTTTCTATCTACTGTAAATTTCTTAATTGTCTTCAAAAATATTTATCCATCTGTCTGTTACCATCTGTCTATATATTTTTAATCATTTTCTGTCTTGCTTCTTCTACCAAATTCAATCTTCAATTTTGAAGCATCAAATTCAAAGACAGAAGACGTTTGTTTTCCATCATCCTCTGTCTTATTTTAATATCTTCTGTTGCCTATCAACTGGATTTTTTTTGTTCTCTGCCTTCTATATTTATCTTCTGATATTTTATATATGTCTCTTACGACATTCAATCTTTATCTTTTATTTTCTTCTGTTGTAACTCTTTTACCAACTTCTGTCTTTTTTATCAACAGTAATCTTCTCAATCTTCAAAATATTTAGCCATTTTCTGCTCATTCTTCCACCATATTCCGTTTTTTAACGATTGCAATTTTCTGTTTTTTGTCTTCATCTATTTCTTTCTGTCATCTTCTACTTTTCTCTGCCTGCAGTCTTCTACCATTTTCTATTCTCTATGTACTGAAATGTTCTCTGCCTTCTAAAATATTTCACCATCTATCATTCTCCATCCTCTGTTTTCCTCCTATTTTCTATCTTCAGTCTTTTGCTATCCTTTGTTATCTATCAACTGAATTTTTATGTTAATTGTCTTCCGCAATTTTACATCTGTCTCATGTCATCTTCATCTGTCTTTATTATTTTACCATCTTCTGCATAATATGTGCTGTAATCTTGTAAACTTTGCCTTTTAAATATTTCACCATCTATTTATATTCTATCTGTTTTTCATCATCCTCATTCTTGATTCTTCTACCATCTTCAGTTATCTATCCACTTCAATCATCTATTATTTGTCTACTGCATTTTGCCTATATCTTGTTATTTTTTAATTGTCTCTGCTTTCAGTATTCTACTATCTTCTGTTCTAGTTTTACTGCAATTTCCGCTGTCTATTAAATATTTCACCATTTGTTTTTCTCTATTTTGTGTTCTTCATTTTTGATCATCTACATTTAGTCTTCTAGCATTTTCTGTTATCTATCAACTGTAATTTTCTGTTTATTGTCTTCTTCACCTCTAACTTCTATTTTTCCGTACTTTTAGTACTCTGCCATCTTCTGCTTCTAATTACTGTAATCTTCAGATTACTTTAATCTTTTAAATATTTCACCATCTATCTATTGCAATATTCTATCCGTTTTTTTTTATTATCCTCTGGCTAGATTCTTATTCTGTTATTTATCAACTGTAATTTTCTATTTTTCTTTTTTAATCTTCAACATTTGTCTTCTGCTATCTTCCTACATCTGTCATATATCTTTTTTGCTATATCATCTATTTTCCTCTACCTTATAGTCTTTCGTAATATCTTCTTCTCTATATACTGAAATTCTCTGCCTTTATGTATAGTTAATTTGAAACAAAAGTTTTGCCTAAATGAGACCTTGAATAATTAAAAACAAATATATGTGCCTAAAATTTTCACAGTTTTAGTGTCTAGTGCAAATCTTGCAATCCTCTGTTTTTGTCTTCTAAAATAATTCCAAAAAAACAGAGAATGGAAAATTGCAATTGATGTCGAACAGAAAAATGGTTTAAGACTGAAGACAGATAATAATAGAAGGTAGAGGACAGATAGAAAAGTAAACCTTCTGCCTTTATGTCTAGTGAACAAAAATGAAAACAAAATTTTTTGCATAGCTGAGATCTTGAATAATTAAAAACAAATATTTGTTGCCTAAAATTTTTACAAGTTTTATATTCTCAGTGACCTTGAAACAAAAGTTTTATGCCTAGATAATTAAGTAATTAATTAAATATTTGTTTCACATTGAAACTAAAAATGTATGTTTATCTGAGATTGAAAACAAAATTAAATATTTGTTGTTAAAATGTTTACAGGTCTTGTTTTTAATGACCTTGAAACTAGTGTTACGTTTAGCTAAGAAATTGAATTATGACAATAAAATATTTGTTGCTAATAGTATTTTCAGGTTTTATGTCTAATGACCTTGAAACTAAAGTTTTATGTCTAGATGAGAGCTTGAATTTACGAAATCAAATATTTGTCCTCAAGAATTTATTCTAGCCTGGTGGTCTTGAAACGAAAGTTTTGTCTAGGTGAAATTTTTTTATGTATTGATTAATAGAATTATTATTTATATTTACTATAAATTCCGATCTAATTTTCTAAACATATAATTTTACGTAAACATGTTTTATAATTATTAATACTTAACTTCTAAAATTAACGTATGTAACCCGCCAACAAGAAGTCTGATCGAAACCTAAATATTTATACATCGTTACTCATAAACAATTACACATCAAAATCACAGCCGGGTCACACACACACACAATAAGATAAGCGACAAGTACCTTATTTAAATACGGCCAGAGTCCAACCAGAACAGTGCCAAACGTGATAATAATCAAAAACTGCGTGTAGTAGATGACGTAGTGCGAATGTATTCTTTCCCTGTGCACGACCCTATCTTCCACAACAACTTCTTCATCACCATTAGTGTTAATCATATCGTTTAATTAAATCGACGACGTCTGGAATAAAACAAATAAAAATAATCTTAATAAAAAAATTAGTGAGAATAATTAATGATTATTTTTTGTGTGGTTATAGTACACACAAATAAATATTTTGTGCATTACCTGTGGTCATGTACCCGTTGCGGTGGAGGAGGTAGGTCTGAATCAAGAACTCTCCATTGCTGATAATGGCAAGACAGTTGTCCGGCTGATAAAGGCATTAACAATGTAAATATTTAGAAAGAGTTTTGTTGAGTGCGTCGACGGAACGAGACGAAATTCAACTATTTAATTTTCATAAACGTGTTAGTGGATAAATATCACAACTATTAAAACTATAAAAACATATAGCAAGGTAATCGGAATTTACTAAAACTATATAAATCATTTAACTACTCGTTTTATGCGTAAAAGTAATAATTCTACATACTTTTCGGCTCGAATGTTTAGAAACTTGCAATTAATCAATTGTGTGGAGGACACAAATACGCATGCGCGAAAATCGTCCGTTGTAAAAATTTTAATCGCCTTTGTTTGATAGTAACAAATTGCACAATACAATCCGTGATTTGTGATGTCGAGATTAGAGGGTGGGATAGGTGCCACCCACCCACCCTACATATTCTTTTAAATTCAATCGTAAAACCTACGTTTCAATTTATGAAAACATCAACAATAAAAGTGCTGATTTTTTTAAAGAAAAAAACAGTGTTGGTGGCTGTAGTATAAATGTATATGTAGGGTGGGTGGGTGGCCTCTATCCCACCCTCCAATCAATACATCATTAGCGTAGATTTAGTTAAAAATTTTATTAATTTACATAAAAATTTAATCTGAGATTAGCAAATAAATTCGTTTCTAAAAAATAAACAAATTAATCAAAAATCCGTCGTTTGTGATGTCGGGATTGGAGGGTGGGATAGTGGCCACCCACCCACCCTACATATATTTTTAAATTCAATCGTAAAACCTACGTTTGAATTCCTGAAAAACATCAACAAGAAAGAGTTGATGATTTAAAGAAAAAAAAAACAGTGTTGGTGGCTGAAGTATAAATGTATATGTAGGGTGGGTGGGTGGCCTCTATCCCACCCTCCAATCAATACATCACACGCGTAGATTTAGTTAGAAATTTTATTATTTTACAGGAAAATTAAACCTGAGATTATTAAATAAACACGTTTTTAAAAAATATACAATCTAATCAAAAATCCGACATTTGTGATGTCAAGATTGGAGGGTGGGATAGTGGAAACCCACCCACCCTACATATCCTTTGAAATTCAATAGTAAATTCTACGTTTCAATTCCTCAAAAACAACAACAAGAAAGAGTTGATTTTTATAAAGAAAAAAAACAGTGTTGGTGGATAAAGTATAAATTTATATGTAGGGTGGGTGGGTGGCCTCTATCCCACCTTACAATCAATACATCATACGCATCGATTTATTTAAAAATTTTATTAATTTAAAAGCAAATTTAATCTGAGATTATTAAATAAATACGTTTCTAAAAAACACAATTATATTAAAAATCCGTCGTTTGTGATGTTGGGATTGGAGGGTGAGATAGTGGCCACCCTCCCACCCTGCATATACTTTTAAACTCAATCGTAAAACCTACGTTTCAATTCCCGAAAACATCAACAATAAAAGAGTTAATTTAAAAAAAAACAGTGTTAGTTGCTGAAGTAGAAATGTATATGTAGGGTGGGTGGGTGGCCTTTATCCCACCCTCCAATCAATACATCATTAGCGAAGAATTAGTTAAAAATTTTATTAATTCACCAGAAAATTTAATCTGAGATTATTAAATAAATACATTTATAGAAAATGCATAATTCAATCAAAAATCCGTCGTTTGTGATATCTGGATTAGAGAGTGGGATAGTGGCCACCCACCCACCCTACATATTTTTTAAATTTATAATTACAAACAGTGTTTTAAGTTTGCAAAAATTGAAATTCAAAAAAGTGTGATTATTCTTTAAAAATAATTGAAAAACAGTGTTTGACTTAAAGTTTAAATACATATATAGGGTGGGTGGGTGGCCAGTATCCCACCCTCCAATCACAACAACATCAACAAGAATTTTCTGTTGTTAATAGATTAAAACACGTAGGATTTTACAATTTAATTTTTTCTTTGAATTTAATTCTTTAAATAAAAATTATTTGATTGTAGCGTACTTCTGACCTATTTAAATAATCTATTTGTGTATATAGCCTACTGGTTATTAATAATTTATACATAATATTGTTAAAAACTTTAATTATTAAAAATTAATTGGGTGGCCACTATTCCACTGTCAAACCCCATTACCATAAACACTATTTTTTAAATAATTATTGCACGAAACTACAAATTTATAAAAAACCATCTGCACATTTTACACTTTAAATTGAAGCATAAAAATTTACGTTAATACAGAGATTATGTATAAATTATTAAAAACTAGAATAGTGTAGAAACATATAAATTATTGAAATAAGTCAGAAATGCGCTATAATAAACTTATTTCTGTTTAAAGGATAGAATTAAAAGAAAAAAATTATTATATTGTCTTGCGAATTTCTGGTTATTTATAACAGCAAACTCTTGTTAATGATGTTGCGATTGGAGTGTGGGATCCTGGCCACCCACCCACCCTACATATATATTTAAACTATAATTCAAACACTGTTCTTAAATTTATTATTAAACAATAATCACACTTTTGAATTTCCAAAGTTTTCAAACTTATAATACTGTTTGTAATTATCATTTAAATAAGTATGTAGGATGGGTGGGTGCCTACAATCCCACGCTCAATGATTTTTAACATCAACACTCATTTTTATAATGTCTATTCCATAAAACAACAAAACATTATAAAATATCTTCACGCTTTAGTTTATTGTTGAATAATTTAAGTTTATACCAAAATTATGCATAAATTATTAATCAAAATGTCCCTACATAAACGCATTGATTATTTAAATAGGTCAGAAATACGCTACAATCAAATAAATTTTATTTAAAGAATTGAATTACTAGAAAAATTCATAAATTATAAAATTTTGCGTATTTATTGGCATTTACAACAGCAAACTCATACTGATGATATTATGATTTGAGGATGGGATAGTGACCACCCACCCACTCTACATATATATGTAAATTCCCATTATAAGCAGTGTTACAAGCTTGCAAAAGTTGGAAATCAAAAGTGTAATTACTTCTAAAGAATAATCTGAAATATAATAATACTAGTAAACTATTAATGATTTTCAACTTTTTATTTTACTCACTACAATTGTTTCGCTACACTGTAGCTTCTTCAGGCGAAGAAATATAATATTTGTACTGTTATTTGTATTATAATTGTAGTGAGTAAAATAAAAAGTTGAAAATCATCAATAGTTTACTATTATTATTATATTAAGTGATAATGGATTTTCAAAATATAAGTTCATTAAACGAGAATAATCTAAAAGATCACTGTGTTTTAGTTAAAGTTCAAATGTATATGTAGGCTGTGTGGATAGCTACTATCCTTATCTCCAATTCCATAATTATTAATAACACTTTTCTGTTATAAGTAACCAAGAATTAAATAATGTTTGTTTAAAGAATTGAATTTAAAGGAAAAATTAAATTATAAAACATTCCGTGTTTTTGTCCATTTACAGCAAAAAACTCATGTTAATGATTTTACATGTATACAATTTACATATATAGTTAAATTTCAACTAATACACTGCTTATAAATTATTTTTATACAATATTCACTTTTTTCGATTTCTTTAATTTTGCAAACTTTCAACACTGTTTGTAATTAAAATTTAAATATATATGTAGGGTGGGTGGCCACTATCACACCCTCCAATCTCTTTACCATCAACATTATTATTTTACATATTTATTGTACAAAATTACAAATCATAAAATATCCTACATAATTTACATTACAATTTAATGTTTAATAATTTTAATAATTTAAACTCTTCCTGAAACATCAACAATAAAATAGTTGATTTAAAAAAAAAAACAGTGTTTGTGGCTGAAGTATAAATGTATATGTAGGGTGGGTGGGTGGCCTCTATCCCACCCTCCAATCAATACATCATACGAGTAGATTTTCTTAAATTTTTTATTAATTTACAAGAAAATTCGACCTAAAATTATTAAATAAATACGTTCCCAAAAAATACACAATCTAATCAAAAATTCGACGTTTGTGATGTCAAGATTAGAGGGTGGGATAGTGGCCACCCACCCACCCTACATATCCTTTGAAATTCAATAGTAAATTCTACGTTTCAATTCCTCAAACACAACAACAAAAAAGAGTTGAATTATTTGAAGAAAAAAAGTGTTAGTGGCTGAAGTATAAATGTATATGTAGGGTGGGTGGGTGGCCACTATCCCACTCTCCAATCAATACATCACACGCGTAAATTTCGTTAAAAATTTTATTAATCTACAAGAAAATTTAATCTGAGATTATTAAATAAATACGTTCCTAAAATATATACAATTTAATCGAAAATCCGACGTTTGTGATGTCGGGATTAGAGGGTGGGATAGTGGCCACCCACTCAACCTACATATTTTTTTAAATTCAATCGTAAATCCTACGTTTTAATTTTTGAAATCATCAACTATAAAAGAGTTGAATTTTTTAAGGAAAAAAACAGTATTGGTGGCTGAAGTAGAAATGTATATGTAGGGTGGGTGGGTGGCCTCTATCATACCCTCCAATCAATACATCATACGCGTAGATTTAGTTTAAATTTTATTAATTTACAAGAAAATTTAATCTGAGATTATTAAATAAATACGTTTCTAAAAAGTACACAAATTAATCAAAAATTCGTCGTTTGTGATGTCGGGATTAGAGGGTGGGATAGTGGCCACCCACCCACCCTACATATCCTTTTAAATTCAATCGTAAAACATACGTTTCAATTCATGAAAACAACAACAATAAAATGTTGATATTTTTAAGGGTAAAAACAGTGTTGGTGGTTGAAGTATAAATATATATGTAGGGTAGGTGGGTGGCCTCTATTCCACCCTTCAATCAATACATCAAACGCGTAGATTTAGTTAGACATTTTATTAATTTACAAGAAAATTTAATCTGAGATTATTAAATAAATACGTTTCTAAATAATACACAATTCAATCAAAAATCGACGTTCGTGTTGTTGGGATTAGAGGGTGGGATAGTGGCCACCCACCCACCCTACATATCCTTTTAAATTCAATCGTAAAATGTACGTTTCAATTCCTGGAACATTAACAATAAAATAGTTGATTTTTTAAAGAAAAAACAGTGTTTGTGGTTGAAGTATATATTTTTATGTAGGGTGGGTGGGTGGCCTCTATCCACACCCTCCAATTAATACATCATACGCGTAGATTTAATTAAAAATTTTATTACTTCACAGAAAATTCTATCTTAGATTATTAAATAAATACGTTTCTAAAAGGAAAAAACAATTTAATCAAAAATCCGACGTTTGTGATGTAGGAATTAGAGGGTGGGAGAGTGGCCACCCACCCACCCTACATATCCTTTTAAAGTCAATCGTAAAACCTATGTTTCAACTCCTGAAAAACATCAACAATAAAATCGTTAAATTTTTAAAGAAATAAACAGTGTTTGTGGCTGAAGTATAAATGTATATGTAGGGTGGGTGGGTGGCCTCTATCCCACCCTCCAATCAATACATCACACGCGTAGATTTAGTTAAAATTTTATTAATTCACAAGGAAATTTAATCTGAGATTATTACATAAATACGTTCATAAAAATACACAATTTAATAAAAATCCGACGTTTGTGATGTCTGGATTGGAGGGTAAGATAGTGGCCACCCATCCACCCTACATATACTTTTAAATTCAAACGTAAAACCTACGTTTAAATTCCTGAAATCATCAACAATAAAAGAGTGGATTTTTTTTCAAGAAAAAAACAGTGTGAGTGGCTGAAGTATAAATGTATATGTAGGGTGGGTGGGTGGCCTCTATCCTACTCTTAAATCAATTAATCAAACGCGTAGATTTAATTAGACATTTTATTAATTTACAAGAAAATTTAATCTGCGATTATTAAATAAATACGTTTCTAAGAAACACAATTATATTAAAAATCCGTCGTTTGTGATGTTGGGATTGGAGGGTGGGAGAGTGGCCACCCACCCACCCTACATATCCTTTTAAAGTCAATCGTAAAACCTATGTTTCAACTCCTGAAAAACATCAACAATAAAATTGTTAAATTTTTTAAAGAAATAAACAGTGTTTGTGGCTGAAGTAGAAATGTATATGTAGGGTGGGTGGGTGGCCTCTATCACACCCTCCAATCAAACCATCATAAGCGTCGATTTATTTAAAAATTTTGTTAATTTAAAAGCAAATTCAATCTGAGATTATCAAATAAATACGTTTCTAAAAAATTCACAATTTAGTCAAAATTCCGTCGTTTGTAATGTTTGGATTGGAGGGTGGGATAATGGCCACCCACCCACCCTACATATACTTTTAAATTCAATCGTAAAACCTACGTTTCAACTCCTAAAAAACATCAATTAATATCATTTAAGAGGAAAACAGTGTTATTGGCTGATATAGAAATATGTATGTAGGGTGGGTGGGTGGCCTCTATTCCACCCTCCAATCAATACATTATTAGCGAAGATTTAGTTAAAAAATTTATTAATTTACCAGAAAATTTAATCTGAGATTATTAAATAAATACATTTATAAAAAATGCATAATTCAATCAAAAATCCGTCGTTTGTGATGTCGGGATTGGAGGGTGGGATAGTGGCAACCCACCCACCCTACATATTTTTTTAAATTTATTCGTAAAACCTACGTTTCAATTCATGAAAACAACAACAATTAAATGTTGATTTTTTAAAGGTAAAAACAGTGTTGGTGGTTGAAGTATAAATGTATATGTAGGGTGGGTGGGTGGCCACTGTCTCACTTTCCAATCAATACATCATACGCGTAGATTTAGTTAAAAATTTTATTACTTTACAAGAAAATTCAATCTGCGACTATTAAATAAATACGTTTCTACAAATAAACAATTTAGTCAAAAATCTGTCGTTTGTGATGTCTGGATTAGAGGGGGGATAGTGGCCACCCACCCACCCTACATATCCTTTAAATTCAATCGTAAAACCTACGTTTTAACTCCCGAAAATCATCATCAATAAAACAGTTGATTTTTTATGGTTAAAAACAGTGTTAGTGGCTGAAGTATAAATATATATGTAGGGTGGGTGGGTGGCCTCTATCCCACCCTCTAATCAATACATCATACGCGTGGATTTACTTAGAAATTTTATTAATTTACACGACAATTTAATCTGAGATTACTAAATAAATACGTTTCTAAAAAAATATAAAATTTAATCAAAAATCCGACGTTTGTGATGTAGGGATTGGAGGGTGGGATAGTGGCCACCCACCCACCCTACATATATTTTTAAATTCAAACGTAAAACCTACGTTTCAATTCCTGAAAACATCAGCAATAAAAGAATTGATTTTTTTTAAGAAAAAAACAGTGTTGGTGGCTGAAGTATAAATGTATATGTAGGGTGGGTGGGTGGCCTCTATCCCACCCTCCAATCAATACATCACACGCGTAGATTTAGTTAGAAATTTTATTTATTTACAAGAAAATTTAATCTAAGATTTTTAAATAAATACGTTTCTAAAAAATACACAAATTAATCAAAAATTCGTCGTTTGTGATATCGGGATTAGAGGGTGGGATAGTGGCCACCCGCCCACCCTACATATTCTTTGAAATTCAATCATAAAACCTACGTTTCAATTCCTGAAACAACAACAATAAAACAGTTGATTTTTGATGAAAAAAAAACGGTGTTAGTGGCTGAAGTATAAATGTAAATGTAGGGTGGGTGGGTGGCCTCTATTCCACCCTCCAATCAATACATTAAACGCGTAGATTTAGTTAAAATTTTTATTAATTTACAAGAAAATTCACTCTGAGATTATTAAATAAATACCTTCCTAAAAAATACACAATATAATCAAAAATCCGTCATTTGTGATGTCAGGATTGGAGGGTGGGATAGCGGCCACCCACGAACCCTACATATTCTTTGAAATTCAAACGTAAAACCTACGTTTCAATTCCTGAAAAATAACAACAAAAAGAGTTGATTTTTTTTAAAGAAAAAAACAGTGTTGGTGGCGTAGTATAAATGTATATGTAGGGTGGGTGGGCGGCCTCTATCCCACCCTCCAATTAATACATTATACACGTAGATTTAGTTAAAAATTTTATTAATTTTCAAAAAAATTTAATCTGTGATTAATAAATAAATACGTTTCTAAAAATATATAATTCAATCAAAAATCCGACGTTCGTGATGTCTGGATTGGAGAGTGGAATAGTGGCCACCCACCCACCCTACATATACTTTTAAATTCAATAGTAAATCCTACGTTTCAATTCCTCAAACATCAACAATAAAATAAAATAGTTGATTTTTTTAAAGAAAGAAACAGTGTTTGTGGCTGAAGTATAAATGTATATGTAGGATGGGTGGGTGGCCTCTATCCCATCCTCCAATCAATACATCGTACGCGTAGATTTAGTTAAAATTTTTATTAATTTACAAGAAAATTTAATCTGCGATTATTAAATAAATACGTTTCTAAAAAATACACAATTCAATCAAAAATCGACGTTCGTGATGTTGGTATTGGAGGGTGGAATAGTGGCCACCCACTTACCCTACATATTCTTTAAAATTCATACGTAAAACCTACGTTTCAATTCCTGAAATCATCAATAATAAACGAGTTAATTTTTTAAAGATAAAAACAGTGTTGGTGGCTGAAGTATAAATATATATGTAGGGTGGGTGGGTGGACTCTATCCCACCCTCCAATCAATACATCACACGCGTAGATTTCGTTTGAACTTTTATTAATTTAGAAGAAAATTCAATCTGAGATTATTAAATAAATACGTTTCTAAATAATACACAATTCAATCAAAAATCGACGTTCGTGATGTTAGGATTGGAGGGTGGGATAGTGGCCACCCACCCACCCTACATATTCTTTTAAATTCAATCGTAAAACCTACGTTTCAACTCCTAAAAAACACCAACAAAAAAGAGTTGATTTTTTTAAAAGAAAAAAACAGTGTTGGTGGCTGTAGTAGAAATGTATATGTAGGGTGGGTGGGTGGCTTCTATCCCACCCTCCAATCAATACATCATACGCGTAGATCCAGTTAAAATTTTTCTTAATATACAAAAGCCAGTCTATTTTTGGCATGAATTATTTACAAGGCCTTTACGTATTTCTAAATCCACATTAACTTCTTCTTCTCCTTTATCATCCAAAATGCAGTAATCGGCGATTTTCATCAAGATCGCAGAGGCTGCTATAAAACCAAAGTTTGTTGCTAGAATCACAGCTTTCGGGCCAAGATTCGCGTACATTCGTGTTATCAGTACGGGCGCAATTATCCTGGCAAGACTTCCGGATGATGTAAAGATCCCCATCCAAACACCCTACAAAAGAAGTATTTTTAACCGTATTTTCAAACTCTAATTCTTACCTGAGGTTTAGATCCTAAAATCTTTGAAAATATGATGATGGTCAAAAGAATGCATAGAGAATACGCCAGTTTTTCTGTTAATATTCCAGCAACAAATTGTCCTAATAAAATTTTATTATCCCTGCTGCACCATGCTTGAGTCGCTGGACATCCTACCGTCACATTCCTACTAGGGTCTGATAATTGGGGTGTTCCACTACCCATAGGATAAAGTAAAAATCTACCAAGTATATGAAAAGCCAAGCCCAGGAGTAACAACCTAAATTCACTTATATATTTGCAAAAAATATTGACCATTAATGTAAGTATGATTGAAGCGATGGCATCTACGATACATATCTTAGCAGTTAAGGCAACTGCCTCCTCTCTGATAATGGGGAATTGGTCCATCGCCATGGGTGTACTCAATACGCGTTCAAAAGTCGAATGGAACGTCAGTAAAAAGTTGCACGAGATAAACACCCAAGCTAACCACTTATATTTACGAACGTTATAACTCTCCTTCTTCAGGTTGGAAAACCCGTCCTTACCCACCATGCTGTGCTCTTTGAATACGGAAGGAAGGAATATAAATAGGTTGATGATAGCCATGATTATTAAAATCCAAGCAACTGCGCTGTACATATTCAAATTAACACCTGGAATTACGTAAAATCCAGCATCACCAATCGGTATCGTTATGTATTGAACACCAGCGCCTAAACCTAAAGCGACTATTGATGTTGATGATAGTAAAGAAATCGCCTTTCTGCGTTCCTGGATTAAAGTTGTAGTTGAGATATGCGACCTGCATATTGTAATATTAGCTGCAAATATTTTGTTGATGAATAATAAAAAAGATTTTTGTGTGTGTAGTGATGATTACCTGATGCTATACCTGCTAATAGACGTGATAATAACATCCAATACTTTCTGTGGCTTGGAAATGATTCGATAAGGGCGTATATTAATAAGGATATTATGTCGATAACGATTGCAATCACAAATAATAATCGATTTGATCCTAATTTATTACTACAATAACCTACGATGGGTGAGAATAGGGTTTGAGTTAAGCCATGGCTGGCAAAGAGGTATCCTAAGAAGATTTTTGATGCTGTTGGATCTACCTAAAACAATTTTTAAAAAAATGTATACGTTTTATTACATTCAAAATCTTTTATCTCTTTTTAATTTCTAAATCTTGTTCAGCTAAAACTAATGCTTTTATTTTTCCTTGGATCTTAAAGTCGTTTACGTTTATCGTGGTACATTTCGATATTAAGAATTTAAAAGAAAAACACTTTTACTTTTATATAGTTACGCATAAAAATTTGTACATTGAATCAGGTCACACGTGCAAGAGATAAACAAGTACCTTATTCAAATACGGCCAAAGTCCAACAAAAACAGTACCAAAGGTAATAATGGTCAAAAACTGCGTATAGTAGATGACGTAATGTGAACGTATTCTTTGCCTGTACACGACCCTATCTTCAACGATAACTTCTTCTTTAAAATGATTCATACCGTTTAATTATACCTATGGCGGAGACGAAACAAAAAAATCCTTAAAAAAATGAAAAAATTAATTAATTAATGATGATTTTTTGCATACCTGCGGTCATGTACCCGTACGGAAGAGGTAGGTCTGAATGAAGAACTCTAAACTCTAAACTCTACATTGCCGATTATGGCAAGCCAATCGGCGCTGATAAAGATGTAAATATTCCAAAATAGTTGTGTTTGTCGACAAAATGAAACGAACTTGAAAATTACATAAAGATAAAAGGGTTAATGGACAAATGTCGTAACTATTAACCTATAAAAAAAAACGTTAGAGTTTCACTAATAAGGTAAAAAAGTTAAATATTTTATACACTTTTCGCTTAGAATTTTTAAATTATTAAAATTAATCATTATATTATTAGATGAGTAACAGATCGTAGTTGGCAGATGACAGATTTTAGATGACATTTGTCATAACATGGAATAAGTTGAGAGATCATGAATGACAAGTAACAGATAAATAGATGACAGGACGACAGATTACAGATGATAAATATCATATATCACATATAATAGATGGTGCAAGTGACAGATAACAGAAAACATACGACAAAGAATTTTTGACAGCAAACATAATTAGCATTAATGATAGATGACAGGTAACATATGACAGGATAACATGCGAAATTACATATAATAGATGATAGTTGACAGAAGACAATTATTATAATTAATAAGCTGACAGATGATGAATGATAAGTGACAGATGAAATTTAACATAGAATGACAGATGATAGGAAATTATTGACAGCTAACAGATAACATATGACAGATGATAGACATTAATAATAGATGACAGAATGACAAATGACAGTTATCATAGAAGGCTGATAATAGATGACAGATGACAAAGAATTTTTCTCAGCGATCAAATTTATCATATAATACGTGATAAGAATTAATGATAAATGACAGGTGTCAGGTGACATATTTATCATAACATATGATATTATTATAACCATCAGATGATGAATTATAAGTGACAGATAATAGAGGACATTAATCATAGAAAACCGAGGATAGACTAGAAGAATTATTGATAACTAATAGATAACATACGATATATATTAATGATAGATGACAAACGACAAGTGACATATGACAATACAGGATAACAGATGACAAATGAAAGTTGACAGATGACGGATCACATGTAATAGATCATAGTTTATATATTTATCATAACGTGTAAACAGCTGACAGATGATGAAGGGGAAGTGTCAGATGATAGAGGACAGATGACAGTTGTCATAGAAGTCTGAGAATAGTTGATAGATGACATAGAATTATTGACAGCGAATAGATAACATATGAAATCTGATAAGCATTAATGATAGATAACAAGCGGCAAGTAATATATGACAATACAGTATAACAGATGACATTTCATATATAACAGATGGCATTTCACATGTAACAGATGATAGTTTAGATATTTATCATAACATTTAATAAACTGAAAGATGATGAATAGCAAATGTCAGATGACAGAGAACAGAGGACAGTTATCATAGAAGTCTATAAATAGATGACAGATGACATAGAATTATTGACACCAAAAATTAACATATAAAATCTGATAAGTATTAATGATCGATGACAAGTGACAAGTGACATATGACAAGACTGGATAACAGATAACAAATGATAGATGACATTTCACATGTAATAGATGATAGTTTAGATATTTATCATAACATGTAATGAGCTGACAGATGACAAATAACAAGTGACAGATGACAGAAAGGACAGTTATCATAGATGACATAGAATTATTGACAGCGAACAGATAAAATATGAAATCTGATAAGCATTATTAATCGATAACAGGTGACAGGTGACATATGACCGTGGGTAAGATGACAGATGACAATACATATGACATATAACAGAAGATAGTTGCCAAGTGACAGATCTTAGATTATACAATATTTGTCATACAATATAATGAGATGACAGATGATGCATAATAAGTAACTGATAATAGACGGCAGTTATCATAGAATATAAGAACAGATGACAACGAATTATTAACAGCAAACATGTAACATATGATAGACGATAGGCATTAATAATAGATGATAGATGACATATGACATATGGCAGATGACAGAATGATAAATGACAGAAAACAGGATGAAATGATCATAACATGTAATGAGCTGACAGATGATGAATGACAAGTGACAGATGACAGTTATTAAAGAAGCCTGAGAATAGATAACAGATGAACTAGAATTATTGACAGCGAACAGGTAAGAAATGAGAGCTGATAATTGTCTGGTGACAGGTGAAATATGGCAGATCAGATGACAGATGAAAGATGACAGGATGACATGTACTGAGCAGACAGATGATGAATGACAAGTGACAGATGACAGAGAACAGAGGACAGTTATCATAGAAGTCTGAGAATAGATTTACAGCTAACAGATAATATATGACAGATGATAGCTTTAATAATAAATGACAGGCGACCAGTGACAGATGTTAAATGACAGATGACATATAACATGTAAGAGATAATAGTTGGCATAACATAATGAATGGCAAGTGACAGATGACAGAGAACGTACGACATATAACACATAACAGATGCCAGTTGGCAAGTGACAGATATTAGATAAGTCTGAAAATGAATAACAAGTGACAGAAAATAGAGGACATTTGTCATAGAAGACCAAGAGTAGATGACAGATGACAAAAGTTATTGACAGTTAACCGAAAACATATGACAGATGACAGAAGTCAGACGACAGATGTCAGATGACAGGATACTAGATGACAGATGATAGATGACACATTATCTTAAACAAACGATAGTTTTTTGATAGATTTTATGAGCTAACAGATGTTAAATGACAAATGACAGATGGCAGAGAACAGAGAAGAGTTATCATAGAAGTCCGAGGATGTATGAAAGAGGACACAGAATATCTTACAGATAACATATAATAGACATTCATAATAATGATGATTACAGGTTACAGATGACATATGACAAATATCATATGGGAGGATGACAGATGACAGGTGATAGATGACATATCACATATAACAGATGATAGATTTTAGATGACATTTATCATAATAACATGTAATGAGCTGGCAAGAGATCAATAATAAGTGACAGATGACAGAGGACAGACGATAGTAATCACAGAATGCCGAGGATAGATGATAGATGACAAAGTATTATTGACAGCGAATTACAGACAAGCATTACTGATATATGCTAGGTAACAAAAGATAGGATAACAGGATGATAGATGATAGATGACATATAACAGATGACAGATTTTAGATGATATTTATCATAACATGTAATAAGCTGATGAATGACAAGATGATAGAGAACAGATATCAATTATTATAGAAAACCAAGTTTTAGATGACAGATGACAAAGAATTATTGACATACTGATAATGTATGATAGATGGTAATAGGTGACATAAAAGATGACAGGATGGCAGATGACAGGATAATAGTTAACAGATGATAGATGACACATCATCTTAAACAAACAGATTTTATGAACTAAAAGATGTTGAATGACAAATGTCAGAATTACCATAGAAGAACGATAATAGATGACAGATGACACAGAATTATTAAAAGCTCACAGATAAAATATGATACATAATAGGCATTAATTATAGATGACATATGACAAATATCAGATGAGAGATGACAGGTGATAGATGATATATCACAAATAACAGATGGAAGTCAGATGATAGATTTCAGATGATATTTATCATAACATGTAATGAACTGCCAGATAATGAAAGACAAGTGATAGAAGACAGATAATTGAGGACAGTTATCACAGAATGCTGAGGATAGATGATAGATGATAAATTTTAGATGACATTTATCATAACATGTAATAAGCCGTCAAATGATGAATGACAAGTTAGAGATAACAGAGACCAGAAATCTGTTATTACATAAGACCAAAGATAGATGACAGATGACAAATGGCAGATGACAGAATGAGAAGTGACAGGAAATAGGATGACAGAATCATAGCTTGTAATGAGCAGACAGATGCCGAATAACAAGTGACAGATGACAGTTATCAAAGAAGTCTGAGAATAGATAACAGATGACGAATAATTATTGACAGCGAACAAGTAAGATAATAGTAGCTGATAAGCATTAATGATAAATGACAAGTGACAAATGGCTGATGACAGAATGATGAATAACAGGTAACAGAAAATACAGGACATTTATCATAGAACACCGAGGATAGATGACAGATGACAAAGAATTATTGACATTTAACAGATAACAGTATGGAATATGACAGAAAATAGGATGATAGGTGGCAGATAGCAGGATGACAGATGATAGATTGCAGATTTTAGTTGACACTTATCACACCATCTAATAAGCCGATAGATAATAATGAATGATAAGTGATAGAAGATAGAGAATCGAAGACAGTTATTACAGAATGTCGAGGATAGATGACAGATGACAAATGATTTTTGACAGCGAACAGATAATATATGATATACTGATACATGCTAGGTAACAGATGGCAGCATAATAGGTGAGAGATAACAGGACGTCAGATGATAGATGACATAAAATATGACATATAACCGATGATAGTTGGCAGATGACAGATTTTAGATAACATTTATTACTGCGAGTAATAAACTGACAAATGATGAGTGATAAGTGAGAGATAACAAAGAACAGAGATCAGTTATTATTATTATTATTATTAATGACAGATACCAAAGAATTATTGATAGTTAACATAGGATAGATGATAGGCATTGATGATAGATGACAGATGGGAAATAATAGGTGACATATGACAGATAACATGATGACAGGATAATAGATGATAGATGATGCATCACCTTAAACAAACCATAGTTGGAAAATGTTAGATTTTATGAGCTAAAAGACGTTGAATGACAAATGACAGATGAAAGAGAACAGAAAAAAGTTTTCATAGGAGACCGAGAATAGATGACAAATGATACATAATAGACATTAATGATAGATGACATGACAAATATCAGATGAGAGGTTGATAGATGATAGATGACATATCACATATAACAGATGAAAGTTGCAGTTGACAGATTTTAGATGACACTTATTATAACATGTATTGATCTGCCAGAAGATGAATGACAAGTGGCAGATGACAGATAACATAGGATAGTTATCACAGAATGCCGAAGATAGATGATAGATGACGAAGTATTATTGACAGCGAACTGATATATGCCAGGTGACGGATGACAGGATAACAGATGAGAGATGACAGGACGTCAGATGATACATGACATAGCATATGACATATACAGATGATAGTTGACAGATGACATTTATCATAACATGTAATAAGCAGACAAATGATGAATGGCGAGTGATAAATAACATAGAATGGAAATCATTTTTCAGTTTGTAAGTTTGTATCTATAATTTGTCAACTGTCAAATCTTAAATATATTTTCTTAACCAGACTATTTTTTTTTACTATCAACTACAATCTGTCATTTGTCAACTGTCGTTTTTCAACTATCACGTATCTAATGTCACGTGATTATAGTTATTTATCATTTGAGAACTACCATTTGTCAACTGTCATCTGTCAACCACTGAAAGTCATCTGCCAACTGTCATACAATATTTTCAGTTGTCAATGGTCATCTAGCGGTTTTCTTATCTTTTCTTTTACTAATTTTTATGTTATCTGTTATCTAAATATAATTAAATAAAACTCCCAACTAAGTACCTGATCTGTAATCTGTCAAATATCATATGACAACTGTAATATATATTTTTTTAGGTATCAACTCTCGGCTCTGAACTATCAAATGTTCTTTTATTTTTTTTAATTGTCGACTGTTAGCTATCATCTGTTTATTAGCATCTCTCATCTGTCAACTGTCAAAAGTTATGTGTTAACTGTCATAAATTATTTTTTAAGTATCATCTGCAAGCTTCTATTTGTCAATTATTTTTATTTGAATATCTGAAACAATTTTTTTTTTTTGGGTAATTTCCGCTGCTTGATGTACTGACAGATGATGAATAACAAGTGACTGATAATAGATGACATTTATAATAGAACACCAAGGATAGATGACAGATAAGAAAGAATTATTGACATTTAACAGATAACACCATGACAGATGACAGAAGATAGGATGACAGGAAGGTAGACGGCAGATAGCAGGATGACAGATTCTAGTTGACGTTTATCATAACATGTAATAAGATGACAGATAATAATGAATGATACGTGATAGATGACGGGGAATCGAGGCAAGTTATCACAAAATGTCGAGGATAGATAATATATTACAAAATATTATTGATATTTCATAAGAATTACTGATTATGAGAGATAACATGACGACAGATGGTAAATGATATACCATATAACATATGAACAGATGATAGTTGTCAGATGACATATTTTAGATGACGTTTATCATAACATGCAAATGTAAATTATAAACTACAAGGGATAGAGTACAGAGATCAGTTATTACAGAAGACCAATTATAGATGACAGATGACAAAGGATTATTGACATCTAACAGATAACATATGATATGATAGATGATAGGCATTGATTACAGATGATAGGTGATAGATAGCAGATGACACATATGACAGATAATAGATGACAGATGACACATCATCTTAAACAGACGATCGTTGGCAAATGATAGATTTTATAGCTTACAGATGTTGAATGACAAGTGACAGATGACAGAGAACAGAGAAGAGTTATCATGGAAGACTGAGGATAGATGACAGATGGCACAGAATTATTGAAAGTTAACAGATAAAATTAAATATATCATCGGCATTAATGATAGATGAGAGGTAACAGATGACAAATGACAGTTGGCATATGATAGATTTTAGATGATATTTATCATAACATATTTTATTTATTTACAAGTAATTTAATCTGTGTTATTGTGCTCTTAACCTCGACATTTATAAGTTTTTGACGTGCGTCATTAACATACTACTCGTCATCTTCTTCAATATCCATATTCATTTCTTCTTTTCCTTCATTATTTAAAATACAGTAATCGGCGGTTTTCATCAAGATCACACAGGCCGCTATAAAACCAAAGTTCGTGACGAGGGTCACAGTTTTCAGGCCAAAATTCGTGTACACTCGGGATATCAGTATGGGGGCAATCACCCGAGCTAAACTTCCGGCCGATGTAAAAATCCCCATCCAAATACCCTACCAAAACAAAAACAATCTAATATTTTTAGAATTACTAATTGTATTCTTTACCTGAGGTTTAGATCCTAAAACCTTTGAGAATATGATGATGGTCATAAGAATGCATACTGAATACGCCAGTTTTTCTGTTAGCATTCCGGCAATAAATTGCCCTAATAAAATTTTACCGTCACTGCTGCACCATGCTTGCGTTGTGGGACATCCCAGCGTCACATTACGGCTGGGATCTGATAATTGGGGTGATCCCCTGCCCATAGGGTAGAATAAAAATCTGCCCAGTATAAGAAAAGCGAAGCCCAAGAGTAAGGTTCTGAATTCGCTTACATATTTACAAAAAATATTGACCATTAATGTGAGTGCGAACGAAACGATCGCATCCGCGATACCAATGATTGCAGTCAAGGCCACCGCCTCTTCACGAGTCATGGCAAATTGGTCCATCGCCATGGGTGCGCCCAGAACGTGATCGAAAGTCGAGTGGAAGGTTACGATGAAATTACAGGCGATAAAAACAAAAGCTAGGAGCTTGAAATTGCGAATGTTATAACTGTGCTTGTTGATGTAAGAATAACTACTAGTTTCGAACACGTTGTGTTCTTTGAATATCGAAGGAAGGAATAGTATTAAGTTGATGATTAATAGGATTGTAATGATCCATGCGACTGCGCTGTACATGTTTAATTGAACACCGGGGAATATATAGAAGCCTGCATCACCAATCGGTATGGTTAGGTATTGAATGGTAGAACCTAAACCTAAAGCGATTAGTGATGTTGAAGACAGCAAAGAGATAGCCTTTCTACGTTCCTTAAATGTAGTCGTCGTGGAAATATGTAATCTGCATATTGTAATATTAGCTGGAAAGAATTAATAATAATAATAATAATAATAATGATGATTTTGTAATAATAATAATTACCTGATGCAAGTCCTGATAACAAACGTGATACTAGTAACCAGTACTTGTGGTGGCTAGGAAATGATTCGATAAAGGCGTAGATTAATAGTGAGATTATATTGGATATTATTGTTATGACGAAAGGTATTCGACTTGATTGGAGTTTGTTGCTGCAATAGCCTATTATGGGGGAGAATATCGTTTGAGTTAATCCGCTGCATGCGTATAGGTATCCTAAGAAGATTTTCGATGCTTGAGGGTCGACCTGTTATAAGATTCAAAAATAAATCGATGGATTAAACGTTGTTTGACAGTACAAACCTTGTTTAGATACGGCCATAGTCCAACTATTGTAATGCCGAAGGTGCTGATGGTCAAAAACTGCGTGTAGTAAACAATGTAGTGGGAAATTATTCTTTCCCTATGCTTGGTTTTATCTTCGATCATTACATCAAAGTTCTCATCTGATTTATTCATTGTTTTTACGAAAATTTAATTAAATATTAAATGCTAAAAAAATATTTTAGGCCAACAACGTATTTATGTGATTCTTCTTTGAAATGAATATAAAATGGATGAAAGATAATTGCTTCAAACCTATAAGAAGAAAATTATTTTAAGCAGTCACAAATAGAACGAAATATAAATAAGTTAACCCTTTAGCAATTTAATATAAATTTAATTGGACTTAAACAATAGAATTAATATTAAGGGTTGTTTATAGAATGAATGCTTAAGTATATTATTTACCCAATAAACGAATAATACTGTATTTAATCAAATATAGAAACTTAATGACTGAAATAACACGAATTTATTAATATAAGTACACGTTTTTTCTGCCTCAGAAAGTAATTTGAAGTATGGCAATTTTTAGTATTCTATCTACTATCGATAACCGATGTATGTAATTATTTAATTTTATATCTGTCAGGCTGACATTAACAGCCAAAAAAAGTCTCTCCTAAAAGGGGATAAAAAAATAAGCATTTAAAAATGAATCCGGAAGTGCAAGAGGATATAAGCTCACTCGGCATCATGGAAAATGGAAGAACACTTTCGCCCAAAATTTGTACGTACGTTCTTTTGCTTTTAAAATTATTTGTTGTAGTAAGAGTCCAAAGTAAGAAAGTCCAAAGATGTATAAATAAATAAGTAAATAAATGGAGTCCCAGGGTTTCGATAATAACTTTCGTTCGAAAACGAGGAGGTTGTGTAGTAGGTATTGAGGGTGTCGGGTTCTAGTCGGCACCCTAAAGTGAGCCGCCCTATTCTTGATTTTTGCTTTAGGGATTGTAGAACAAGCTTTGATTGTGAATATCGAAGTGGATACTTAAGTAAATGCAAGTGGTTTAAAGATGGATAACTTGGTTATATTTGGATATTGAGTTGTTAGGTAGGTGGAGAGGAATTTATTTGTGTTTACGGTCTATAAAAATTCTGAAACTATAAAACCAACGGCATTTTTAATTAAGCATTTGATATAATCGTTTGGTTTTATTTGAAAATATTCAAATTCCTGCACATTTTAATTTCCCTGCCATTACAAAAAATGCATTATTACAAATATTACTTTGAAACAAGTGATTTAAAAATAAATTGGTAAATAAATAATTACTGTTCAAGTTTATTTATAAACCTAATAAAAAAAATGAAGAATGATTAATTTAAAAATACCAAAGCTAACTTGTATGAACAATAATAACAGGGACACAAAAAACGAGTAATGCAATAAGGCATGTTTCATACACGCAAATTATCGTTCCTTAAAGCACTTATTTACGGATACCTGTCACCAATTATTTTAAATCATACCAATTATAGCATGCTGAAGATGAGTGCCGTGTTCATCGAGAAACGAATCGAAGGCAGTTTCTCTGCCCAATAGTTGGGTCTTCTAGGCTTCGGATGATGGGGAATAGTTTTTCATCCGCATCCTGTATTTTTCTTTAGATCTTTCTTGACAGGGTGCCGAGCTATAACTCGACGTGGGAGATTGTTGTCGGAATGTCTTTGGTGATCGGTCTAGATAGGGCGTCAGCTACGTGGTTAAATTTCCCCGGTAGGTAGTCGATGGTGAGGTTATAGGGCTGTAGAAGGAGTGCCCAACGAGAGAGAGGACCGGCCGGTGATTTCAGGCTCATGAACCATTTCAAGGCCTGGTGGTCGGTGCTGACTGTGATCGGACATTCCTCAAAATACCCTCGGAACTTGACGAGAGCCCAAACGATGGCAAGAGCTTCGCGTTCGGTTGTCGAGTATTATCTCGGCTTGATTAAGGAGTCTACTGGCGTATTCGACGGGGTGTTCACTCGCATCTGTTAGTATTATGCATTCCCTCAGGCGGATGAAGGCTGTTTCTTCTTCGTTAGCCCATTTCCACGGGGCCTTTTTCTTGGTGAGGTCCGTGAGGGATGGTGCCACGTCTGCGAAGTTGGGCATGAACCTCCGATACCATGAACTTCCTTTCGGTTCCTAGGGGCCTGTCCCTCTCTGATTGCTTATGCGGATTCCTTCCGGGGTAATGAGGTGTCTGAGGTATCGGACCTGGGTACAGCAGAACCGCATCTTCTCGCGATTGATCTTCAGTTGATACTCCCGTAGGTGAGATCTTGGAGAAGTAGTCGAATTATTTCTGCGGCTCTTCCACGAAGCACCAGGTCCTCTGCGGGATGTTAAGGATGATGCTGGCGTCCTCCATGAAGTCGACGCCTAGCAGGGTGTTATTGTCCTTTTCTCCAGGTAACACGAAAAAAGTTGTCAGAATTTGCTTGTGTTTTACCTGCACAATCGTGGTGGTTTCTAGCACTAACTCCGTGCAGATTTTTCCATCGGCGAGGGTCACTTGTAAGTTCGTCTGACGGAATTGGTGTCCTGACTCCTTCAGCTTCCGGAATATAAACGTGGCGGTGTTTGCTTCGGAACCGGAGTCCAAACACGCGGTTCCGTTATTGTCAGTTTTTCCGTTACTTTCACTTTTGTCGTCGGTGGAGGACCTGCAGGTCGGGCGCTTGCTTCGCACTACACCAGGCTTTCCACACCCATAACACGCGAACTTACGAGTGTGAAAGATGTTAAACGTAAGAAGATGAGGGAGAGTGGGAAAGAGCATGAATCTCGAAAGGGAACTGATTTTCCGGCAAAAGAACCCCCAAAAGAGGTAAGCGTTGTTACGTTGAATAAGGGTCTACAACCCGTCTGTTATGATAAGCTTACTTTATGATTAACTGTTTAAAAAGCGAAGTAAAGCTTACAATATGGGTTCAATATAGTGAATCTCAAAATAATATAAATTACCATATCTCAGTTTTACACTACACTGAAAGTGAACAATATATTACATGCTTTCAGGATGGAGTTTGTAAATGCAAATCGTATGATGGATGTTTGAAACTGACCAAGTACCAGAAGGACGCGTTATTTGAGGATTTCTATCAGCATAATTATGATCAACGTCGGCCACGCAGTTTTCCTCCATCGCTAATGTTGCTATTTCACGACGCCAGGCAAGCTTATCGTATTTAGTTCTAGTGGACTTTTATGCAGCATATTTGCCGTTAGTCATAAACGTATACAAAACTAGCAGACCAAGATAAAGATTGGCAATACGACACCCAATGATGCAAGGGGAAAGCACAAGAACAGACCACATGCAGTCCCTGATGAAACACGCCAACAAACTAAAGAGCATATTGCGTCGTTCCCAACTCATAAAAATCATTACTCTCGCAAAAGGTTGAATGAAGAACTTCGATACCTGAGTCCCCCTATCAACCTCACAGAGATGTATCGTCTGTTCAAAAATAAATTTCTAAACACCGCAACAAAGGTATGGCTGTATCGAGAAGTTTTTAGAAAACACTTCAACCTCAAGTTCGGCCAACCCCGTTCGGATACTTGCAAAGTATGTGATCGGTTGTATATACAGCTTGTTGCAGCTGACACACCCGAGAAGCAAGCGGCTCTTAAGGCACAAACCGATCTACATCACCGAAAAGCCGAGAAAGGATACAATATTCTTGGGAGTGACACAGAAAGTGCTAAACAGTCTCCGAATACTGTAGTTTTGTGTATAGACTTGCAGCATGTCATCTTCTTCCCAACCCTGACTCACAGCACACTATTTTTCCAAAGACATCTGTCGTGTTACAACTTTGCAGTCCACAATCCATCAACAAAGCAAGCCACTACGTTTGTGTGGGATAAATCTGTAGCAAAGCGTGGTTCTACAGACATCGCATCTTGTCTACTTGCCTCTGTTGAACATTTTGATGTACTTCCCCCACTTGGTAAGCGGAAACTCATCTTGTGGTCAGACAGGTGCGGAGGGCAAAATAATAATTGGAAGATTATCTCAACCCTCTTACATTTCATCCGCCAACGCTATTTCTCCAGCACAGAGCAAAAATTTCTAGTCAGTGGGCATTCATTTCTTCCATGTGACAGAAATTTTGCAATGATCGAAAGGCGTGTGAAATCGAGTGGAGTACTATACGTTCCAGACCAACTGGAGGAAGTTATCAAGGCTGCGAGACCGTCCAATCCATTTGAAGTCCGCATAATGAAGCAAGTTGACTTCAAACAGTTTTATGCATTTGAGTCAAAGTTAAAGAAGGACCCTAAGCTGAAGATCACAAGTGCTTCGTGGCTGCTATTGAGAGCTGATGACCCAAGCTCCACATACGTCAAACACACAACATACTACAAGCGTGGAGCTAATTTTGTATTGTACCGGTTAACAAAAAGACACAACGGCCAACCCGTGCTCTCCACATCCCACATCCCAGCCGAACTGCCCCAAGCGTATGGAGCACCCCTGTCTTTGAAGCCGGAGAAGAAGAAAGACATAGGAGACATGTTACAATACATACCGAGACATGTACCATGCTTTCTATGACTCACTTTTGGTTTAATATGGGTTCAGAAAAACATCAACATCACTACATATTATTCTTCATTGACATATATTGTAAAAATAAATATTCAATAAAAAATGGCATAAAATACATGATTTATTTTATTATTTTATTTAGATCCCTATTCCACTATAAAACTACATTTTTGTGCATAACATTCTTAAAATATTTTTTTTGTCTTAAAGTAAGTAGCAGTAAATACATTAACATTTTAACATATTTACATAAAGTTTGGCTCATTATGGTTGAGAAAACAACGTTTTTGCATTTTATACAAAAATATGATATGTGCACTTGGATTCGGGGCAACGCTTCAAACGCATTCTAAACCTTATTCTGAAGGTGATTTTGTTGAAGCGTGTCTTAGTGCTGTCATTAAAGAACTGTTTCCTGAAAAGAGCGACGATATAGAAAAAATAAATTATTTTCGCTGGACTATAACAAGACGTATCGATGTGGCCAACGATATCAAATCAAACCTTAAGTTACGTGCGTCGCAGAAGTTTGAGGCATTTTCAATTGCTCTCAGTGAGAGCACAGATACTACCGATACCGCACAATTAGCTATTTTTATTCGCGGAATTGATATCAAATTTAATTGCTGACAAGAGGAGAAAACATTTTCGAAGAAGTAAAAGCAAATTTTGATCAATTTGAGCTTAAATGGGAAAATCTAAGTGGAATTTCTACTGACGGTGCTCCAGCTATGGCTGGTTCTAATTTAGGGGTTGTCAATAGAATTAAATTGGAACTATGTAGTAGGAATATTGACACTGAAAATGCAGTGAAATGCACTTAAATATTTCACTGCATTTTACATCAACAAAATTTGTTTGCAAAATCGATCAAATTTACACATGTAATGAAAGTTTATTGCATAAATTTCATTAAATCAAGAGCACTTGACCACCGTCAGTTCCAAACATTTTTGGAAGAACTGCAGTCTGAATTTGAAGATCTGACATTTTATCGTGAAGTGCGCTGGTTAAGTAAAGCAAAAATGTTAAAACGATTTTATGATTTGAAAGATGAGGTATTCGTTTTTATTGATATGTAAGAAAAACATGTACAAGAGCGAAAGAACACAACTTGGGTTGCAAGTTTGCGTTTCTCGTTGAAGTCATATGAATGAATTAAATACAAAGTTGCAAACCCAAGAACAACTTGTAAATTAAGACTTTGGGAAAGCTCCGAACAGGGAATACCTACCATTTTCCCACTTTTGCAAATAATAAAGATCATGCTAACTTCGAAACGTTTGCAAACGAGTTACAATTTTTAAGAGATGAATTTAACTTGCCAAGAAGCAAGTCTGAAAATATTTTCTTCCCAATTTGATGTGGAAATAGAAGAAGCTCCAATTTCATTGCAAATGAAACTCGTTGAATTGCAAGAAAAATCCGATCTTAAGGCGATATTTAGTGACCGTTAACCGATTTTTATAGAAAATATTTACCAACCGATAAATTTCCAAATCTCGCATTTTTGGCTCAGAAAAAATTGTCATTATTTAGATGTACATTCAAATGTGAGCAGCTATTTTCGAGAATAAAGTTTGTTAAATCAAAAACACGTACAAGATTAACAGACTCACATTTGGAGAACACTCTGCGTGTTACGACATCAGATATTTCACAAAATATTGATTTTTTGGTGAAAAATATAAGGGCACAGTCTTCCCATTAAATACGTTTGTACTTGTTCATTTTAATTATTTTCTGAAAGCCAGTTCTAATAAATGACTACATACATGTACATATGTGTTGTCATTTTTTACATTTTTTTTTTGAAATGTTAAAATGTAATAAATATAATATCATTTCCTTAAATCAAACTACGAATTTCTCAGTTCCTTATAAATTTAAAAAAGGTCCGGCCCGCGATTTTAGGTTGAATTGGTTTTCCGACCCGCGGTCTTGATGAAGTTGCACATGCCTGATTTAAAGGTTGTTTTTTTTACATTAACCATTTACATACTACTAAACATGTCAAATTAAATATGCATTGAGGGGTGCTTTTGACAAAAAAAATACTTCGAATATGCAAACTAAACTGTATAATTTGTATAAAAAATATTATTCGTACCTGTATTAAGTGCTATCAATTTTTAGCATTTAAGGGTTGTATTTTTGGGTAGGTTTGACAAATACGGGGTTTTGATGTATAATTTCAGATTCAGCAAACCAAAAACATAAACTTAGTTTAACTTTTAAAGGTAATGCTTGTTATGCTATATTCTTGATGGAACACAAAATTGTGAAAATCAGAAAAAGGTTTTGGAAATCAATCTTCGTGCATTTTACATTCCATGCTCATCTCATAACCTAAATTTAGTAGTTAATGATGCAGAAAATATTACGTACCAAATTATCATATTTTTGACATAATTCAAGAAATGTTTTCTTTTCATCGTCTACAAAAAGATGGTCGATAATTTGCAAACATTTACAAGATTTAAAATTAGAAGCTTTGAGTACTACGCGATGTTCTAGTAGAATTGAGGCGATCAAACCATTATGGTATCATATAGAAAATACATTTGATGCTCTGTTTGAAATATCAAAAAATACTTCTGACTGGGATAGTGCCACAACACACAAAGTGCATTCGCTTGCTTTATAGGTTCAAAATTATAGTAAATTAATTGGATGAGTTACGTGAAGATAAACTTGAATATAAAATAAAGCACTAAAAACCTTTCTTCACACAGTTTATTTGAAATACCAAATATATATTTCGGACACAAAGTGACCATTATCAATGGTTTAATAAGTATTTAATATTTAATAGTATTAAACCATTGATAATGGTCACTTTGTGTCCGAAATATATATTTGGTATTTCAAATAAACTGTGTGAAGAAAGGTTTTTAGTGCTTTATTTTATAATCAAAATTATAAATTTATATGCACTGTTGAAAGATAGAAAGTTTTGAAAGAAATTAATTATTTAAGTAATATGATGCTAAGTCCTACAATGAATATTCCAATATGCATAAATTTGCTAAAACGGTTAAACATTTTGAAATTATTTTACAAGAAGCTACCGTTGCACAAAAACTAAATGCTAAAACAAACATCCCACCATTAAATACACTTCTAAGAAGAAAACCGACACAATTTTAGTACGAACAACGCAATGAAACTACGATATATTAGACCCGAAAATCAATTACAAATTAGAGTTTTTTTTTTAGAATTTTAGATCAGACATTAACTTCCTTAAAAGATGGATTTGAAGAGTTAAAAACTTTAGACAATGTGTTTGGTTTTCTTTATAGTTCCTTATTTTGTGACCCCAAGGAAGAATTGATGAAACATTGTAAAGATTTATATCTGAAACTCAAAGACGATTCTAGAAATGAAGCCGACATTGATTTGTACAATGAAATTAGCGTTTTGAAGTTACATTCTGTAGAAAATCAGTTTGTCGATCCACATACAGTTTTGCAATATCTTTAAATAAATAATTTAATCTCAACTTTTCTAAACACATCTGGTGAAAGTTGGCATTGATTAAAAATTATTTAAGGTCAACTATGCATTAACCAAGACTGGGAAATTTATCTATTATTTCGATAGTATCTGAAATATTAGATAGTTTAGATATTAGGCAAATAATAGCTGAATTTGCAAGTATAAAAGGAAGAAAAGTACCTATGTACTTTCCTGTACAATTAAGTTATATTGTAGACTTTAATAGTAATTAACGTTATAAGTCCGGGAACACATACTTTACAGTATGAGTGAGACATTTAAAGACGAGGCGACAAAGGAGCCGAGTCTTGAAATTCGAAACGAGTACTGTAAAAAGTGTTCACGGACGAATGTCGTTATGTATTTTATTTCATTCTGTGTCAAATTGCGTTTTAAAGAAACATTGAAATTAATTTAAAAATAATTTAACAGATGCTCCAAATCTAGTTACATTTTCGTAACATGATTAGCAACGGTTGTTTGGCAAATGTTTAATTTGTTTAAATAATTTGTTGTGTCAAAATGAATTCTTATGCAAATTGCCCAGAAATTGTAAATCCTCCAGTAATTGTAAGAAAATCTGAAGAAGCGTGTGCGAAATTAATACCTATTAAGTCTGGTGAAAGGTATCAAAAACAATTCAGCCATTTTTGTGAATGGAAAGCAGAAAATAATGTGATGAAAATTACGGAAGAAGTTATGTTGGCCTATTTTTTAGATTTAGTAAGAATTTAAATGATTACATTTATTATTTTATTTGTGAACTAATGTTTTTAGTCTAAGAAAATAGGTGCGTCTTCTTTGTGGCCGAAATATTCCATGATAAAATCAACATTAATTGCGAATGAAAATCTTGACATATCTCGTTTTTCTAAAGTGGTAGCATGATTAATTTTGTGTTTCCAATAGCAACACTTTACCGGACCGGCCGTTTTTTGCGTTTTCCCGGATTGAAACTGTTGACGTAAAGTATTGGAATTTGACACAGTATGAAATAAAATAAATGTTTTGATTATTATAGCTGTTTTCATATCTCATAACTACCTAACCAAATTCAAATTCGGGAAAAAATAGGATAGAGGAGGGGCGGCCCTGTCAGTTTCGCACACGGGCGCTCAAAGGGCTAGCGGCGGGCCTGTTTTTATTTACACATTAGAAAAAAAGTAAACGCCGACCAAGTGAAAGAAATGTATTTTTTATTATTCCTTTGTTTCTTGTAACGGATGCTTTTTTTTAATAAATACGTTTTTGCTATTATAAAAGTTATTGACATGCTTTATTAACATATTACTCGTCATCTTCTTCAATATCCATATTCATTTCTTCTTTTCCTTTTTTGTTTAAAATACAGTAATCGGCGGTTTTCATCAAGATCGCACAGGCCACTATGAAACCAAAGTTCGTGACGAGGTTCACAGTTTTCGGGCCAAGATTCGTGTACATTCGGGATATCAGTATGGGGGCAATTATCCGAGCAAAACTTCCGGCCGACGTAAAAATCCCCATCCAAATACCCTACACCAAGAAAAAATTGATTTGCGATCTAATTTTTAGAAATACCAATATTATTTCTCACCTGAGGTTTAGATCCTAAAACCTTTGAGAATATGATGATGGTCATAAGAATGCATACTGAATACGCCAGTTTTTCTGTTAGCATTCCGGCAATAAATTGTCCTAATAAAATTTTACCATCACTGCTGCACCATGCTTGCGTTGCGGGACATCCCACCGTCACGTTACGGCTAGGATCTGATAATTGGGGTGTTCCACTACCCATAGGGTAGAGTAAAAATCTGCCCAGTATAAAAAAAGCCAAGCCCAAGAGTAAGGTTCTAAATTCACTTACGTATTTACAAAAAACATTGACCATTATTATGAGTGCGAACGAAATGACCGCATCAGCGATACCAATCTTTGCAGTTATTGCCACCGCTTCCTCTCTGGTCATGGCGAATTGGTCCATCGCCATGGGTGCGCCCAGAACGCGATCGAACATCGAATGGAACGTCACGATGAAATTACAGGCGATAAAGACAAAAGCTAAGAGCTTGAAATTGCGTATGTTATAACTGTGCTTGTTTATGTAGGAATAACTACACGTTTCAAGCACGTTGTGTTCTTTGAATATCGAAGGAAGGAATAGTATTAAGTTGATGATTAATAGGATTGTAATGATCCATGCGACTGCGCTGTACATGTTTAATTGAACACCGGGGAATATATAGAAGCCTGCATCACCAATCGGTATGGTTAGGTATTGTATGGTAGAACCTAAACCTAAAGCGATTAGTGATGTTGATGACAGCCAAGAGACACCCTTTCTACGTTCTTTAAATGTAGTCGATGTGGAAATATGTAATCTGCATATTGTAATATTAGCTGGAAAGAATTAATAATAATAATAATGATGATGATGCTTTTGTAATATTAATAATAATTACCTGATGCAAGTCCTGATAACAAACGTGATACCAGCAACCAGTACTTGTGGTGGCTAGGAAATGATTCGATAAAGGCGTAGATTAATAGTGAGATTATATTGGATATTATTGTTATGACGAAAGGTATTCGACTTGATTGGAGTTTGTTGCTGCAATAGCCTACTATGGGGGAGAATATCGTTTGAGTTAATCCGCTGCATGCGTATAGGTATCCTAAGAAGATTTTCGATGCTTGAGGGTCGACCTGTTGGAAGATTCAGGAGTAAATCGATGGATTAAACATTGTTCGGATGTACAAACCTTATTTAGGTACGGCCATAGTCCAACTATTGTAATGCCGAAGGTGCTGATGGTCAAAAACTGTGTGTAGTAAACGATGCAATGGGAAATTATTCTTTCCCTATGCTTGGTTTTATCTTCGATCATTACATCCAAGTTCTCATCTGATTTATTCATTATTTTTTACTAAAATTTAATTAAATATTATTATTATTAAATGTTAATAATATTTTAATAACTGAATAGTTGTTGAAAGTTCATATTCGTTACCAAAGTGATTAGAATATCAACTTTCAAAATATTTTAGGCTAACAACGTATTTATATGATTCTTCTTTGAAATGAATATAAAATGGATGAAAGATAATCGCTATAAACTTTAAAAATATTAAATTAATGATTATTACTTTAAACAAACTCTATAGTATTATAAGAAAATTATTTTAAACAGTCACAAATAGAATGAAGTATAAATAAGTTCACAAATTGAGTTTATAACCCTTTGGTTCGACTTAAACAATAGAATTAAAGCTTAAGTACATCATTTACCTATTGAATACACTTAACAATCAATAATACTGTATTTAATCAAATGTATAAACTTATTGACTACAATAACACGGATTATTAATATAAGTATACGTTTTTTGTGCCTTAAAAAGTAATTTAAAGTATGAGAATTTATAGTACTGTATTGATAACCAATGAATGCAATTATTTAATGTAAACACCTGAAGGGAAAAAAGTGGTATAGGTGGGTTTCCATAATAATTACTTTTGTTCGTTCGTAAACGAAAGGGTTTTGTAATAGGTTTTGAAGGTGTCGGATTTTAATCATCACTCTAAATTTGAGTGTCGGATTTTAGTCAGCACTCTAAAGTGAGCTTGATTTTTACTTTAAGGATTGTAGACCAAGCTTTAATGGTGAGTTTCTGGTTGAAGTGGATACCAAAGTAATTACAAGTGGTTTAAGGATGGATAACTTTTGGTTACTTATGGATATCGCGTTGTTAGGTAGGTGTAAATGGATTTATTTGTGTTTATAGTCTATAAAAATTCTGAAACTATAAAACCAACGGCTTATCAAAAAATTGGCATTTTTAAATAATCATAAACCACACTTCAGCATTTGATAAAACGGCCATATAATCGTTCGATTTATTGCTTAACAATCTATTGACATTAAAATATTTTAAAATTTAAAAAATTCAAATTCCTGCACATTTTAATTTCAACAGTAATTTGTATTAACCTTGCCATTAAAAAATATTACTTTGAAATAAATTGGTAAATAAAAAATTACTGTTCAAGTTTATTTATAAACCTAATCAAAAAAAAAATGAAGAATGATTAATTTAAAAATACCAAAGCTAACTATGAACAATAATAACAGGAGACATAAAAACGAGTAATGCAATAATAAGGCGTTTCATACACGCAAATTCCTGCTCCTCGAAGCACTCTTTACCTGTAACCAATTATTTTAAATCATACCAATTACCATAATATTTTATTGAAATCTCAAGTTACACAAAGGACGTACTTTTAATATATATATTTTTATAATACATCATTTTGGAAACGCTAAATTCCGCCCCAAAAAAAAAAAAAAACTCCCAAACTTGTCAACTGTGCTATAAAAACTCACTTTAGAATATGAATATACATTTACACGATTATACAGAAATACACAAGCGGGTTTAAATTAATTCATCAAAAAAAAAATAATAATAAATGGAAAACAAACGCACATATTATAATAATAATAAATTGAATAAAACCCCACCCACTATTTTAATGACTTAAATCTAAACTCTAAATGTTTGTACACAACAGTTATGTACAAGTAAGTGAGTAATAACATCCGCGGATTGATTTATCATTAATCATTATTTTCAGCTGCAAATATGAATGTAAAATTATGACCGTACCTTGCACCCGTCGCTCGGTTTGAGTGCGGGCGCGAGTTCCTCCACAGAGACTCCAACAAATGAACACAGATGGACCTACCTTTCGAGGGGACTCTATTCGTCGCAGCGGTGTGAATTATTGATTCGTGATTGAAAAATAAATATCTACTTTCAGATGTATAAAACGCTAGTTTTATTTGTAAGTTTCACCTGTGTTCATTAATCTAATCACAGCCCTAATTGTCCTTTTTTCATTCAGGGTTTCTTAATAAAAAAGTCGTCCATATTTGCAACGCACTATCGATTAAAATGCAGTCGGAATTAACTCAAAATGCAACTACATTACTCTGCACTTAATTTAAAATTAATTACGGTAAAACTATCTTAATGATTTTTTTAAAATATACATCGTTTTTATATTTAATAAAAACACTAGCTCCAGTGCTGGGTTAACCTAAATTAATAGTTAATTCTGAAATGAAACTTTACCATGCGTTTTAATTAAAACTATTAAATGTTTCTATGACTCTTCATCTTCAGGTGGCAGTTCACTACAGTTTTCATCATTGGGTGCATCCATTGGGGCAGAGCTTTGGCTCATTCTTCGTTCTTCTGGTTCGTCGTGTAAAGGTGTGGTGTTGCCTTTCGCAGGTTCCTCTATTGCAGGCTCATTTTCGACACATTCATCATCATGCATATCGTGATGCTGCTCGCTTTCATCATGCTGCGGCACATCCTCGCCAACATCCTCTCCTTGCTCAGCCAGGTCTTGTATTGCAGCCGGCGATCCTTCAGTTTGGTCGACTTTGTTGTTATCATCTTGTGGGGAGGAGTTGCCCCACCTGCTTCGCCGTTCCGGCCTTTCGAATTCCTGCGACGGAGGTTGTTGCTGCTGCTGGTGGTGCGGTTGCTCCGGTTCCTGATCGAATTCTGGCCTGAAGCGACGCCTGTCGTCGTGACGTCTGTGCCTCATGTGAGGAGGCTCCTCGAACGGACCGCCCGGTGGTCCTGGTGGACCTCTGAAGAAGTCCGGGGGACCGTCGAATCTCGGTGGGAAGTTCGGACGCATCGGACCTCCTTCCATCCATGGTGGACCTAAACAAAAATCAATTTCAATAAATAAATAATTAATAAATTTAAAATTGGATATTTTAATTCTTAAACGAATACGCCAGGACAATGAATAATTTATTGGGATAGGTCAAGATAACGCTAAGACAATGAATATTTCATTGGGGAAGGTCAAGAGTACGCTAGAACAATAAATTATTACTTAATTAAAAACAGTTATAGTCTGTTCGTTGGATCTTTGGTCGTACGTCACAAATTATCGCTTCGAGAAACGATGCAAAAACATTCAGTCTGATAAAGTAAACCAAATGCGTTAGAAAAAGAACGCACTGTAAAACTTTCGTCGTTTTTTGAAGCGATAGTTTGTGACGTAAGACCAAAGATCCAACGAACAGACTATATATTCCTTTCTTCACTTTTTATTTTTACACTTAGCTGTGAAAAAATAAAAAGTAAATAAAGGAATATAACTGTGTTTTTAATTAAGTCATATTTTACCTTCACGTACTTAAGTAAATTATTATTTGCGATAGGTTAATAATACGCTAGGACAAAGAATAATTTATTGAGATAGGTCAAGAGTACGCTGGAACAATACATAGTTCGTTGGTAAATTAATTAATTAATTAATTATTTTTTAGAATAGGTCAAGATAAAGCTATGGTAATGAATGATTTATTGGGATGAAGAATAACTACAGTAACTAATTATTTGTAGGGTATTCTGAGGAATAGCTTTTAAAAATTGACTCTACTTTTAGAAATAAGAAAATAAATCTGACAGATTTTTGATACTAAAAATGTCAATTATTATTTCTTGAAGAAGAAAAATAACACAGAAAATGTAAATTTTAACAGTTAATTTTCGAAATATATTTTTTTTTTAGATTTGATACTCTGAAAATTATATTAAATTATTGAAAGTCGGCGGAACTTTCTAAATATACTGGAAAGTTCTAAAAATCTACCAAACAAGTTGAGAAAAATATTCATTAAGAAAATTATTGAAAGATGGAATGAAAGATACTGGAAACTACAAAAAATGAAGACAATTTTAACTCTTAAGAAAATTCCTGAAAAATCAGGTAAAATCAAAAAATTTAATAAAAGTTATTGAAACTTTCTAAAACTCTACAAAGGAAGTTGAGAAAAATTCTTAAAAGATGGAATGAAAGTAATTGAAAAGTTCTAGAAATCTACAAAGATTATTAAGAAAAATTCAAGAACTCTCTAGAATAATTCTTCAAAAATTTGATGCAAGTGGCGGAAAAATTCTAGAAATCTACAAAAAAATCTAAAGAAAATTTTATAACTTTAAGAACATTCTTGAAGGATGGGAAGTGCTAGAAATCTACAAAAAATATTGAGAAAAATCAAGGACGCCCTAAAAAAATTATGATGAAGGTTTCTATGTTCTAGAAATCTACAAAAAAAAAATGAAGAAAATTGTTGAGGCTCATAAAAAAATTCTTAAAAACTGGAATTAAAGGTACTGGAAAGTTCTAGAAATCTATAAAAAAAACCGAGGAAGATTCTAAAACACTCTAGGAAAATTCATGATAAACTGAAGAAACTTTCTAAAAAATTCTAGAAATCTACAATATTCAAGAACCCTTTCGAAAAGTTCTTCAAAAATGTGATCTGGAAAGTTCTAGAAATCTACAAAAAAATATTGAGAAAAATTCAAGGACACCCTAAAAAAAATTGTGATGAAGCTTAGAAACCTTGTTCTAGAAATCTAAAAAAAAATGAAGTTAATTATAGAGGCTCCTAAGAAAATTCTTAAAAAATGGAATGAAAGTTACTGGAAAGTTCTGGAAATCTATAGAAAAACACAAACTGAATAAAATTCTAAAACACTCTAGGAAAATTCTTCATAAACTGAAGAAACTTTCTAAAAAATTCTAGAAATCTACAAAATTATAGAACCCTTTAGAAAAGTTCTTCAAAAATGTGATGAAAGTTGCTGAGATGTTCTTGAAATCTACAAAAAAAATATTGAGGAAAATTCTAGAAAAATGGAATGAAAAAAAGGTTCTACAAAACAACAAAAATAACTGAAGAAAATTCTAGAAGTCTCTAAGAAAATTCCCGAAAAACTGAATTAAACTTTCTGGAAAATTCTAGACATCTACAAAAAAAAAAAACTGGAAAATTCTTGAACTAATAAAATTTAATAAAAGTTATTAAAATTATCTAAAATCTACAAAACAAAAATTGAGGAAAATTCTAGAGGCACATAAGGAAATTTAAAAAAAACTTAAAGAAAATATCTGAAATATTGAATTAAACTTTCTAAAAATTCTATAAATCTACAAAATTCAAGAACGCTTTGGAAAATTTCTTCAAAAATGCAATGAAAGTTGCTGAGAAGTTTTAGAAATTTACAAATATTGATTAAAATTCTAGAGGCTCATAAGAAAATTCTTGAAAAATGGAATTAAAAAAAGTTCTACAATCCTACAGAAAAACTGAAGAAAATTCCTGAAAAACTGAATTAAACTTTCAAAAAAATTCTAGAAATCTACAAAAAATTAGGAAAATTCTCGAACTGATAAAATGTAATAAAAGTTACCAAAACCATCTAAAAAAATCTACAAAAAAAAATTAAGCGAAATTCTAGAGGCAAATAAAGAAATTAAGGAAGTTACTGAAAACTTCTAGAACTTTCTGGGAAAATTCCTGAAAAACTGATTCTTCAAAACTGTGATGAAAGTTGCTGAGAACTTTTTAAAATAATACTAGACTAGGGTAATGTTAATTTATTGGGATAGGTTCAGATAACGCCAAGATAAGATGCATAGTTCATTGGGGAAAGTCAAAAGTACGCTATAACAATAAATTATTATTTGGGATAGGTCAGGAATACGCTAGGTCAATGAATAATTTATTGAGGTAGGTCAAGAGTACGCTGGATGAATTGGTGAAACATTTTAATAGCATTCAGATGTCTGAACACGTATGTGTTGAAAAGTTCTAGAAATCTAAAAAGATTATTAAGAAAAATTCAAGAACTTTCTAGAATAATTCTTCAAAAATTTGATGAAAGTGGCGGAATAATTCTAGAAATCTAGAAACATTCTAAAGAAAGTTTTATAATCTAATTCAAGGACACCCTAAAAAAAATGTGATGAAGGTTTATAAGACGTTCTAGAAATCTACAAAAAAAATGAAAAAAAATTGTAAAGGCTCATAAGAAAATTCTTAAAAAATGGAATGAAAGTTACTGGAAAGTTCTAGAAATCTATATAAAAAAAAACAAACTGAAGAAAATTCTAATCTAAAACACTAGGAAAATTCTCGATAAACTGAAGAAACTTTCAAAAAAATTCTAGAAATCTACAAAATTCAAGAACCCTTTCGAAAAGTTTTTCAAAAATGTGATTTGGAAAGTTCTAGAAATCTACAAAAAATATTGAGACAAATTCAAGGACACCGTAAAAAAATTGTGATGAAGCTTAGATTAGAAACCTTGTTCTAGGAATCTACAAAAAAATGAAGTAAATTGTAGACTCATAAGAAAATTCTTAAAAAAATGGAATGATAGTTACTGGAAAGTTCTAGAAATCTATAAAAAACAACAAACTGAAGAAAATTCTAAAACACTAGGAAAATTCTTGATAAACTGAAGAAACTTTTAAGAAAAAACCTTTAGAAAAGTTCTTAAAAAATGTGATGAAAGTTGCTGAGAAGTTCTTGAAATCTAAAAAAAAAATATTGAGGAAAATTTTAGAGGCCCATAAGAAAATTCTTGAAAAACGGAACGAAAAAATGGTTCTACAAACCAACAAAAATAACTGAAGAAAATTCTAGAAGTCTAAGAAAATTCTTGAAAATACTGAATTAAACTTTCTGGAAAATTGTAAACATCTACAAAAAAACAGGAAAATTCTTGAACTAATAATTTTTAAATATGGAATGAAAGATAGTCAAAAGTTTTATAAAAAAACTGAAGAAAATTCTAGAACTCCAAGAAAATATCTGAAATATTGAATAAACTTTCTGAAAATTCTAGAAATCTACAAATTTTAGAAAATATCTTCAAAAATGCAATGAAAGTGGCTAAGAAGTTCTAGAAATTTACAAAAATATTGATTAAGTAGAGGCTCATAAGAAAATTCCTGAAAAACTGAATTTAACTTTCAAAAAATTCTAGAAATCTACAAACAAATTAGGAAAATTCTTGAACTCATAAAATGTAATAAAACCATCTAAAAATCTACAAAAAAATTAAAGAAAATTCTACATGCAAATAAGGAAATTCTTAAAAAAATGGAATGAAAGTCCACTTCTAGAAATCTATTAAAAAAAAACTGAAGAAAGTTCTAAAACTCTAGGAAATTTCTTGAAAAACTGATTGACACTTTCTAAAAAAAAAATTCAAGAACCCTTTAGAAAAATTCTTCAAAAATGTGATAAAAGTTGCTGAGAACTTTTTAAGGTCTCCAAAAAATTATTGAAAAAAATTCTAGAGACCAATAAGAAAATTCTTGAAAAATGGAATGAAGAAAAGTTTTACAAACCTACAAAAAAACTGAAGAAAATTCTGAAAATTCTACAAATTTCAAGGACGCTTTAGAAAACATCTTCAAAAATGCAATGAAAGTTGCTGAGAAGTTCTAGAAATTTACAAAAATATTGATTAAAATTCTAGGCTCATAAGAAAATTCTTGAAAAATGGAATTAAAAAAAAGTTCTACCTACAAAAAAACTGAAGAAAATTCAAGAAGTCTCTAAGAAAATTTCTGAAAAACTGATTGAATTTCTAAAAAAATTCTAGAAATCTACAAAAAAATTAGGAAAATTTTTGAACTCATAAAATGTAACAAAAGTTACCAAAAATTTACAAAAAAAATTAAGGAAAATTCTAGAGGCAAATAAAGAAATTCTTAAAAAATGGAATGGAAGTTACTGGAAACTAGAAATCTATAAAAAAAAAAACTGAAGAAAATTCTAGAACTCTCTAGGAAAATTGTTGAAAAACTGATTGACACTTTCTAAAAAAATCTAGATATCTTCAAAATTCAAGAACCCTTTCGAAAAATTCTTCAAAAATGTGATGAAAGTTGCTGAGAACTTTTTAAAGTCTCCAAAAAATTATTGAAAAAATTCTAGGGGCCGATAAGAAAATTCTTGAAAAATGGAATGAAGAAAACAATTGTATTCGTTTGATAATGTCCGAATAGGACGAAACTAGTCACAATAAAAAGTGTAAAAATTCGTGATACTAGCAAAGTGTTATTATTTCTTAAACCTATTTCGTAATGAATAAAAGTTTTACAAACCTACAAAAGAAACTGAAGGAAATTCAAAAAGTCTCTAAGAAAATTTTTGAAGAACTGAATTTAACTTTCAAAAAAATTCTAGAAAACTACAAAAAAAAAATTGTAATAAAACCATCTAAAAATCTACAAAAAAAATAAGGAAAATTCTAGAGGCAAATAAGGAAATTCTTAAAAAAATGGAATGAAAGTTCACTTCTAGAAATCTATAAAAAAATTTAAGAAAGTTCTAAAACTCTAGAAAAATTCCTGAAAAACTGATTGACACTTTCTAAGAAAAAAATCTAGATATCTACAAAATTCAAGAACCCTTTAGAAAAGTTCTTCAAAAATGTGATGAAAGTTGCTGAGAACTCTATAAAGACTACAAAAAATTATTGAAAATATCTGAAATATTGAATGAAACTTTCTAAAAATTCTAGAAATAAGGAAATTATTTTAAAAAATGGAATGAAAGTAAGTTACTGGAAACTTCTAGAAATCTATAAAAAAAACTCAAGAAAATTCTAGAACTCTAGAAAAATTCCTGAAAAACTGATTGACACTTCCTAAAAAAAAATCTAGATAACTAAAAAATTCAAGAACCCTTTCGAAAAATTCTTCAAAAATGTGATGAAAGTTGCTGAGAACTTTTTAAGGTCTCCAAATTATTGAAAAAAATTCTAGAGACCAATAAGAAAATTCTTGAAAAATTTAATGAAGAAAAGTTTTACAAACACAAAAAAAAAACTGAAGCAAATTCAAGAAGTCTGTAAGAATATTCTTGAAAAACTGAATTAAACTTTCAAAAAAACTCTAGAAATCTACAAAAAATTAGGAAAATTCTTGAAGTCATAAAATGTAATAAAATCATCTAAAAATCTACAAAAAAAAATAAGGAAAATTCTAGAGGCAAATAAGGAAATTCTTAAAAAAATGGAATGAAAGTCCACTTCTAGAAATCTATAAAAAAAATGAAGAAAGTTCTAAAACTCTAGAAAAATTCCTGAAAAACTGATTGACACTTTCTAAGAAAAAATCTAGATAACTACAAAATTCAAGAACCCTTTAGAAAAATTCTTCAAAAATGTGATGAAAGTTGCTGAGAACTTTTTAAGGTCTCCAAAAAATTATTGAAAAAAATTCTAGAGGCCGATAAGAAAATTCTTGAAAAATGGAATGAAGAAAAGTTATACAAACCTACAAAAAAAAAAACTGAAGCAAATTCAAGAAGTCTCTGAGAAAATTCTTGAAAAACTGAATTTAACTAACTCAAAAAAATTCTAGAAATCTACAAAAAAATTAGGAAAATTCTTGAACTCATAAAATGTAATAAAACCATCTAAAAAACTACAAAAAAAATTAAGGAAAATTCTAGAGGCAAATAAGGAAATTCTTAAAAATTGAATGAAGGTCCACTTCTAGAAATCTATTAAAAAAAAACTGAAGAAAGTTCTAAAACTCTTGAAAAAATCCTGAAAAACTGAAGAAACTTTCTAAAAAAATTCTAGAAACCTATAAAATTCAAGAACCCTTTAGAAAAATTCTTCAAAAATGTGATGAAGTTGCTGAGAACTTTTTAAAGTCTACAAAAAATTATTGAAAAAAATTCTAGACCAATAAGAAAATTCTTGAAAAATGGAATGAAGAAAAGTTTTACAAACCTACAAAAAAAAAACTGAAGCAAATTCAAGAAGTCTAAGAAAATTCTTGAAAAACTGAATTAAACTTTCAAAAAAATTCTAGAAATCTACAAAAAAATAAGGAAAATATAGAAAACTCATAAAATGTAATAATAAAACCATCTAAAACTATACAAAAAAAAAATAAGGAAACTTCTAGAGGCAAATAAGCAAATTCTTAAAAAATGGAATGAAAGTCCACTTCTAGAAATCTATTAAAAAAAACTGAAGAAAGTTCTAAAACTCTAGAAAAATTCCTGAAAAACTGAAGAAACTTTCTAAAAAAATTCTAGAAACCTATAAAATTCAAGAACCCTTTAGAAAAATTCTTCAAAAATGTGATGAAATTTGCTGAGAACTTTTTAAAGCCTACAAAAAAATTATTGAAAAAAAATCTAGAAGCCAATAAGAAAATTCTTGAAAAATGGAATGAAGAAAAGTTTTACAAACCTACAAAAAAACTGAAGCAAATTCAGAAAGTTTAAGAAAATTCTTGAAAAATGGAATTAAAAAAAGTTTCTACAAACCAACAAAAATAACGGAAGAAAATTTTAGAAGTCTCTAAAGAAAATTCATGAAAAAATGAATTAACTTTCTGAAAAATTCTAGAAATCTACAAAAAAAAACAGGAAAATTCTTGAACTGATAAAATTTAATCAAAGTTACTACAATGATCTGAAATCTAAAAAAAACATGTGGAAATTCTAGACGCACATAAGGACATTTTTAAATATGGAATGAAAGATACTCAAAAGTTTAAAAAAAAAAAACTAAGAAAATATCTAAAATATTGAATTAAACTTTCAAAAAATTCTAGAAATCCACAAAATCCAAGAACGCTTTGGAAAATTTCTTCAAAAATGCAATGAAAGTTCTGAGAAGTTCTAGAAATTTACAAATATTGATTAAAATTCTAGAGGCTCATAAGAAAATTCTTGAAAAATGGAATTAAAAAATTAGAAATTTACTAAAATTAAGGAAAATTCTAGAGGAAAAAAAATGGAATGAAAGTTACTGGAAACTTCTAAAAATCTATAAAAAAAAAACTGAAGAAAATTCTATAACTAGGAAAATTTCTGAAAAACTGACATTAAAAAAAAATCTAGATATCTACAAAATTAAAGAACCCTTTAGAAAAATTCTTCAAATGATGATGAAAGTTGCTGAGAATTTTTTAAAGTTAAAAATTATTGAAAAAATTTTTAGAGACCGATAAGAAAATTCTTGAAAAATGTAACGAAGAAAAGTTTTACAATCCTACAAAATAAAAAACTGAAGAAAATTCAAAAAGTCTAAGAAAATTCCTGCAAAACTTGATGAAACTTTCTAAAAAATTCTAGAAATCTACAAAAAATTAGGAAAATTCTTGAACTCATAAAATGTAATAAAACCATCCAAAAATCTACAATAAAATAAGGAAAATTCTAGAGGCAAATAAGCAAATTCTTAAAAAAAATGGAATGAAAGTCCACTTCTAGAAATCTATAAAAAAAAATGAAGAAAGTTCTAAAACTCTAGAAAAATTCCTGAAAAACTGATTGACACTTCCTAAAAAAAATCTAGATAACTACAAAATTCAAGAACCCTTTCGAAAAATTCTTCAAAAATGTGATGAAAGTTGCTGAGAACTTTTTAAGGTCTCCAAAAAATTATTGAAAAAATTTTTAGAGACCAATAAGAAAATTCTTGAAAAATGAAATAAAGACAAGTTTTACAAACATACAAAATAAAAACTGAAGCAAATTCAAGGAGTCTTTAAGAAAATTCCTGCAAAACTTAATGAAACTTTCTGGAAAATTCTAGAAATCTACAAGCCATGTTTTTAGGATTTTAAACAAAAATACGGCCAATATATACAGGGTGTTCAATTTAAGTGAAGACATTGAAATATCTCGAAAACTACACATCGAATAAAAAAAAATTATAATTAAAATGTGTTCGCCTCAGAGGAGGACATCTAATGACTCGACCCCTCGACCCTCAACCCCCTAGGGGGTAAGGGGTGAGAAATTGAAAAGTTAAATAGGAACCCCCATTTTTTGTACGGATTTGAATACTCCGGGAAAAAATAAGAAAGTTTTATCTGAATTTTTTTTGTATTCGTGACAGACGACGATATAATCGGCAAAATTTAAAATTGGCGAAAATCGTTGAAAAATGGGGATTTCCTGAGAAATACGAGGGCGTAAATTAAGGTTCCCTATGCTGTTGAGAAATAATGCTGTTACCGCCAGATTTCACCTATTGACATTCATCGTCAGTTAATCGAAGTTTATGGGGAAACTCATCATAAAACGACAATGAGTCGACTCACATGCGCATCTCTGACGAAAAAAGATTTGGATAGCATTTATTGTCTGCAGAATTCATTTCATTTCATTTCTAGAAAACAATTACAAGCGAACAATGCCTTGTGGAAGGGTAGAAGAAAAAAATAAAATGATTCTCATTTATAGCGAATGTAGGATAAATATTGATGAGGCTGTTCTCTTCTACGCTGAGCATAGGGAACCTTATTTTACGAAATCCCATCGTATTTCTCGGGAAATCCCCATTTTTCAACGATTTTTGCCAATTTTGAATTTTGGCAATTATAGCGTCATCTGTCAGGAATACAAAATTAAGTTTCAGATAAAACTTTCTTATTTTTTTCCGGACTATTCAAATCCGTACAAATAAATAGGGGTTCCCATTTAACTTTTCTATATCTCACCTCCTACCCTCTAGGGGGTTGAGGGTAGTGGGTCGAGTTTCGTATCATTTAATGTCCCCCTCCGAAGCGAACAAATTTTAATTATATTTTTTTTTTTAATTCGATGTGTAGTTTTCGAGATATTTCAATGTCTTCATTTAAATTGAACACCCTGTATATTACATATATGTAATTGTATGCTGTATGAGCAATAAATTTATTATTATTTTACTAACCTGGTCTAGGTCCTCTCATGTGAGGCCCTCTTGGATGGAACATATGCGGCGGCCTCATCATAGGTGGTCCCCTAGGAGGAAAACCATCAGGACCAGGTCCACGGAACCTACCCCTAGGCCCGAATCCATCCCTAGGCGGCGGGAAAAATTCAGGCCCGCGCCGCCTATCATCGAACCGATCACCCGGCCTCATATCCCTGGGGTGCATCATGGGTCTGGGCATCATATCAAAATCTCTGGGCGGCCCGTCATAATCCATAGGAGGCCCGTCGTAATCCAAAGGCCCATCGAAGTCTCTCGGCCCGTCGAAATCTCTAGGCACAGGAACATCAAAATCTCTGGGTACAGGCACATCAAAATCTCTCGGAATTACTGGCGGACCATCGAAATCCCTAGGCGGCGGTTCGAAACCTCTAGAAACCGGCCGATCGAAATCCCTCGGCGGGGGACCTTCGAAATCCCTCGGAGGCGGACCATCGAATTCCCTCGGCGGAGGACCGTCGAAATCCCTTGGTGGCGGCGGTTCGAAATCAAGGGGCGGACCTTCAAAATCGTGCCTTCTCCCCCTCACAAACCTCTCGGGAGGTTTATCCAGTAACGGTTCGGGATTATTAAAGTTGAACATCGGCGGCCTCTCCAATAACGGTGGTGGATGTTCCTTCTCATCGCGGAATGTATTATCTCCAGCCATTTCACGCAAACGATCGTTGAGTGCTTTTTCACGATCCCTCCTATCATCCCTGCCCTCCCTGCTATCACGCCTATCACCCCAGCGATTGTTTCTCTCGCGCCTTTCACCACGACTACTGTCCCTATCATGATCTCTATCCCTCCTATCCCTACTGTTCCGTCTTCCTCTACCCCTATCACGATCTCTATCCCTACTCCTAGTCCTATCACGCCTATCATCATCGTGTCTACCAAAACGACTTGAAGAGGATGAATCTTTCCCGCCGTTGAAGTTATTGCTTGAATCACTATTGCTATTTTTATTCGATATGGGCTTCTCCGCATCTTCCATTTCAACATCCATATTATCTTCATGCGGAGGTTGCATTTGCAAGGGTGGAGGTTGAGGTGGTAGTAGGCTAAACGGAATCATCGATTCCGGTAGTGACGGCGGCATTCCATCAGAGCCACCAGGATTTTTATCCATTGGTGGAGGAATTGACGCTAAGGGTGGGTGGAGTAATCCTTGTCCGAACGGAGAACTAATACCCAACAATTGATTGGGTAAAATCGTACCCTGTAGGTTGGGAGGGGGGACACCCATCGGAACATTAGGCATCATGCCTGGTGGCATGCCCAGCAATCTGTTATTCAATTGGAAGGGTGAAACCAGCGGCAGGGTCATCGGCGGTGGTGGTTGTAACAACCCAGCGTTCGGCACAGGCGGTGGTTGGCTAGTATCTACAGTCGGCGGTCCCTCGGTGAGCTGGAATATACTAGGCGTGTCATCCCTCTTAACCGTGGTTTGATTAATCTTCTCCTTCAACCATATCGGCAGTGTGTCTTCATCGATCATCCCTCCATCTTCCAGCATTTCGAAATCCATATCGGCCTTCAGTTTAGTGTACGGGATGTAAGAAACGCCCAGATCGCCTTCCCAGTAATCTTTTAATTCTTTACCTTTTACACCTTTACCCGGAGCCCAAGCTAACTGTAATAAATTTTTGAAATTAATACTTTAAAAAAATATACACTAATATATTTATACTTACGGTAATAGCTTTTCCTTGCATCTTGTGATTCTTCAATTTGGTCAAGCACCTGGCAGCATCCTGTCTTCTGTGCATCACGATGAACGCACATCCTCTGGGTATGATCAAGTCAATGCTGACGATTTCCCCAAACTCGCCGAATGTATCGGAGAGGTCCTCTTGGTGGACTAATTTTGATAAATGGCCGACCCATAGAGTTGTACTACATACTGAAATAGATATAGATTTTGATTAAAATTAGGCGCAAGCAGATAAACTGAAAGCTAAATAGATTTTTACTAATAATACTATTTTGCTCATCCTTAAGATCAGTAAAATACCACTAAGATTATCTTTTAAATTAGCTGCAAGCCTGAAATAGATTTTTACTACTACTACTACTACTACTCAACCTTAAGAAGTTCAGTAAAATATTTCAGTATTAAATACTTACCACTAAGATTATCTTTTTTAATTGGGGGCAAACCCCTCTTCTTCCTCTCCTTCTCCTTTTCTTTATCCTTCTCATCCTCCTCACCACCCTTCCTCTCCCTCTTCCTGTCACGTTCTCTAGACCTGCTACGATGACGACGTGAACGTGACCTCGATCGACTCCTGGACCTTCGCCTCCGATCACGATTCCTATCTCTGGACCGATCCTTGGATCGACTCCTACGACGACGGTACCTTTCCCTGGAGGGACTCCTCGAATCCCCATGATCAATATCAATCACCTACAGACAAATGATTGATTATCGGTATGACTTTTTTTTTAGTCGTAGTAATTGAATATTTTTTTATTGTTTAATATAATTGAGATATTGTGTAAAATCTGATATGCAATAGTATAAATAAAACATACCTCAATATCATTATCATTAGCACTGATAAATTCAACCTCAGACTCCATGGCGTTATCATCATTCTGTGTCATGTCATACTGTTGACTTGGCTTGTAACCAGGAGGAGGTTGTGATAAATCAGCACCAGCAGGCAGAAAGAAATTAGTCATTACAGCGGGCGAATTCGTATTGCTCGGCTTGAATTCGATTTCAGAGGCAAATGGCAAATTCTAAAATTGTAGTTGTTATTATCACAAAAAACATGTAGAGGGTTAAGGGCCGGCGGGAGCTTGTTACCTACCGGTACGGTCTGGGCGAGGTGCTTGTCGAACTCGTCCTCCTGCTGCTTCATCTCGTGCAGCTTGCGCAGCTTCTCGAGGTCGAGTTCGGGGTGGAGGTTCGCGTTGTTCATCATCGACTGCTGCAGGGTCTGCAGCTGGCGCAACACCTCGGGATTGGAGAGCAGGTTGCCGACGCTCTCGATCGGATTCGCCGGCTTCGGCGACGGGTTGGTGGGGTCGTCGTCCTCGTCGCTGCCGTAGTCGAAATCCAGGAGTTTCCTGTCGAAGTGGACGGCCTGGCCCTCCGGCTTCGAGGATCCATCGGTCTGCCTCAGCAGGAGCCTATGCAACTGCTGGAGTTGTGCCAGCGTATTCGGATCTAGTGTATTCTGAAAGACGATTGAAAATTAAAAAAACGTGTTAAAGCCTCGATTGCTTACGTCAAATAAGTTGTTCATTAATTAGTCTAGCGGTACTAAAAGGGGTAGATAATATGCGATCTATAATTATTTTCTGTACGTATCAAAGACGATATACTGAGGAGCAGCTTGCAAACATTTCAACATAAAACTAAACCTTATACACTTCGATAACAATTAAACGACATAATTACGTTTATAAATAAGGCTTAAAATTAATTATTGCTTATATGATTACTATACTATGTGATGTGGTAGTTAACTTTGAAACAAAAAAATTATTACAAAAATTCGTGATCTTATTGGTTATTATTAATTTTATTGTGATTCTGAGAGATAAAGAGAGGAAAAAGAAGCTCTTAGAGAAAAAATAATGACATTGAAACTTTTAAAGAGAAGGAAAAAGGCAAATAAACTCTTAGAGAGAGAGAAACTCTGTGAGAGAGAGAGAGAAAGAGAGAGAGAAGCTCTGAGAGAGCGAGAGAGAATCTCTGAGAGAGAGAGCGAGAGAGAATCTCTAAGAGAGAGAGAGAGAGAGAAGCTCTGAGAGAGAGTGAAAGAAGCTCTGAGAGAGAGTAAGAGAAGCTCTGAGAGAGATAAAGACTCTTTTACAGAGAGAGAAAGAGAAAGAAGCTCTGAGATAGAGAGAGATGAATAGAGACTTTTTAAAGAGTGAGAAAGAGATAAATATACTCTTTTAAAGGAGTGTGAGAGAGATAAATGGAGACTCATTTACAGAGAAAGAGATAAATAGGGACGAACCCTTCGGAAGGAAGATTGAGAAAGACAGAAAAATCCTTTATTAAAGAGAGTGAAAGAAACTCTTAGATAGAGAGAAGATACTTTTTTTTAGAGAGAGAGGCAGAAAGTGAAATTCTTAGAGAAAGATAAATAAACTCTTGGGGTGTCTTGATAAAGCTTTTAGAATGTTTTGATAAAACTCTTAAAGAGAGTGTCTTAATAATAACTCATCTATAAAGAAGACTTCAAAGAAAAAGTGTCTTACAGACTCTTCAAAAAAGAGATTATCCCAATAAGACTTTTAATCCAGTTTCTTTATAATACTATTAAGGGGAGCACTCTTTAGAGAGGAGAACGATGCGATGATAAGGCTCTTAAGTTGAAAAGTTTTACTAAGACTTAAAAAAAGATTCTTATTAGAAGATATTCTTGAGAGATTAGATTGATTTGATTAGATTTTTTAAAGATGGTCTGGATAGGATAAGAATCTTAATAGTGCCTTCATACGTATCTTAAGAATCTTATAAAGACCCTGACCGTTAATGTCTATGAGAATCTTGTATTTCAAAAAAAAATCTTCATAAGATAAAATTATTAAGAATATCATGAGATCTTTACAAATACGTAAAATTTTCTAAATTTAAATTATTATCAGAGTCTTTCTATTTAGAATTTAAAATTTTGATTTTAAAGTCACTTAACTTCTTGCTATATTTTAAGATGAAACTATAGTGATATGCGATGGCGCTTTAAAGCCATTTTTATAATGAAATTATATTTTATCAATTCATTTACTTGGTGACTATTAAGCGAAAGTATTGACTAAATTAAAAACAATTTTATTGAGACTCTTTAGAGAGAGCGAGAGAGTTTTTATAAGACGAAAATTAAAATTTTCATGACGGAGAAATTTGATGTGATTAAAGAGAATCTTGAGAGTTATCAAGACTCTCCTAAAAACCTTATCACACTCTCTTAAGATTTTTATCAAGACTATCTCAATAAGTCTTATAAAGACTCTCCTAATAATTTTATAGAGATGTGCCTCTAAGAGTGTCATAAAATTTTGTAGTCCCTTAATAATCTTATCAACCTTCTCTCTCTTTCTTTGTAATCTTATTAAGGGTTTTAATAGTCTTATTCAAAAATAAAGAGGGAGAGAAAAAGTGTGTCATTTAAATACTAATAATTCTCATGCATATTATAGCTGAGATATTCTGTTTAACGTTTTATGTTAAGGCATTATATTTATATTTAGTATTCTCTATATTCTGGCAATTAGTTTATTTGTTGGATTTTTTATTAAGAGAGAGAGAGATAGAGAGAATTATTAAAATTCTTAACATGATATTATCTGATATATGTATGTTTTTTCTTCCCTCGTTTTTAGTATAGTTTTTTTTTCCTTCCTTCTTATTTGTATCTTAGTTCTTACACACTTATCATGCTTAAATTTTGTCCTGTAAATGGTTACCCCGTTGGACAATAAAGTTTCTTATTATTATTATTATTAGGAGAGATGGAGAGAGAAAGTGTCTTGTTAGGATTATTTAGAAAGAGAGCATCTAGGTAAGATTTTTAAGAGAATCTTTTCGAGACTCTTTCATAAGAGAGAAAATCTTAATAACACTTTTGGAAAGGTCTTAATGTGACCTTGAGAGAATCTTTATGAGTCTCTTGAGAGAAATGATTCGAGACACTTGTGAGAGTTGCTATGAGACTCTTAAGAGAGCTATTAGACTGCTAAGAGAGTTGCTATGAGACTCTTCTTAGGAAAAGGATGGTACTATTTAAAATCCAAAGAAATAACTTTATTAAGACTCTTAAAAAAGTCTTATTAAAACTTACAAGTGAGTCTAGAGAGATCTACGAAAAGATTTGTAATTTCTACACTTACATTCAAATTCAACAAGAGATGAATAAATATATTTAAAATTAATTAAAATTTTTTTTAAATACTATAAATTTTATATAATTGATTTAAACAAATGTCAAAGATATATAAAAACTGAAAAACTTTTTTTTGGTGCCACATTTACGTAACAAATACCGTAATATTAAAATGTATTTTCTAAAAAAAAAGCTTCCGATAATATTTCGAACTTTTAACATAATGAAAAGCTGAATAAGTTTTATTGAATTATTTTTTCCGTTATCGATAAGCTTGGGCTATTCTTGATCAAAAGAAAAACACTAAAAAGTTATTCTTAATAAAGAAGAAGGAAAAAACTATGTTATTCTTAACTAAAAAAAGTAAAATCTCTGGCAAAGTTCCATAAACAGAAAGTGAGTGTTTAAACAAGACCGTCTTGTTTTATCTAATTATTTGTATTTCTTCAATCTAATTATTTTTTTCATTTCTTATAAATTTTTAACTTAAGCTTTCATTCTAAAAACTTCAAAAAAAAACTGAAAAGGTTCTGTAATATTCTGCTTAACTGAAGTGTTTACTCGAGACCTTTCGTTGTTTTTTTTTTCTAAATATGAAATATTTTACAAAATTGTTGAAATAAAAACGAGAAAACTAATAAAAACTCGAGAAAAATTAGATCAGAAACTTTTCAGTTTTTTTTTAATTTTAATTTTGAGGATAAAAATGTATTCATAGATTGTAAAAGAATAATCAGATAAAAGTTGTTCAATTTGTTATCAACTGTAAAATTAATCCATTTTTATGATTATGTAAGATTATTTGTAACATAAACTTTATTCCATAATTTCTCTCTCTTGGCTATTTTCGAAATTAAATCCAAATTTTTATTATTATATATTATATTATATTATTTATATATCCATTGTTTTCTTATGAGAGAGTAACATTGAAGTATATTGTTGAATTTTCCATTTTAAACCATTTGGGCTATTAATTTTAATTATAAGTGTTGTATGTAAACGTTCTTTATATTTCGCTATTTTGTTTTGTCTGTATTTGTAAATTTGTATTATGTAAATGATTACTGATTTTTTTTTGTGTAAAGGAGATTTCCGTAAATAAATTGAAATTATTATTTTCTTAAAAATTAAGAAGTTTGTGGCAAAAATATTCAAAGAAAAATTTAAATTTAAGTTAATTTTCTTAACACACAAAAAATGAATAGCTGTCATTCGTTCATTCATTACTATTATTTTTGGAAGATATTATTTGTAATTTTAAGATAACTTTTCCCTGTAATTAGATACTTTCTGTTTGGGAAATAAATGATTACTATTATTATTTTCTCAAAAATCAAGTTTGTGGGAAAAAGGTTTAAATGTAAACTTTTCTCTTAATACCGGGTGTTTCTAAATGAATATCGGTGTTGTAAAGCCAATTACAGTTGCTTCTCCAAACCTCTAGCGCAAACAGAACTGTTCTAGTTTTTTTTTCAATTTGTGAAGTAAGGTGATTTATTCACTAAAAGTGAACGAAAAAGTGTTCGTATTTTTTTTACAAAATTTAAAGTCTGTCTAACAAAAGCTATACTTAATTTTCATCCACCTGAAGTAAACATTAGTTCTAGGTCCCTCTTTTCTTATAATTATTATTTTTTTTTTTCATTTTTGAGTATATATTGTTTTAATCACTTAAAGATAATGAAAAATTGTTAAACTCCTATATTTTTTCATAAATTTTAAACTTAAGATGTTATTCTTGGTATTTATAAAAAAAAACTCAAAGCTAGCTTCTGGTAAAATTTCTCCCATTATAAATGAGTGTTTATTCCAGACCATCTTTTGTTTTTTTTTTCCTGAATAAATAAAAATATATATAAAAGTTAAAAAACAGTAACAATTTTGTTTAAATATTTGTTTTATAAAGTTCTTGATTTTTAATTTTTTTAAATTAATCATTACCACGTTGTAACGGTCGTAATCCTTCTTTTACGACCGTTACAACGTGGTAATAATTCATGATAAACCCTTCATAAACTTCTTGATTTTTAAGTAAATAAAAAATTATAAATATATTTTTTCAATTGATCATAAGGAAAAAAATATTTTTTTTAGAATTGATCAGAATGTTTGCGACCGTTACAATACGGAGTAATTCATGATAAACCCTAAACTGAAACACTTACTATGTTTTAACTATGTACAACAAAATGAAAGTTAAGAATTGCTGAGAAAATATAAAATAATAATCATTAAAACAAATTTAAAGGATAACTTAAAAAAAAATGGTGATGTGGCCATCATAGTACTTTCCCTATATTTTTCTCGAAAACTATGAGGTTTACGCAAAAAGGCTATTCTTAATAATTAGTTCACTTTTGAATTCTCTACAATTATTTGTAATACAAGTTTCATGTAACTCTAATAGTTTATTAACAATTGTCAAAAAATATCAAAATTTTCAGTTTTTATTTTTTTTCTCAAAAGTTAAAAATATTATGAAAAATATGTTTAAATAAAACTTGTTCAGTTTTTTATTCTCTTTAACTTTTGTTTGAACAGTTTTTTAAAATTTTTCATATTTAGAAAAATATTACCAAAAAACAAAAAAACGTCTCGAGTAAACATCCACTTCCGGTCTACGAATGTTTACCAAAAGCTTTTCAGTTCCAGTTTTTAAAGATAAAACCTTAAGTTTAAAGTTTCATCTCAATCGGATTATTCGTTTTTGAGATACAGCACCCACCGACAGACAGACAGACAGACAGACAGACAGACAGACAGACAGACGGACAGACAGACACACACACAGACACAAAAATTTTTTTTCCAGAAATTAGTGCAATGGACTCAGGGGACCTCAAAACGGATATTTCCGCAAAAAAAATTTTTCAAAAAAAAATCACGATCACAATACTTCCCCTATATTTCATATAGGGAAAGTAAAAATATTCATTTCCAAACTAATAATCAAGTCGCTCTTTTTACTTCAACGCATGTAATTACAAAAAAACAAACATGTAATCACAATCAAATAAAACTTTTGATTAAAAAGAAAATCTATAAAATTGTTTAAACAAAAGTTAAAGATAGCAGAAAGTATTTTTATATATATCAACACCTAATCAACTAATTTTAATATAATATTACAATTTAATTAAATATTACTATAATTATATAGTAAAATACAATTTTTATATTCATGTTCATATAATAAATAATTTTAATATTGCCACTTATAGATTACACGTAGTAACGGTCGCAGCCATCACCATGACTAATATTAATATTAATTTTGAATATAAGAAGCTTCTACTTCGTTATACATGTTTAATAGTCAGTAAAACACTTTAACTTTGTCTGTATAACATTTGATTTTTATTAATATGTTGACTACCATATAGTTTCGGAAACCTGACGACCATTATCTATAATGACAAGTTGTCGATAACTCAACTTGCCATTATAGATAATATTATAATAACTCTAGTCAACATATTAATAAAAAACAAGTGTTATACAAAGTTAAAGTGTTTTACTGATTATTAATATTAATGTTTGTTTATATGGCTGCTTTGTAAATAAATGAGATTTGGAGTTAAATTAATTTGGCACACAGATTTTATAATCACAATGAGCTTGAAAATAATCTATAAAACATTTGCCAGAATAAGAATTATTATCTATTTTCAGTAGTCAGTATCATTTCAGCACTAATTAATCGCAATTTCAGTGTTTAATTCGTGCTCAATTTTTTTCCAAGTGTCCTTGCTTAGTAATACCGAGTGTTTCTAAATGAATATCGGGGTTTTAACGCTTTGTGGTAGTTATTACGTAAAACTTAAAATCATAATTAATACATGAAATGAAAGAGCAACTTAAACAGTTTGTTGGTACGCGCATGCTCTAGAGAGCGCTGGTAGCAAAAATAACGAAACATACATGTGAGAATACTTATAATGTGCCCAGATAATTCTCACGAGATGCAACGAGATGCTCGTAAATCTTGGAGGAAAGTTTATGGACCTTTTTTTTGTTTGGAGAAGCAACTGTTACTGGTACTTTCTAACGGGTGTCCAACAATTATTGCAGTTCCGGGTGGCGTTGGAATCAAAAACGTAGGTCAATTCTTTCACGTGCCAAATAAATGAACTGACATTTTAATTGTCAAACATAACTTAAATGTGCATTAAAAATGTCAGTTCATTTATTTGCAACATGTAAGAATCGACCTACGTTTTTTATTCCAACGCCACCCGGGACTGCAATAATTGTTGGACACCCGTTATCTTGATGCTATACAATCAGGATATTCATTTAGAAACACCCCGTATTTTAAAACAAATGTTATTGGTTAAAACGTGGTGTTCTTTTTTGCTTTTAATTCATAGAATAACGAGCATTTAACATAAAAAGGACGACGAAGTTGGCGTTGAAAATCCAAGGTCATGCCTGAGTTAAAATCACACACTTGCTTAACGTACTGGTTGTCGTGCTGATGATGTCTGATGTCAAAATTTGACGCGTGTGATCTTAGTGCAGGCACAACTCAAGAAATTCTTTAATTTTTTTTTTCAACAAACAATTTTCTTGTGTTATTATTCTTTCTATTTTTAGTGGTATATTTTCAGCATAAATTAATCGTACAAACCCACGATGAATTCATGCTGACAATATATAACTAAATCTGTTTAAGAAAATTTAATGTTTAAGAAAAAAAAATTGTATATATTAAAATATATATTTATCCCTAAAAGGATAACTCTCACAGGCTGATTGTAATTCTGTATTAGCGACTATTAGCAAAGTATTATCTTGATAAATTATAGCACGTGTTTATTTGATTGATTACTGAGGCATTCAAATTCCAGAATCAATATTAACATAACACGAGACTGTTTAATTTTGAAATTTGGTTTATTTTAAACATCTCGTTATCTTAATATTTGTTTTTTTTTGTTTTACAGTAAACAAAAACAAGAATTAACTGATTATTTAAAAAAAATATAGAAAGTAAAATCAAACAACTTTTATCTACTTTTTTTCCATAAATTTTAAACGATTTTTATTTTTAAGTAAAAGCTGTTCAGTTTTTATTTATTAAGTTATATTTTTCGTTTCAGCAATGAGTTTTTACTTGAGAACATTTTTTGTTGTTTTTTAATCAAGAAGTTTATGAAAAAGGGGCACTAATTATTTTGTGTTGAAATGTACGCTTCTATTCTTAATATTAAAAACTGGAAAGCTTTTTTGTAAAATTTCGTTATTAAATGTTTACTCTAGGCCATATTTTGTTTATGATTTTTTTTTTTTACAAAACTGTTGAATCGGCTTTTAATTAACTCAATTTCCAAAATCAATGAAAAAGTAATACATTATATGACTTAAGCATTGATTAAATTGTTGATTAAAACGCTCGGTTCTGTTTAATCAACAATTTAATTAATACAATAATGTTTCGTCGTGCTTTAAGTGAGAAATTAATTCATCGTGACTTAAGTATGTTGAAGACTGTATGACAGAGAAGGAAATTCGCCTGTCTATCTAAATCTCGTTGATTGTTGAGGCACTTATTTTTTGAAAATCCATTATCACTTAATATAATGATAATAGTATACTATTTTTTAACTTTTTATTTTACTCACTACAATTGTTTCGCTACAGTGTAGCTTCTTCAGGTGAATTATATTTCTTTACCTGAAGAAGCTACAGTGTAGCGAAACAATAATAGTGAGTAGAATAAAACGTTTACTATAATTATTATAAGTGTTTATCTAAAGTTTTTTTTTCTATATTTTAAAGATACCTTCGCTAGGGCTTATATATTCCATAATTTCAAAATATTCCCATTGTTTCGTCCGCGGGAATTTTATATTTAAGTTTAATTTAATTATAGTTAGCCTTTATGTGAATGTTATGAATATGTTTTTACAATCACAGCCTTTGTTTTTTGGTATTGTTCAAGGGTAATTAACGAGCGTTCAGCAAAAAAAAAACGTTGGCGTAGGAAATCTAAAGTCATAACCTAAAATCACACCTGCGCGTTGACATATCGTCATAATTAAACCACGCCCAGAATTTTAGTGCGCAGACATGACAGGATAATTCAAGGCCAACGTCGATTTTATTGAACACTCGTTAATTCAAACGTGCCAAATAAAATTGTTACAGTACGTAACAACAAAAAACTGCTGTTGCTGTTGAGGTGCAATAAGAAACCTTCTTAGGGCTAATAAAGACACTTGTAATCACTTTCTACACAGTATAAACTGTGGAGAAGGTGATTACAAGTGTCTTTATTATTACTGTTCATCTTCACGTAACTCAACAATCAATATTACTTCTTAGCACTAATTTTCCGACTATTTGTGAAGGAGTATAAACCTGGATATTGGGTAGTAAGTAATGTATTCGACTCTTCGTCGTTTCTGATGACCAGTTGCAGGTGACGAATTTTCTTGGACTCGCCAGGGGTAACAAGAAAACTCGTTAACGTCAGAAAGCAGTTTCTTCAACTAGAGGATCAGTTGCAAGTGACGGGTAATGATATGAGTTTTTTCCACTAAGGATAACTCGTATCGCAAATGGCCATCAGCAACGTCGAAGAGCTGAACAAACTACTTCCTGGCGTTACCATTCCTCAAGAAGGTGAGCTACCCAACATCTAGGCTGCACAACTTCACAAGAAGACGGAAATAAAGGTCTAAAAAGGTTTGTCATTCCATCTCAACAGCAATAGCAGTTTTCAACCCTCTCTAGGGAAATAATACATAAATATAAAACCTAACAATACATTTCTAAGAATTGTTACAATTGTTAATGTCATTTTATAAACAGTTACGTGAAAATAATCTTAATTTATGTAAAAAAGTACATTTTTTCACACTTTCAACTAAGTCTACTGGATTTAAGAAAAAAGCGTGAAGGATTATTATGTTTTTTTTTTTACAAATTAAGGTTTTTAATTTTTAAAATTGTGTGTAAATAGATTTTTAAATCATCTAATTGAGTGTTTTTTTTTTACCACATCATCATTTATCGTTAGTATCATATCCCCCCTCCACGCTCACGCGGTGTGTTAAAGTACTCCTCCCACTCTCTCTCTCTCTCTTTCTCTCTCTCTCAGTGCGCAGTCAAGTTTTTCCGTTGCTGCCTTCAACCTCAATTATCCTCTCTGTACGAGCGTGTTAACACGTGACCATCGCAATAAAATAGATCGCATATTTGTTTTGTTTCGATTTTGGGGGGTGGGCGCATTCTGTTTCGGAATGTACCGGGTTATTAGCAATGTTCCCAAGCTGGGCCAACGCGGCCGGGTCGGCTGATGCGGCGGTCTTCGTCGGCGTCTTCTGAAGCGCTGGCGAACCTAGTTATGAACAACTTATTTAGACAGATGCCTACATTTATACAGCATACCAATGCGGCCCGACGACTTATTTCTTCAAAAAAACTGACCGGGAGAGAAAAGTATTTAAAAAAATAATAAATGTGTTAATAAATACCAGACAAACTTACCTTTGATGAATCATCCATGATGTGAGAATATTGCAAATGAACTCTTTTCAAAAACTTTATAAAAGTTTTTGTTTCAATATTAGAAATGACCAAAAAAATCTTTCTTGAAAACATTTACTTCTGTATGCTTTAATTTTAATACAAAAAATATTGACTACGGATAAGTGAGAAATTCATATTATTATAACGAGTGTTCAATAAAAATCGATGACGATTTCTAAAGTCAATCCGGGCTGAAAAACTGCACGCGGGTGTAAAGTATTGGTTGTCATAGTGACTTACAAGATGACATCCTGCAGATATGATTAGCGAAATGGTCGTCGATTTTTCTTGATCGCTCGTTATAATAATAATAATAATAATATTAATTTCTTACTTAAACCCTAGTATTATTTTAATTGATTTAATTAACTGTTTTAATTATATTTATTATTAAAAACTAGTATAAAAAATACCAAGATTTAATAATGTATGAAGCCATAACTTTGTGATACATCTTGAATCAAATGATTATATAAAAAATGTTCTTTACATAATTTTTTTGACAAATTATCTTATAACTTAATTAATGTCATACTTTTAATAAACTTTATCGTAACGAATTAAGCACCCCAAAACCATCAAATATGTAAATAAGGTCGTTAAAGAAATAAGTCTGTGTAATTAATGATTCAACTCGAATTTCAAGTGTTCCAAAAATTTTCAATCAAACGATTGGTATACTGTATGTAGATAGATAGTAGTTTCAACGACTGTACAAAAAATCATCAACAAACCTTTAACGATAGCTCCCTGTCCGGCCAATCCGTTATTTTGCATGGCGGCACTGATCTCCTTGTGTATGGGATGATTCGGATCGGCCAGGTCGAACAGTGGCTGGATGACATCGGGCGCGAACACTTGATTCTTTTGCCACAGATTCAAAACTCTGATCACTTTGCTCTGAAATTTTAGAAACGCGTTGATTTTAGGTATTTCAGAGGGTAATCCAATCACCTTATCCTCCGGCGGGCACTTGAAGAGGTTGACGAAGGTCTGCTGCATGTTCTTGGCGAAACGCGGGGCGAAGACGTCCTTGTCGGCGCCGAACTGGTGCCTGGACTGCCGCACGATGGAGTCGATCACGTAGAGGCCGGGCACCTTGTACTCCGGCTTGCACTTGAGGATAAACTTCTCGACGCTCTGCACCACGTGCTTGTAGAATTTGATGGCCTTGATCGCTCCCCTCGTCAGGGCGGTCATTTTCGCCTTCGAGATGGGCGGCTTCACCTCATAGAGAGAGGAAAGCTAAAAAGAAAAAATTAATAAAACATCTAATACATACAATACAAGTGGAAAAAGTGAAAAAAACGAATAAATCATTTAATATACATACAATGATTATTTAAGATACAAGTGTAAAAAGTGATTCTTTAATGCACGAGTGTAAAAAGTGATTAAAATGAATAATTTTTTTAATATACCTACAATAATTATTTAAGATACAAGTGTAAATAGTTATTCTTTAATACACGAGTGTTTTTAAAGCAAGGAGTGCAAAAAATAAACTTTTTACACGTGTGCCAAAATTTTATCTTCGATCGTGCAGACATTTTTAAGTGGTTCATATGGGTAATATTTTGAAAATGTCATTTTAATTGCTATTAATTATTCAATGAATATAATATTTAAAAAAAAAATTCAATACATGTATTGACGAAAACGTTACTTAGCAGTGAATAATTCGTACAAACTTGATTAAAATTGACATTTCCGTACTATAAAAACATTAGTGTGCCACTTATGCAACGAAATTTGATGCATAAAGCGTCTACTTTCTAACGATCATGAATAAATAGCTATTAATTAATCATATCTACTACAAAACAAGTAAATTGTATAAATAAATTAAACAGAAATACTTTACAAACCATATTGATAAATATTATTTTTTTTAAATGATGTAAACAAATGGGTCAAAATACTAGAATAAATTTAGAAAGTATTTCAAGGTCATTAATTCGTATACAAAAATTTCAGCAACAAATACTCATCCGTGTAGTATATGTTCGGTTCAGTCGAGACCAGCTTGTGTATATAATTAACGACGAAGAAATTTATTCCATTCGACCTAGATTGCTTCCAATTGGAAACGTCTACATTGTTTATCCTTCAAGTGGAGCAAATCGATAAACTAATGACGTATTTCGTTTTTTCAACAACAGGTGGTGGGTGGTGGTGGATTTATTTATTGGCAATTACTGTGAATTGAACATGCACAGAAATATTTAAAAAAAATATAATACAAAAAGTTGTCTGATTTTCGTATTTACAATACTTGAAAATATAATTCATTCCCAGGGTTTTTAAATTCTAGGAAAATTATGTTTGCATCTTTAGTAAAGAGAATAAATGAAATTCAACTGAATTTAAAATTAGAAACGTGCGTAATAATAAATCTAAAAAAAATATTTTATAAGGCACTCGGTGTGAATTTCTAATTCTTTTGGCGAGGAAGATTTTTTTGGCTCATTTAAGGTCATTCGCAAGCTGACCTTCAAACATAACCTTAAATTAATCGTAATCAAAGTCGCAGTTCCAGGCCTCCGACCCCAAAAAGATACCCTTACTGGGACAAAGGAGGTATACTTGATTCTAGAACCACGTCAGACCTTGACTGCCAATCGATTCTGAGTTTGCTTGTCCTCTAGAGGGATCAAGGTCGGAGAAGATTCTAGGATCGACTGGAAGTCAAGGTCTTGGTCAAGGTTAGAATGACTGAAAGATGAGGTCATGGTCAAGAACAGAGGCGTTTCTAGAATCGACTGGATGTCAAGGTTAGGACCAAGGTCATAGGAGGTTGTAGAATCGACTGGCAGTCAAGGTTGGGTTCGAGGTCAGAGGAGGTTCTAGAATCGCATTGAAGTTAAGATCGTGGTTAAGGTCAGAGAAGGTTCTAAATAGACTGAATGTCAAGGTCGTGGTCAAGATCAGAGAAGGTTCTAGAATCGACTGGACGTCAAGGTCGGGATGGAGGTCGGAGGAGGTTCCTGAAACGCATTGAAGTTGAGGGCGTGGTTAAGGTCAGATGAGATTCTAGATATTACTGGAAGTTAAGGTCGTGGTCAAGGTCAGAGGAGGTTCTAGATTCGACTGGAAGACAAGGTCCTGGTCAGTCTGAGGAGGTTTTAAAATCGACTGGAAGTCAAGGACGGGATCGAGATCAGAAAGTTCTAGAATCGACTGGAAGTGAAGGTCGGGGTCAAGGTCAGAAGAGATTCTAGAATCGGCTATGTCCTTCTACTACTAACACGAAAGTAGACTTATTAAAAAAGAAAAGAAAAATCTTGATCGACTTGATAGGATTACGCATTTTCGAAATTGTTTTAAATTAATTATTAAATATTAATAACCCTTTCAGTAGTAGTTTTAAGTTTGATTTAATTGTAGGCTAGGAATTACCGAAACCATAGTTACTAAAATTAATTGTAGAGTTGTTCAAAAAGTAATTGGTTTTTTTTAAATATAGTTGATACTTGTTGAGCTTGTTGTTTCTTTTTTAATGTTTAATTGTGGAGACGTTTAATTTAATTTTTGGGTGTATCCCTTTCATATTCTTTTACTATGGATATACTCAAGCAACAAAAAAACCTATCCCACGTATAGAGACACTCATGTATCAGTATCAAAACTGGTTTGCAAATAAACTTCGAATAAAAACACTCTAACACTTTCTTCACAAATAATTTTTATTTGAGCTATAATTGTTTTAGTCAGATGTTGAAGATACGTCAATTCTGTATGCATTTTGAAATTTTTAAACTAATCCCACCGGTAATTATTTTTTAACAATGATTTAAGCCACCGATTGTTTCATTACTTTCTTTAATTTAACTTTTGATATCGCCATTTTGTTTATAACTGTAATGCATCAATTATTTTGCTGCAATGTTGAAGATACGTCAATTCTATATGCATGTTCGAATTTTTAAACCAATCCCACTGATAATTATTTTTTTACAATGATTCAAACCGCCGAATGTATTTTTACTTCCTTCAATTTTGATCGTCGCCATTTAGAATAGTTGAAAATTAAAAGATTAATCTTTTTTGTTCCTTTTTCTAAATAAAAATTCGACAGTTTTCTAGATAGTTTGTGATAAATAAAGTATACAAAGGAAAATTAAACAATTGAAACTCAATCAATTATAGTTCATCAAAAAATTATGGAAAACCTACTATATTTTTTTAACAAGTGATAATCGACAAAAAAACAGTTGTAATATTGAATAAAAACAAGTGGACTGAACTTGACAGATAATAGTTGATTATTCTTCTGTTGTTTCCACACAGACTTCTTTCAATTGTTTTGTAAACTATTAAAACTAATAAAAGACGTCAAACAAAATTTTCTATGAAATTCTGTTACCATTTTGAATTTCAGTTTGTTCACTGTTTTCTGAAGAACTTCATCAAATGATCCTTTTTATAATTTGAACCAAGTCTGGCAATATGAATAAATCAATTTTTAACCTTTATTTTAAGTTTACTTTATCATTAAAAAAACACCCAAAAAGAATTTTATTAGACAATGAAATACATTTTTTGAATAGAAAACGTTAATAAATTTTAAAAAAATCTATTTAAATTATGAATAACAATTGAATATTTTTTAAAACAATTGCTGAGGCTTTTATTTAACAAAAACAACTGTGCTACTTGCTTGTCAGGTAACAGTTAAAAATGATCGGGAAAATCATTTTTAAAAAAATATATAGAATATATATATATATAGAAATTAATGGCAATTGTTTATTTAAATAAACAACCTAAAACCGACATTAAGATAAAAATCTAAAAATCGCTCTTCAATTGTTTTTCAGTTTTTTGGTGATAACTTTTGATAGGATGTTCGGATTTGAAAAATTCAACCTCCAATTGATTTATGTGATTGAATTGATTGCAACGAAAAAGAAAACAGAAAATTGACGGTCAATTATTTTTGTATTTTTGATGATAATTCCTAAACCAATCGGCGGATTTGGAAAATTCTTTCACCAATAAATTACCCATGATGGATACATATCGATAAGATAAAAATCAAATATTCGATCTTCAATTGTTTTTCAGTTTTTTGGTGATAACTTTTGATAGAATGTTCTGATTTCAAAAATTCAACCTCCAATTGACTTATATGATTGAATTGATTGCAACGAAAAAGAAAACAGAAAATTGATGGTCAATTGTTTTTGTATTTTTGATGATAATTCCTAAACCAATCGTCGGATTTGGAAAATTCTTTCACCAATAAATTACCCATGATGAATACATATCGATAAGACAAAAATCTAAAAATCGATTTTCAATTGTTTTCCAGTTTTGTTTTCTTATTAAATCTAATACAATATGAATTAATATCCAGCGTACTCCCGACCTACCTCAATAACATATATATTGATTTCTCTCTGAGTCAATTTGTAATTCATTGGGGCAGGTCAAAAGTACGCTTGATAATATACTAAAAACAGTTGAAATAATGTTTTAATAAATTTGAAACCTGTTGAACATTACTTAAAAAATTAATTGAAAGTTCAAAATTTAAAGAACATATATGATCAAATTAATTGTAACGAGAAAGAAAACAGAAAATTTTCGTCAATTGTTTTACGTATTTTTAACGATGACTCTAAAGCCGTTCGTCGGATTTGCAAAATTCTTTGACCAGTGAATTCCCCATGATAAATAGATTTTATAAACATTATTTGAAGAATGAAAAAATGGCTTATTTTTGATGATGAAATAATTTTTATTGTGAAGAGTTAAGTTAATAAATTTAAGAGAAAAACATTCAAATCCTTAAAACGGTTGGTAATTATTAAGGAAAAAACACTTGAATAAAGTTGCTGAGAACGCAGTTTTATTTTTTAAACAACTTAAAATACACGAAAACAATTAATTTTTTAAATTAAAAAAAACAACTGGTTTGGGTAATAACTGTCAGCGAAAACAATTGAAATCAATTTAAGATTTGAAAAAACCAAAATTTAAATTGTTTTTTGTTTTGTTTTGACAAATGAAATATTTTTTAACTTTATTTGTTTTTATCTTTGCATATAAACAAAGTTAAAAAGAAAAACTTGAAAGCTTTAGAATTGTTTAACATACATCAATTATATAAAGAAATTTTAGTATTCTGGAATAAAAAAGTATTCTATAGACCAGCAGTATACTTGTCACATTCTAGAGTTACCACATTTTTATTAAACTATGCAGTTTTATAATCCCTAATAATATTAAAATCATCTTCTAGAATTCTTAATGATCCTGGAGTTCACCAAAAATTCTAGACTTTCTATATTATAAGGATTTATAATAAATCTTAACAAACAATTCTAGAATTCTACAACTTCAAACAATTTATAGATGTTTTTAATTACGAAAAGTAGAATCTCTATGATTCAAAATATATCTTAATTTTACTAGAATTCTTAATTCATAGACCTTTGACATGCTAAATATTTGCGGAAATCTAATGTTCTCTAAATATCAAATCAAATTTAGAAATCAATAACTTGAGAGAATGTTAGATTTATTAAAAATTATAGATAAAAACTTGTAAATGATTCAAAATATTCCCGGAGCTCATTAGAGTTCTAGAATTTTTAATAATTCTGAATTTCACTGATATTATACAAAAATTCCGCATGGTAGAGATCTATAAAATTTCTGGAGAATTCCGAAGTTTTAGAAATCCAAATTATTCAGAGAATTTTTTTGAATTATTCAGAATTATTAACTTTTTGAATAGAAAACAAAAACTTTAGAATCCAAAATATTTCTCAAGTTATCTAAAATTCTTAATGATTCTGGAGGTCAACTTCGGAATTATTATGAATTAGGGATTAAAAAAAAAAACTTTTAAACTCTATTATTCAGAATATTTTTGAAGTTATCTAAGAGTTTTAGAATTGTAGATAATTTTGAAATTCACTGAAATTTTAGAAACTTTAAAATATAGAGATCTATAAAAAAAATTCGAGAAATCCATAACTTTAGAAAACTTTAGATTATTAACAATTAGAGAAGTTTTGTATTCTTTAGTTTCCAAGTTATCTTTTCTAATGAAAAAAAAAATGAAATTCTGAGGTTCTAGAATACTATAATTTATTTAAAAAAATCTAAAATATAGTGGAATGTCAAAGATTTAGAAATTCATAATTCCAATTTTTTTTCAGAATTAATAAGAATTATAAACGTTTATAATAGAACATCTGTCATCAGTCTTTTATCTTTTTTTTTTTTTAATTTGACATTCGTCATTTATATGAACCTTCTAGAAGAATTAGTTTAGAAACTAGTATAAGAGATCAGATTTTATGTTATTTGCAATTCTTCACTATTCCACTACAATAGTGAAGAAAGCTTGTATCAAGTTTCTTAACTGTTTTTGATAATTCAAACGTTCTAAATTTCAACTGTTCATTTTCATCAAAACTGTATGGAAAACAATTGAACTGAAGCGTTTATTTAAAGTACGTTTGGTAATGACATTTAATTCTTTCTGACTATTCAAATGTTTAATCAAAATTAAGACTGTTTTTTAAATTAATTTTTTTTACCATCAGAAATTACCCAGAAATATGTTTGTACAATTGTAAAGCTGGTTTACAAACAAAGAAAAACAGTTGACATTCTGAATGTATCTTTCTAATTTTCAAGATTGTTGATGATCAATAGAAAAAAAGGTTGGATGTAGTTAAGAAAATAGCTTTTATTAATTATTTAAAATCAAAAACAGTTGAACTATACTTCGAAAAATAAATGTTATCAACAACAGATCAACTGTTTATGTTAATTTTTTTATTGTTTCTGAACAATTGACTAGCAAGTTTCGTAACGGCATTACATTTCTAACTACTATTCAAAGGTTCAATCAAAATTAAGACTGTTTTAAAATTACATTTTTTATCATCAGAAAAAATTGGTTAACATAAAAGAAAAACAATTAAATTTTTGAATAAAACATTGTAATATTTAAGATTGTTGATGATTATTAGAAGAAGAAAAAAAAACGTTTGATGTAGTTAAGAAAATAGTTTTTTTTAAATCAACAAAAAAACTATATATAATTCGAAAGAAAGTTAAGAGTTCAACTGTGGTATAATTTTGAGTTTAGGTGAAGTGATTAATTACAACAAATAAACACAGTGTTTTTATTTGTTGTAAGTTCAACTGTTCATATTAAAAATTTCAATTGTTTCTGAATTTTTGACTTGACTATTTATGAATCGAAAAAAAAATCTTATCAAGTTCAACATATATATATATATATATAAAATATGTCAATTGTTTCTCTGAATTTTTGACAATTGCTTTTTTTTCAATAATGATTTATTGTTTTGCTGTTATCAATTTATTCGATTGTTTGAATTGCCTTTTTAAAATCATTTTCTTTTGTTTTAAATAATCATTTTAATTGTTTTCGGTAAAAAAAAACACAATTTATGTTTAAAAAAAATGTTATCAAGTTCAACTGTTTATATTTAAAATTTCAATTGTTTCTCTGAATTTTTGACAATTGTTTTTTTCTAATAATAATTAATTGTTTCGCTTTCATTAATTTCTTTTTTCAATTGTTTTAATTGACTTTTTAAAAGCAATTTACTTTTGTTTTAAATCTTTTGTTTCTGCTTTTATCATTTATCACTTTACATTAATAATAATTTTAATTGTTTCCGAATTTTTGACAATTGTTTTTTTATTTTTCAATAATAATTGTTTCGCTATTGTCAATTTGTATTCGATTGTTTTAACTGTCTTTTTAAAATTAATTTTCTCTTGTTTAAAATCCTTTGTTTTCTGCTGGTATCATTTTACATTAATAATAATTTTAATTGTTTTCAGTAGCGACATTTAATTATCCAGGCACTTTCATCATTTTCAACACTTTTTTTATTAATTTAATTTCAATGGTTTTCATTCGTCAAAAGTTTTTGTTTCATCTGCTTTTTTTTGACAAACTTCCAATATAATTTCAATTGATTTCTAGAGTGAGTAGCGTTTTTATTAACAATTAAATTAATTAACGCTTCATTCGTTAACTTTTAATTCAGGCGATTTCAATTATTTACTTTTTTTTATTTTTAATATTACCTGTTGTTTTTTAATTCCATTTGTGCTTTTAATTTTAATTATAAGTGTTGTATGTAAACATTTTTTTATATTTTTATATATTTGTTTTGTCTGTATTTGTAAATTTGTATTATGTAAATGATTGCTGATTTTTTTTGTGTAAAGGAGATTTCCGTAAATAAAAAATTGAAAATGATTGAATTCAATTGTTTTAGCGCCGCCTTGTCAATTTTAATTGCTCGCCCTGTTCCTTTAGGCTTTGTATTCACTGTAGCATTTTTTAGTAAGTAAGTTTCGTAATGACATTCAACTCTTTCTGACTATTCAAAAAGTTCATTCAAAATTAAGACTATTGAGATATTCAATTATTTTAGCGCCGGCTTGTCAATTTCAACTGTTTACCCGTTACTTTATGTATTGTATTAATCGTTTTTTTAAACAGTACTAAACTCAATATTAATTTAATACACTATTTGTTCTAGCGTACTCTTGACCTACCTCAACAATCAGTACAATGACCTGTCGTACTCCCGACCTACCTTAACACACAACGCGTTAACCTAGGTCAAGAGTACGCTAGTTCAAGCGTACAATTTATTAAAGGTGGAAAATAATGTACATTAAAAAAAAAATTACTTAAATAATTTTTTCATCAGTTATTAATTAAAATTTATTTATTGATTAGCAAAAGTATTGCAATTTACATTTGAACTAATTTCAATATTATTAAAAAATAATGATTATTTAATCTAGGATCGTCCATCATGGTTTTCTTTAAATCAAATTTTTTTTATGCGAATTAAATTTTTGAATTCGAAGTGCAGTATTAATTATGATGATTAATAATGAGACAAATAAAACGTAAGTGCAGAAATGCTCATAGAGATCTTATTTGTCTCAATATTAATAATCGTAATTTTTTTAAAATTATTTTAATTTCAAAAATTACTCAAAAAAAAAACCTAGTTCGAAAAAAAAAATATATTTTTCTCCTTCGTTAATAAAACATTTCACATATGAGTTGAAATAAATTTTCATTTTCCACCCGAAAAACATTTGCAATCCTGAATATAAGATATTTAAAAAGTAGTCCATTATTAAAGCTGAAATTAAAAAAAAAAACAATTGAAACATCCAATAAAATAATTGAGGAAAAAAATAATTGTCGACTTCTTCAATGAAACAATTGAAATAAAGGTTATTCTTTTTTTTTTTTGTTTGAATTGAATTACGTGAAGATGGAAATAACTTGATTACAACACTTTCTTCACTTTTTCATTTCTAACCAGACGTACAAAAAGTATCAAACCATCAATAACGGTCACTTTGGGTCCAAAATGTACATCTGGTTACAAACAAAATAGTGAAGAAGAAAGGTTTCTAAGTGTTTTAAACAAAGGTTATTCATTTTTATCCTCCACAAAAAAAAAATTCCACGCAAGTAAAAAAAAATGAGGTCGAAACAGTTGTAATTTTATTACAACTTAAAATGAATGAAAGAGTTGAAATCTTTATTGATTTGATTGATATATTGAAACTTTACAATATCCTGTTACTATACACATAAAACTATGAACTATATTAAATAAAATAATTGAAAAGCAATACTCTGAAAGAAATAATAATAGAAATCTTTACGTTTTTGTTTTTTCTCTTTCTTTAATAAAACAATTAAAACAAGAATTTTTATTCATCGTGACGGTCCACTCAAAAATAAAGAATAAGGACAAAAAAATCTTTATTTGGCATTATTAACCTACATAAAATAAAGAAAAGTTGCAATTTTGAATAAAACATTTTAAAAAAATAGTCTAAAAATTATCTAAAACAAAAAAATTTAAACAGTTTAAATTTTATAAATAAATTAAATCATTGGAAACAGTTGAAATCTTCAATAAAACAATTGAAATAAGAGTTGTAAATACTCGGAATCCTCATTTATTTCCTCTACAATAAAACAATTGAAATAAGAGTTTTATCTCAGTTGCAGTTCTGAGTAAAACATTTAAAAAAGTGAATAATTATAATTTTTTAAAATTTCTTAGAATGTTTGAATTTTTAAACGACATAAAATCGATGAAAGCAGTTAGAAATTTTAATAAATAATTCAGTACTTATTAAACATTCCTTTTCTTCAATAAAACAATAGAAAAAAGTTATTCAGCGATAAATAAACAAAATTATGTCTTGAATTTTAGAGGCGTTCACTTTGTAGTACATTTTCAATTAATAACAGAATAACGTTTAACTTTTTTATACTACTTTTTATTTTTACACAATACTTAGTGACTAGTTTCATTTACACAGTAATCATTATCAAACTAAGTCGTAGATTACTGTGTAGATGAAACTAGTCACATCTACGACTTAATTTGATAATGATTACTGTGTAAATGAAACTAGTCACAAAGTATTGTGTAAAAATAAAAAGTAGTATGAATAGTAAATAAAGAAGTTTTTAATTTTTTCATACAGGGTAACTGACGAAAAACCTTTGGTGCTGTATCTCGCTTATTTTTTATCCGATTTTAATAAATAAAACATTAAATTAAACCATTTTTAAAAGACTTTAATAGGATCTGAACTGTTATTTTTTCTCGCACCCAGTTTTTGACAAAATACGATCACCATTTTTTTTTTTTTAAATTGCACTGTATATATATTTTTATTGATTCGCAAGGAGATTTTTTTTCTGAATATAAAATTGTAGACAAATTTATCCATACATCAAACTTAAGTCGAGAAATTGAGGATTAAAAAAATAAATAAAAAGTCAAGTATCCATTGTAAACAATATACAGACCCTATTTTAAATGTCAAAAGTGACAGTGACAGCCATTGATAATACTGCAAGGATTTTTAATTATTTCATAATTAAAATGTTGCAATATTTCAAACACTTTACTAGAATTTTGTGCTTCTACAGAAATCGTTTTTCAGTTTTTGAAATCTTGCAACATTTTTATTATGAAATTATTAAAAATCATTGCAGTATTGTACCAATGACTGACACTGTCACTTTTGACATTTGGAATAGGCTCTGTATATTGTTTACTATGGGTATTTGATTTTTAATTTTTTTTTAATCCTCAATTTCTCGACTTTGGTTTGATGAATGGATAAAATCGTTTACAAATTTAGATTCAGAAAAAAATCTCCTTGCGGATCAGTACAAAATATATATACAGTGCAATTTGAAAAAAAAAGTTGATCGTCTTTTGTCAAAAACTGGATGCAAGAAAAAATATCAGTACAGTTCATATTAAAGTCTTTTAAAAATCATTTAATTTGATGTTTTATTTATTCAAATCGGATCAAAAATAAGCGAGATACAGCACCAAAGGTTTTTCGTCAGTCACCCTGTATATACTAAAATATACAACTAAGCCTCTTAAATATCAATTATACGAAATGGTACATTTCATGGGGTGATTTAATCATTAACCTTTTGTCTGCATTTCTACAAACATAATTGATTCCTTATGATGGCCCTATTGAATATTAATGATGGTAAATGAGTAAACAGTCATTAATTATATGAAACATTAATAATTATCTTTTCTTCACTGGTTTATTTAAACCGCTAAATGTACATTTCATCTACTAAGTGGACATTTTTGATAGTAGTAAACAGTCGTTAGCTTTCAATCAAAAAAACTGTTTAGATAATTAATTCAAGGATTAACACAGAGTTCAATCATTTAAATTGGACTCGACTCATAAAAGTGCATGAAAAGTTATCATTTTTTAACACTAATATACAAATAACAAATATTCACCAATATAGTGACAAAACAATCGGGTTTAATTAAATCATATTCAAAATTATCATAAAATAAATGCCTCCACAATCAATTAAAAACAAGTAGTAGTATTAATTAACCCAGGTAGAAATCCAAATTACTACTACTACTACTGTTATGGTAAACACTTAAATAAGTACTTGTACAATGTATAAATTACTTTAGCACAAAATATTTCCATTAACTAAAGTTTTGTATAATCAATTACTGGGTGAAGTATTGAGGTGTTTGTACATCCAGCATTTTAGTACTGGGACGTACAATATATCTCTCAAAACACCTCAATTTGGATTAACATTAATAAACGAAGAGTAAACAAAATCAAAATATGCAAATTTTTACATCTAATGTAAAACATAAGTGCAGTAATACTCTTGAAGAATATATTTATCTCATTAGTAGTAGTAGTAGTGTTAGGCTATCGACCACGTGGTCCTTCCGCCTTGTGTTTTGTGTGTGTGTAAATGAGCTTGTTACTTTATCAAAATCAAAATAATTCAACCATTTAATAATAAGTTAATTTGTTCTATCTAGTATTATTAAACTATTTATTTTTCCTTGATAACGGATCATGAAATTTACCCTCTTAAAAACAATTGTATTAACCACATCCCACAAACACGCGACGTATCTCGGGCACGAGCTCATTACCTTCAAAAATAATTGTGCGGGAAGGGGTTAACATTAAAAAAATCTCCAATAAGAATATACCACGTTCTCCCACTAACGAAAATTAAAAAAAAATTATTCAACTCGAGTAATAATTAATTCAGGAATATATTGAACGTACTTAAATATTAATCCGTGTAACCATACAAGCTCAATACTAATTTGTTTTTGAAGCAACCTAATCAATCAATAATATTATTTATTTATTTTATTATTAATAATATTAAATAAACAAAGCGTCCTGTGTGAAACAAACGAAGGAGCGACGCTTACGATAACATAACCTCAGGCCCAAGCCACAAACGCCCAGCGCATCACACCCAAAATCGAAACCCGTGGATTTCCATCGAATCCAATGGGAAACCCAACACTTCGCATAAAACGCGGCGAAATGATGCCCGATACATGGAAAAACCACGATTCGGCTTGTTTGTACAACATCACCGGGGCGAGCGATTCGCGACGGGCTATACGAGACACGAATGTCATGTTGAGGACGCTAATTCTACGGATAAAATACCTCTGCGTTGAAAGATTTCACCGCGTCCATCTCGGCGGCCGTATTCTGAACACCAATATCCGTACAATCGGGGGGTAACTGAACTGCGGCGACAATTTCCTCGATGTTCCTCAACTTCGCTTGTGCACCACACACGCCATTTTGGTTAGCATCAATTTTTCGTGACGTAATCGCAGCGGTCGCTCGACGAGCCGGTCAATGAATTACTGCCAACTGTAAAATATTTTTGTCACTAAATTATTTCACAATTTAATTTTATGTTATATATAATATAATATTAATTACATTAAAAATTTAATGTACAATAATTATATTATTAATTTAATGTACAATAATGATGTTGAATATATAAAAATAATATTATTACGATTTTAATGGCCACTTGCACCAGGTCTGGTTAAATTTTTCGATTAACTAATCGCTACTAACTTTAACCAGAATATTTTGTTTGCACCGTCGGCTGATTAAGTAACCACCGATCACAGAGTAATAACATAGAGAGCACACGTTTTTATAGGGTTTTAATTTTTATTTTTGGTATTTTTATGCCGTACAATTGACAGTGGCGCGTTTAAATACTTAACCTATATTTCTTATTCCTTACACGCGTGAACAAGTTTCAGAGTGTTTTGGTATATCAAAGGAAAGCGAAATGCGGAAAGTGTTTAAATTTGGTCATAAAATTTTAAAAAATACAATTACTCCATTTAAATAACTTTTATTAAACTATAAATTGTTAAAATAATTATTTATGAACTGTCTCCAGACATTCCCAATATTATTATTGTTATTATTAATGGCATCAATATTTCCATTGATAATTAATAATTGTATCTCTCTATTTATGTCATCAGGTAATTCTGGTACACCGTCGTTTTGATGTGACATTCATTGTAGCGTATTTCCGCCTGTGTTACGGGATTTATCAATGGGGTGCATAAATATGGCTCGTTTGGGTAGCCGCTGTCACCTGTAATGAAGTAACAGACATATCATATACCCTGGGTTTTTTTTTTATCTATGCACCGTAAAATTTAGATGGTACAAACTTTATTACCTGTTTATGGTTTTTCTATTGGAAATTTCAGCATTTTTTTGGTACATTGCAAGTGTGCATTGTTGTTAACAACTCTTAATAGTGTTTATAATAAAAAAATCTTAAATTAATAAGATACCGAAGAAAATATTTAATTAGATTGAATTTGATAAGTGAATTTCATAGAGGCCAAGAGTTGTCTAATTTAGACACACATCAGACAGTACACTGCAACAAATGCAACCGAAAACCCATTAACAGCTAAGGTGTATAGATAAAAATGTCATTAATGCTTTCCTTCTTTCTAGTTTCTTTTATAAAACTGAGAAATGTATTAAATTAATTAAAAAAATTGACAGTAATTGAGAGAACACTAAATAATGTTCTTAATCTTACCAAGAAGAATGCAGTTTTGGTAGCATCCCTGCTCAGCCTCTGCATTTATTCTAGAATTATTAAAAATAGTTCAGTCATGAACTGATCCTGGCCACCTGGCAACAACATTTGTGATTTTTAAATCCGCATTGCTAATGATTTGCACATTTATTGAAAAATACGATTTTCAGTTGCGGAAAATTTCAGGATCTTCTCCTCCTACAAAACATACCTCAAATTAATACATTTAATGATGATTTGTATGGTGTTTATAGTAATTTATAATAAATTGACTTTACCAGGTGACTTTATTTTAATATGTGTACAATCTATAGCTCCTATAACACGTGGAAATTCAGCGATTTTAAAAAACTCTTGCTAAACTTCTTGGGTTGCTTCCATAGTTGGGAACTTAATAAACATTCGGTGGTGTTGGGCAATTGCTTTTATAACACATACTACAATTCTGGATACTGTAGCCAATGCATTCCAGTACTATCTGCTATAGTTTGCAAATGTCCACCTGTGGCATAATACCGCAGACATGTCAGCAACTGATTCATAGGTGAAACACAATTATTGCTAAAAAGAAACATTTATAAATATTTATCATTCTTTTTATATTAAAAGCTTACCAATCAACTGGAAAATCAATGTCGCCTTCAATTAATATAAATCAAAATAGTTTAACCTAACGTTTATTTGACGAGGTAAACCGAAATTCACAAACTACTACCTATAATATATTAGTGTACTGTGCCGAAATTAATGAAATCAATAACATCCAAGTCATCAATCTCGTCAATTATCAAATCGATTGTTAGCAGAGGTTAGCACTATAAAATATGTCTGATAAATTTACATAAAGAACTTCACGATTATAAACGTCCTGAAGTTAGTCGTTCCGTATTTGGCACGCTAACCGGCCAAAATCGGCTGGTTAAATATTTGACGTTTTTGGGGGACTTTAACCGGGGCAAAGTTGCGGTGCAAACCGATTTTTCGTTAACCAGTGATTAAATTTTAATCAATGGTTAAGTAGCTGCGGTGCAAACGGGCATAAATGGTAACCGATATTATAACGAAAGCTTCGAAAAACTTGTGAAGTTTAATTTAAATGTTAAAAATATTATCTTTGGAGAGTTAATAATGAATAATAATCATTATTATTATGAATTTTATTATCACTATTTCTTAATAGAGTTGAATAATTGAGACATTTTAGTGGTGTAAATTGATGTTCCAAGCCCAATTTAAACTAGACATTCTCATTGATGATTTTTAATAATGTGTTATAGGTTTCTGCAAGAAAATCATATATAATATTTTTTGGCATTAATTATTAAATGTTAATGGTGATTAAAAATCATTATTAATATGAATTTTATTACCATCTTAATAGAATTGATTAATTGTAAAATTTTAGTGATGTAAATTGATTTTTTAAGTCCAATTTAAACTAGACATTCTCATTGACGTTTTACGTTTTTAATAATGTGTTACAGTTTTCTGCAATAAAATCATACATAATATTTTCTGGCATTAATTATTAAATGTTAATGGTGAATAAAAGTCAGTATTAATATAAATTTTATTACCATCTTAATAGACTTGATTAATTGTAAAATTTTAATGATGTAAATTGATTTTTTAAGCCCAATTTAAACTAGACATTCTCATTGACGTTTAACATTTTTAATAATGTATTACAGTTTTCTGCAATAAAATCATATATAATATTTTTTGGTATTAATTATTAAATTTAAAAATATAACTTAAGATTTTAATAAATATTGTAATTTTAATAAAATAATAATTAAGTTTTTTTTTTTGATGTTTCGATAACATATATTTAACCTAAATTTAGATTGTATTTAAGATATGTTTTAAAGATTTCTGTACGTGCACAATTTCATTTCTTATAAAAACTATTAAATTAATAAATAATGCTTGCGACTGATACTACATAAATTAATCTGATATAAACACTAATTAATTAGAAATAAAATTTTAGTGATAGAATTAGCGAAAGTGTTTGTGATAAAAATAAGTTCAATAAGTTGCTAAAAAAATTAGCTTTTAACAATATATTATGAAATATGTATAATCATAATGTTATTTATTTGTTATTATACGAAGAAAATATGTTTAAAAGGGATATTAAATGCTTTATTTCCTTTTTGTAACGTCAAGTATATATGGTTGCATACTTTACAAGATTTATATTTGATAATAAGGTGAATAAACTTCTCACACACATAAATACATAGAAAACACAGATTAAAAATTATGACGAAGAAAATAAAATTCCTTACTTCACTTATTATGTACATTTCGTGTACTAAATACTCATTACCAATGGTTTATGCTTATAAATAATAATAATAAGTGAAGTAAGGAATTTTATTTCGTTCATCATAATATAAAACACTTCACATTACACAACCCGAAATTTAGTGAAAATTTACGGATTTAAAAAATATTTGCCCTCCCGCGCTCTCTCTTTTAATTGTAATTATACGAAAGAAATATATTTAAAAACGATATTAAATGTTTTATTTCTTTTTTGTAGAGTCACGTACATATGGTTGCATACAATATAAGATTTAGATTTGATTGAGTTTAGTTTAGTTTATTACTTTACAAGTTCTAATAACAAATACATACATTAATACAGTAATACATTAAATTACTTTAAATTTTAGAGCATATATCTTGAATGCTGAGTTCACGACTTCTGGTGTTCTTCCACGCGACCACCCATTATACTTTGTAGTTGGTGATAATGTCCTTTTGGCGATTGCAGCCATTGATATGAATACACTTTTTAAAAAGTGAAGAAAGGAATATAACTGTGTTTTTAATTAAGTGATATTTAACCTTCACATACTCAAGTAACTACATTACACTTCACTCACACATAAATAGATAGAAAACAGTGATTAAAAAATATTCGCTCTCTCTTTTGCTCTACTTTGCTATCTTTCGTACTCTTTTGGTCGGGTTGATTCTCTCTTGCTTAGCTTCACTCTCATTTGCTCTCCCTTGCACCTTTTTACTCCTTACTAATTTCGCTCTCTTGCTCTATTTCTAATTCTCCCTTGAATTCTTTCTCTCTCTCTCTCTCTCTCTCTCTCTCTCTCCCTTGCTCTTTCTTTCTCTCAATTGCTCTCTTTCACTTTTATTTGCGTTTTGTACATATGTACTTTTGGTTGCATATAAATAGATCGCTCTCTTTTGATTTCTTTTCCTTTCTATTGCTTACTTTTGCTCTCACTTGCTCTCTTTCGTTCTCTCTTTATCTCTATCTCGCTCTCCCTTGCTCCCTGTCACTCCCCATTACTCTCGCTTGCTCTCCCTTGCTCTACTTCATTCTTTTTTGCGTTTTGTATATATGGTTGCAAATTAAACTTTCGGTTTGAAAATGATACGTGAATGTATTGAAACCATTGGTCACCGTTTAAATAAATAACTGTTATACAAAACAAAGTAATTATTGTGTTTAATTTGTGATTAAAATGTATAACGAAGTAGAAGCCTCCATAGTCAATGAATATATGGTTGCATATAACTAGATCGCTCTCTGTTGCTTTATTTCCCTTCTTATTGCTTACTTTCACTCTCTCTTGTTCTCTTTCGTTCTCCTTTGCTCTCTTTCGCTCTAACTTACTCTCTTTTGCCACTCCCTTGCTCTCTTTCACTCTCCCTTACTTTGTTTTGCTTCCTTTTGTTGTCATTCGCTCTCCCTTGCTTTTTGTGGACGTCTCTTACATATGGTTGCATATAACTTGATTTATATTTGAGAATAAGTCGAATAAAACACGATTTGATTTCCTTTCTTCACTAATAAGTACTCATAAACACATAAATACATACAAAAAAACGACTAAAAGATCACGTGATCAATAGCCTAATAATATTACTAGTATTAACTTTTAGCAGATATTAAATTTCCCTATAGAAACGGTTCAAATATATTTTCTAATATAAATTATTTCTTTAAGAAATGTTTCAATTGTTTGCTTGTTATTTTCTTAAGAAACATCAATTGATCTTTTTTTGGAAAACGGTTTTGAAGCAAATTTTATAGTTTATAATAGATTTTTTTTAAACAAATTATCAATTGTTTCCGTATTTTTTTGATAAAATTTTAATTTTTTTTCAAATAAAAAATTCAACTGTTTTTAGTGTTTCAATTGTTTCCTTGCTTTCACTTAAGAAACTTCAATTGATCTTTTTTTGGAAAACTACTTTGGAGCAAATTGTAAAGTTAAGAATAGATTGATTTTTTTTATAAATTTTCAATTGTTTTCGTTTTTTTCAAACATTTTTTTCAAATAAAAAATTCAACTGTTATAAGTAACTTTTAAAATAATTTCATAGAAAGATTCCAAAAATTGTTGAGAGATAATTAATTGTTTAGGTTAAAAGTTTTTCAATTGTTTTCTTTTGTTTTTGGTAAAATTTAAACAATCAATTGTCAATTGATAATTACTTATTCTATCGTACTCTTGACCTACCTCAACAAACAATGCAATGACCTCTCGTACTCCTGACCCGCCCAAGCAAATTATACGTTGAGGTAGGTCAAGAGTACGCTGGAGTTTAAGCGGGAAAGTAGGCGCTAGGTTAACGCATAGTTTATTGTCGTAGGTCAAGAGTACGCTGGGTTAAATAAAACAAAAAAAGACAACTTAAATTATTTGAATTTTTACCCAAAACAATTGAAAATGATTTGAAAATTTCTGAAACCAATTTTACAGTAGAGTGAAAAATTATTGAAATTCGAATTTTATATTTTAACTTAATTTAAATAAATTTGATTGTAGGAATCCATTGGTGCAAGAATTTTCATAATCTGATTATTAATTTGGAAGTTATCGTGGAAAAACTGAAAAACAATTGAAGTCCGAATTTTAGATTTTTACTTGATTTAAATAAATTTTATTGTAGGAACCAATTGGTGCAAGAATTTTCATAATCTGATGATTACTTTGGAAGTTATTGTGGAAAAACTGAAAAACAATTGAAGTTCGAATTTTATATTTTTATTTTATGTAAATAAATGTGATTGGAGGAATCCATTGGTGCAAGAATTTCCCTTATCTGATAATTATTTTGGAAGTTATCTTGGAAAAACTGAAAAACAATTGAAGTTTGAATTTTAGATTTTTATTTAATTTAAATAAATTTGATTGTAGGAATCCTTTGGTGCAAGAATTTCAATAATCTGATGATTACTTTGGAAGTTATAGTGGGAAAACTGAAAAACAATTGAAGTTCGAATTTTTGATTTTAACTTAATTTAAATAAATTTGATTGTAGGGATCCATTGGTGCACAAATTTCCATAATCTGATAATTATTTCGGAAATTATCGTGTAAAAACTGAAAAACAATTGAAGTTCGATTTTAAAATTTTTACTTGATTTAAATAGATTTGATTGTAGGAATCCATTGGTGCAAGAATATTCATAATTTGATAATTATTTTGGAAGTTATCGTGGAAAAACTGGAAAACAATTGAAGTTCGAATTTTAGATTTTAACTTGTTTTAAATAAATTTGATCGTAGGAGGATTAATACGATTGGTGCAAGAATTTCCCTAATCTGATAATTATTTTGGAAGATATCGTAGAAAAAATGAAAATCAATTGAAGTTCGAATTATAGATTTTTACTTGATTTAAATAAATTTGATTGTAGGAATCCATTGGTGCAAGAATTTCCTTAATCTGATGATTATTTTGGACGTTATCGTGGAAAAACTGAAAAACAATTGAAATTCGAATTTTAGATTTTTACTTGAATTAAATAAATTTGATTGTAGGAATCGATTGGTGCAAGAGTTTCCTTAATCTAATGATTACTTTGGAAGGTATCGTGAAAAAACTGAAAAACAATTGAAGTTCGAATTTTAGATTCTTATTTGATTTAAATAAATTTGATTATAGAAATCCATTGGTGCACAAATTTCCATAATCTGATAATTATTTCGGAAATTATCGTGGAAAAACTGAAAAACAATTGAAGTTCGAATTTAAAATTTTTACTTGATTTAAATAGATTTGATTGTAGGAATCGATTGGTGCAAGAATTTCCATAATCTGATGATTATTTTGGAAGTTATCGTGGAAAAACTGAAAAACAATTGAAGACCGAATTTTAAATTTTGACTTCATTTAAATAAATGTGATTGTAGGAATCCATTGGTGCAAGAATTTATATAATCTGATGATTATTTTGGAAGTTATCGTAGGAAACTGAAAAACAATTGAAGTTCGAATTTTAGATTTTTACTTGATTGAAATAAATTTGATTGTAGGAATCCATTGGTGCAAAAATTTTCATAATGTGATGAGTATTTTGGAAGTTATCGTGAAAAAACTGAAAAACAATTGAATTTCGAATTTTAGATTTGTACTTGATTTAAATAAATTTTATTGTAGGAATCCATTGGTGTAAAATTTTTTATAATCTTATAATTATTTTGGAAATTCTGTTGGAAATGTTAACTTGAATTCATTAGTGGAAGAATTTTTTTAAATTTAAACATTAAAATTCAATTGTTTTCTGCAAATTTTCAACTATTTCTTATTTATAAAGTATAATCATATTTTTCTTAAAATTGTCAACTGATTTTTATACAGGGTGACTGATGAAAAACCTTTGGTACTGTACTGTATCTCGCTTATTTTTGATCCGATTTGAATAAATAAAACATCAAATTATATGATTTTTAAAAGACTTTAATATGAACTGTACTGATATTTTTTCTTGCATCCAGTTTTTGAAGAAAGACGATCAACTTTTTTTTTTCAAATTGCACTGTATACATATTTTGTACTGATCCGCAAGGAGATTTTTTTTCTGAATCTAAATTTGTAAACGATTTTATCCATTCATCAAACCAAAGTCGAGAAATTGAGGATTAAAAAAAATTAAAAATCAAATACCCATAGTAAACAATATACAGAGCCTATTCCAAATGTCAAAAGTGACAGTGTCAGTCATTGGTACAATACTGCAATGATTTTTAAAAATTTCATAATAAAAATGTTGCAAGATTTCAAAAACTGAAAAACGATTTCTGTAGAAGCACAAAATTCTAGTACTGTGTTTGAAATATTGCAACATTTTAATTATGAAATAATTAAAAATCGTTGCAGTATTGTATCAATGGCTGTCACTGTCACTTTTGACATTTAAAATAGGGTCTGTATATTGTTTACAATGGATACTTGACTTTTTATTTATTTTTTTTAATCCTCAATTTCTCGACTTAAGTTTGATGTATGGATAAATTTGTCTACAATTTTATATTCAGAAAAAAAATCTCCTTGCGAATCAATAAAAATATATATTAAAAAAAATGTTGATCGTATTTTGTCAAAAACTGGGTGCGAGAAAAAATAACAGTTCAGATCCTATTAAAGTCTTTTAAAAATGGTTTAATTTAATGTTTTATTTATTAAAGTCGGATAAAAAATAAGTGAGATACAGCACCAAAGGTTTTTCGTCAGTCACCCTGTATTATTATTTTTTAGTGAGTTTAAACAAATTTCAATTATTTTTACAAATTTTTTATTTTCCAACTGTTTAATTTTGGTTTTGTAGTCCATATGAATAAATAAGTTAAAATCGTTCTTCCTAGTATTGAGAATTATTACAATCGTCAACATGTTAAACAATTGATTCAATTTTTTAACCGGAATTAATTAATCATACTAATCATGGTAGGCGTAAACAATAAATATTAAACAATTGATTGACTTCAATCGAAACAATTGACTAACGCTATGATGAATCAATCGTAAACCATTTTTTTCGTTGTTGTTGTTATTATTGGAGGAATTCGAACCGTCGCGTGGAATAATATTAACGATTACAGGTGCATCCACCAACGTGCAGACGCTCAACACTGCGCAGACGCTGTTTGAAGCGCTGCGCGCTATTTCTTTCAAACGTGGCGGGAATAAACATCCCCTCTTCCTTCACTCCGTTACCAAAATAATCTCACATCATTGTTGCAAAGCTACAGCACAACTTCAAACGCGCTCACCGACACGGTTTTCGTTTTCTAAATAGAGACGTGCGCACCGATTAAAACAATAACAATTAATTGTTAATCGTGTGATAAAAATAAAAACAAAAAAAAACGCGCGCGTAACCGGACACCGTCAGCGAGCATGAAAACAACAGTTTAATGGATAAAAGTGCGAAATTAGAGGACCGGAAGACCGTCAAGAAGGAGCGCATCAATGAGGATATAAAAGTAAGTGTGATTTTTTTGTTGTTGTTGTTGTGGTTGTCATTGTGAATGTTTTTAATCGAAATCGGCGCGCGGGTCGGGGGTTCTTACAAGAACGGGAACAGAGAGCAGAGAGCACGGGCCTAACATGGTGTGCGTAAGCCGACACCGTCATCCGATCCCCGAGTATCAGGTCACAGATGGTGTGGAACTGATATCCATCAGACATCGTAAATACGTGTTACTCTATACTTTTACTTCTCTCTCCTCTCTCCGGGTATGTGCCGTTGTTCATTTGTTCGTTCGTTCTGTGCCCGTGGATTCGTCTACAAATTATATTAAACATTACCCCCCTTGCACGTTTGGAACCCGAGGATTCCACCGGTAAGAGTACACCGACGACGGTGCGAAAGGCAAAAGAGTAAAAAAGTTACAGTGTAACCGGCGCTGCGATTTATCAGGGGATAATTGGTTGACATTTAACGCCTGTTGCAATTTTCCAGATCGGATTACGTCCGCATAATTCCGTACCTATTTTAATTAACCGATTTATTATTACGTCCAGATGTAATTATTTCATTCGACTGGATGTATAATATTACAATTCAAGACATTCAACAGATATACAAGTTTTTTTTTTATAAAGAAGAAGAAAACATATTTTTTGTTTGGGTTATTTATCGGATAAATCTAATAAGTTTGAAAAAATAAATTGAAGCAATCCACGTTAATGTTATAGGAATTGGAGGGTGGGATAGTGGCCACCCACCCACCCTACATATATACCTTAACTTAAACTAAAAACACTGGTTTAAAAACATTTAACATCAACAGTAACACTACTGTTGTATTTCAGGAAAACTAAATAAGTACAGTGGAAAATGTTCCTAAATATATGTAGGGTGGGTGTGTGGCCTCTATCACACCCTCCGACCCATTAAACACAAGCTTGTGTTTTACTGAAAAAATTAATTTTCATAATTTTATTGCATTATTAATAACACATACATTTCCCTAAAAATATATTTGTTGTTTTTCTATAGAAACCGATGTTTTAATTTTACTAATTGGAGGGTGGGATAGTGGCCACCCACCCACCCTACATATACAATTAAACTTAAGCTATAATACTGGTTTAGAATTATTTAACATCAACAGTAAAATCGTTGTTAATGTTCTGGAAAACAAAAGAGTTCAGTGGAAAAATTTCAAATGTATATGTAGGGTGGGTGGGTGGCCTCTATCCCACCCTCCAATCCATAAATTATAAGCATGTGTTTTACTGAAAAATTACATTTTCCTAATAGTTTTATTGCATTAATAATAATACAAATATTTTCCTTAAATTATATTTGTTTTCTCTGCAGAAACCGACGTTTTAGTTTTATTAATTGGAGGGTGGGATAGTGGCCACCCACCCACCCTACATATACATTTAAACTTAACTTACAATACTGGTTTGGAGTTATTTAACATCAACAGAGAAATTACGTTTATGTTTTCCAGGACATTCAAGCAATTACAATGGGAAAATTTATACGTATATGTAGGGTGGGTGGGTGGCCTATATCCCACCCTCCAAGTCATGAAACACAAGCATGTGATTTACTAAACATATTTTCATAAGAATATAATTACTTGAATTATAACAAAAACATTTTTCACAAAATATTTTTTTTCTACAGAAACCCTCGTTTAAATTTTGGGAATTGTAGGGTGGGATAGTGGCCACCCACCCATCCTACATATACAATTAAACTTAAGCCATAATACTGATTTAGAGTTATTTAACATCAACAGTAAAATCGTTGTTAATGTTCTAGAAAACAAAATAAGTTCAGTGGAAAAATTTCAAATGTATTTGTAGGGTGGCCTATATCCCACCCTCCAATCCATAAAACATAAGTGTGTGATTTACTGAAAAAATAAATTTTCATTAGAACTATTTCTACATTATTCACAACACAAACATATCTTAAAATATGAGATTTTTCTACAGAAACCGCGGTTTAATTTTTAATAGTGGCCACCCATATATGTAGGGTGGATGAGTGGCCTCTATCCCACCCTCCAATCCATTAAACATAATCGTAGGATTTACTGAATAAACTAATTTTTATAAGAATATAATCACTTATTTTACAACAGAAACACTTTTCACAAAATATATTTTTTTCTACAGAAACCCTCGTTTAAATTTTGGGAATTGTAGGGTGGGATAGTGGCCACCCACCCACCCTACATATACACAACAAATTAAGTTAAAACACTGATCTAAAGTTATTTAAAATCAACCATAAAACTGTTGTTATGGTTCAGGAAAATAAAACAAGTTCAGTGGAAAAAATTCAAATGTATATGTAGGGTGAGTGGGTGGACTCTATCCCACCCTCCAATTCATAAAACGCAAGTGAGTGATTTAATAAATTATTGCCACCCACCCTACATATATTTCTGTAGAAAAAAATTATATTTCAAGAAAAATATTTGCGTTATTAATAATGCAATACAACTCTTATGAAAATGTAGTTTTTTTTAGTAAACCACAAGCTTATGTTCAATGGATTGGAAGGTGGGATAGTGACCACCCACCCACCCTACATATATACATAAGCATAAGCTATAATACTGGTTTAGAGTAATTTAACATCAATAGTAAAATCGTTGTTAATGTTCTGGAAAACAAAACGAGTTCAGTGGAAAAATTTCAAATGTATTTGTAGGGTGGGTGGGTGGCCTCTATCTCACTTACCAATCCATAAAACATTAGCGTGTGATTTACTGTTAAATAAATTTTCATTAAAACTTTTTCTACATTATTTACAACACAAACATGTCTTAAAATATGTGATTTTTCTACAGAAACTGCAGTTTAATTTTTATTAAATGGAGGGTGGGATAGTCAACACCCACCCACCCTACATATACAATTAAAAATAGGCTGAAATACTGGTTTAGAATTATTTAACATCAACCGTAAACCGTTGTTGTTTTTCAGGGAATTCAAACAATTATAGTGGGAAAATTTCAAATGAATATGTAGGGTGGGTGGGTGGCCTCTATCCCACCCTTCAATCCATTAAATACAAGCGTGGGACTTACTGAATAAACATATTTTATAAGAATATAATTACTTAATTTATAACAGAAACACTTTTCACAAAATATATTTTTTTTCTACAGAAACCCTTGTTTAAATTTTGGGAATTGTAGGGTGGGATAGTGGCCACCCACCCACCCTACATATACAATTAAACTTAAACTATAATACTGGTTTAGAGTTATTTAACATCAACAGTAAAATCGTTGTTAATGTTCTGGAAAACAAAATAAGTTCAGTGGAAAAATTTCAAATGTATATGTAGGGTGGGTGGGTGGCCTCTATCCCACCTTCCAATCCATAAAACATAAGCGTGTGATTTACTGATTAAATATATTTTCATTAGAACTTTTTTTACCTTATTCACAACACAAACATATCTTAAAATATGTGATTTTTCTACAGAAACCGCTGTTTAATTTTTAATAAATTTTTAATAAATGGGATAGTGGGCACCCACCCACCCTACATATACAATTAAACTTAGGCTGAAATACTGGTTTAGAATTATTTAACATCAATCGTAAACCGTTGTTGTTTTTCAGGGAATTCAAACAATTATAGTGGGAAAATTTTAAATGAATATGTAGGGTGGGTGGGTGGCCTCTATCCCACCCTCCAATCCATTAAACATAATCGTAGGATTTACTGAATAAATGAATTTTTATAAGAATATAATTACTTAATTTATAACAGAAACACTTTTCACAAAATATATTTTTTTTCTACAGAAACCCTCGTTTAAATTTTGGGAATTGCAGGGTGGGGAAAATTTCAAATGTATATGTAGGGTGGGTGGGTGGCCACTATCCTACCCTCCAATCCATTAAACATAAGCATATATTTTATTAAAAAATTATATTTTCATAATTTTATTGCATTATTAATAACACAAACATTTCCCTTAAAATATGTTTTTTTTTCTGCAAAAACTGGCGTTTTAATTTTATTAATTGGAGGGTGGAATAGTGGCTACCGACTCACCCTACATAAATAAATAAACTTAAGCTAAAATACTGGTTTAAAATTATTTAACATTAACAGTAAAACAGTTTTCGTTGTTCAGGAATTTAAAACAATTAGTGGAAAAATTTGAAATATATATAGGTAGGGTGGATTGGTGTTCACTATCCCATATTAAACACGAGAGATTTATTTACAAAATCAATACTTACTTATGACAATATTATTTCATTATTTATAACACAATCATTTTTCTTCAAAAAAATGTCACACAAAATGGACAAATTTCAATTTTTTTTGTCTGTCTCAAAAAGTTGTATTTTTAGGTTTAAAATTAGTAATAAGTTCTCAACTGCATTTTTTGCTAATAAAACATTAATTGCTTATTGGGACAATTTCTAAAGTTCTTCTTTTTTCTAACTATTTTATGTTACTTTTTGTTTGAAATGTTTTAATCATTTGTTACTCTTATCCTGTTAAAAAATGTATTTTTTCCTTAAAGTATTCAATTTTAATCCTTTTATTATTTTGAAAAATAAGAAACTTTTCTTCTATTCAATTCAATAAGGTTTTTTAAAATCAACAGTCTCAGTTTTTTTGATAATTGTCAATTGTTTTAACATTTGTTAGGAACTCTCCAATTATTTTTTGTTTTTGTCAAATATGAACTATTTCAAGGTAAATTTTTAACTTACTTTTTTATTAAAATGGCTAAATTTAGAAAATTTCGCTTTTTAGGGAAGTTTAGATAGATTATTTTGTTTTCTTTAAAAATCAAAATTTTAACTGTATACTAACTGTAATACTTGTTTTTTCTAGATAATATTTTTTCAAATGCTTAGTTGTTCTCTGACTAATTTTTTATTCTAACTGTTTCAAGTGGTTTTAAATATAGTATTTTCAGATTTTGAATGGTTTTTGTTGCCTTTTTTTTTAAATAATTTGCTTTTAAAAACATGTTTGTTTTAGTCTAATTACAAACATCTTGACACAATAATTTTTATACAAAAACGGTCAATTAAATTTTAATGATTGGAGGGTGGCCAATTACTCTACCTTACAAATTCATTCAACTTTAATGCTTATTAAATCCCCTACTACAACACTTATTTTATTGCTTTGGTTTAAATAGACAAATAATTATTAATACTTAAGAATTAATTAATACTAAAATTATTAAGAAAAAAACTAGAAATATTGACAGTTAACATGACACATGACAGATAACAGATGATTAACAGTTGACAATTGAGTGTTACAGTTGATAGTTGACAAATGACACATGACTCATGACAGATGATGAATAACATTCGTTTAAATGTCTAAAATTAGCATTAATTACAATGACTTTCTTTTAATCCAAACAAGTGACAGTGATTGTAGAAATATATACATATGTAGGGTGTGTGGTTAACCTCTGTCCTAACCTACAACCTAAAAACACTCACAAAGGTTAACAATTAGAAGAAAATTTTAATTGTATTGTAATATTTTGAAATCTAAACAAGTGAAATTAACATTAGAAAAATATAAATGTGAGTGCCTTAGAATATCACACTTTTAGAATTCTAGAACTACAGAAAACTTTATAATTTTAAAGAAAAATACACGTTTTTAATTTATAAAAATGGCAGCTCCAGATTTCAAAATATTTCTCAAGTTTTTTAGAATTTTAAATAATTGTGTAGGCTATTAAAATTACAGACATTCCACATTATAAGTAAAACAAAATTAACTCCACAAGATTAAATAACTTCAAATTTAAAAAAAAATCTGAAGTTCTCTAGAAATTTTAATAAAACTGAAAGTCACTGAAATTCTAGATACTATAATGATCTATAGACAAATCAAAGTTTTAGAAAACTATAAGAAATTTAGAATCATTAAGGGTTATATATATATATATATATATATATATATATATATATATATAGAATAATTAAATGAATTTAAGAATTTCAAAAATTTCTCTAAATTTTTAATAATTCCGAAAGTCACTGAAATTCTAGATATTATAAAAATTTATAAACAAATACAATTTCTCTAGTATATTCAAGTTAAAAAAAAACATGAGTAATTTAGAATGATTAAGAATTATAGATGTTTAGAATTAAGGAAAGAACTTGAAAACTTTAGACATGTTTAGAATACATGAACTATATAAAAAAAGCTTTATAAAAGTAAGAGTTTTCTATAGACCACTAACGTATTAAAAGTTTTAGAATTTCACCAAACAGGTTTTGACATATTCAAATACAAAAAAACATTAGAATTAATTAATCTTGAATTTGAGATATAAAAAAGTAGATGTGTTATTTTTAATATCGAAATATCGCACGAAATGAATGCCTTCAAGATCAAAGACTACTTGGAAACTTTAGAATTCAGAATATTTCTAAAGTATTTTTAGAATTCTTAAAAATTCTGAAAGTTTCCACATTAGAAGGATCTATAAAATTCTTTAGTACTTCTATAACTTTATAGATTTAAAGGTTTTAAATTAATTAATACTAGAAATTTTAGAATTTTAGAAAAGTTAGAGATCTTAATAATTATTAAAAATTTAGAATTTTAACTCAATTTTTAAAATAAGGAACTAAAATATATCTTTGAAACTATTGGATTCATAGAACTCTAAAAAGGTTTTGAAAGAATAGATTCTTCAAACTGTATAATACTAGAAATATAAAATTCTAGAATACCCAAAATGTTTTTAAAGTCTACAGTTTGATAATTATTAATATTTTTGAAATTATCTCGAATTCCTAATCATAATAATCCTGAGGCTTACTAAAATTCTAGACTTTCTACATTTTAAGGAACTATGAAAGTCTTATATTCTATTGAATTCTACAACTTCTAAGAAAAATAGTTGGAATCTTTATGGTTCAAAATAATTTTTTTAGAATTTTTAATAATTCTGAAGGTCACTGAAATTCTAGATCTTTTACATGTAAAGGATCTATCAAATCAAATTTAGAAATCAATAAAAACTTCAGTAAATTTTAGAATCGTTAAGACTAAATTAAAAATAAAATGAAATAATTCAAAATATTTCTGTTTAAAGTTAGAATTATAATCTTTTAGAATAGAAAAACAAACTTAAAACCTTTATAATTCAGAAGATTTCTGAAGTTCTCTAGAATTCCTAATGATTCTGGAGAACTATTCTAGATCGTCCTCATTGCATGAGGAAAATTCTAAAGTTTTTAGGATTTTACAACTTCGGTAAACTTTAGAATTATTATGATATTTATGAATTAGGGACGTAATAAAAACAATAATTGAAAACTCCATATTACTCAAAATATATTTGAAGTTATTTAGTTCTAGAATTCTAAATAATTTTAAAATTCACTGATATTCTAGACAGTAGAGATCTATTAAGGAAATTCAAGTTTTGTAGAATGTCAATGTTCTTTAGAAAACTGTAAATTATAGAATGATTAAGAATTAGGGAATCACAAAGATTTAAAAAATCTATAATTTCATAATAAGAAAAACTTGGTAACTCTAAAATTTAAAATATTTCCTAAACTCTCTAGAATTCTTAATAATTCTGAAAGAAAATGTTCTCCAGATTGTCAAAGGTTTAAAAATCCACAATTTTGGACAATCTTAGAATTATTGGGAAGTTAGACATTTCAAATAAAAAAAGCTTGCAAACATTTTGATTCAAAATATTTCAAGAATTCTTAAGAACACTGAAAATAAAGACAATCTGCATTAGAGAAATTTATTTTAAAAAAATCTAAAGTTTTTTAGAATAACAAAGATTTAGAAATTCATATTTTAGAAAACTTTAGAATTAATTAGAATTATAGACGTTTATAATAGAAGAAAAAAGTTGGAAACTCTAGAATATAAAATATTACTGAAATTTCATAGAATTTTATATATTTATGAAATTCTGCAATTTTAGAATTAACAAAAATTTTATGTTTGTAAGAGAGACAAAGCATTAAATACAAATACAAATAGCTTAGAAAATTTGAATTCAAAATATTTCTGAAGCTTTCTATAGTTCAAGAATTCTTAGTAATTTTGAAATATTTCTGAAGCTCTCTATAGTTCAAGAATTCTTAGTAATTTTGAAATTCACCGAAATTTTAAAAACTTTTAAATATAGAGATCTATAAAAAATGTTCTAGAAATCCATAACTTTAGAAACCTTTAGAATTTGGAACTATTAAGAATTAGAGACTTCTTGTATTCTTTAGGTTTTTTTTTCTTAGAATAAAAAGCTTAGAATCTTGGAAATTTATAAAGTTCTCTAGAATTCTTCATAATTCTTTAAGTCATGTTTTAAATTCTCCAGAATGTTAATGTTTTAAAACTTTGAGAATTAATAAAAATTTAAACGTTTCAAGTGAAAATACTTTTTGATTCAAAATATTTCTCAAGCTATCCAGAGTTTTACGATTTGCAAAAAATCTGAAGTTCTTTAGAATGTTAAAGTTTCAAAAAACTATTATTTCGAAGAGTTTTTGAATTATTAAAAATTTAGACGTTTCAAATAAAAAAAAAGTTTAGAAAACTTTTGATTCATAATATTTTCGAAGCTAGAGGAGTTTTAAAATTTTTAATAATTGTGAAATTATATACGAACCGCATTAGAGGAATTTATTTAAAAAAATTCTAAAGATTTCTAGAATGACAAAGATTTATAAATCCACACCACTTCAAAAGAATTATAAACTTTTAGAATAGAAAAACAAACTTAAAAACTTTAGAATTTAGCATGGGTTCTCTAGAATTCCTAATGATTTTGGAGGTCTCCGAAATTCTAAACCTTCCTCATTATAGAGATCTATAAAATTCTAAATTTTTAGGATTTTACATATTTGGAAAACTGTAGAATTATTATGAATCAGGGACGTGATATAAAAAACTTGGAAGCTCTACGATTCAAAATATATTTGAAGTTATCTAGAGTTCTAGAATTGTAAATAATTTTGAAATTTACTGAATTTCTAAAAATTTCACAATATATAGATCTATAAAATAAATTAAAGTTTTCTAGAATGTTTTAGAAATCCACAACTTAAGAAAACTTTAGAATTTAGAATGACTGATAATAAGAAAAGAAGAATGACAAAGATTTAGAAATCCATAATTTCAGAAAACTTTAGAATTAATTAGAGTTATGGACGGTTATAATAGAAGAAAAAACTTGGAAATTCTAGAATTTAAAATATTTTTGGAATTAATAATTCCAAAAGTCAGTAAATGTCTATATTTCTTACAAAAAATTTATAATATTTTCAGAGAATTTTAGAATAAGTAAGAATTTTGACTTTCAAACATATGTCGATAACCATGAAGAATAAGAAGACAAAGAATAAAGATTTGAAATGCTTCACCAATTAAAAATAAATTGTATGTAAAATTTTAAGGTACATTATTATCTTTCATCTTATTTGAATAAAATGTTATTATTTTGTATTATTATTTTCGTTATAAAACGCCTCGAATTTCTCCAAAAACATTAGCACACGCGCGCTTATAGAAAAAAAAAGCCACCGGTGCCAAAAATTATTTTCGTATATTTACTACAACATTGCATTATTACAGGTTCTATATCAGTCGCTTTACTACAAACCTTTCGCATCTATTTTAATTCTTTATTGCCCCGTTTCAATCAACCGAAAACGTTTCCACACACGATTTCCGCAACCCCAACTCAACACCGACCATTAAATGAAACATTTAGTTTTATTAGTATTAAAATGTGATTTAAATAGTTACTAAAACAGTCAACGAGATTAATTTTTACGTTCTATATCAACACATAAGACAGAATATCTTTATTTATATAGAAATATGTGCATAACAACATAACAAGGGAAATTTTCTGCCAAATGACTTTCAACTTGGAAATTATAATAAAGTGAGAATATTTTACGTAATTAAAACAATCAAATCAATAACACGTTAGCGCACCCTATTATTATTATATTTATGATCCCGGTGCATCGAAAAACACACCACCCAGCCACCCTCCAACCCGGACGGTTTTTACGAACGCATAAATAATCCATTAGCGGCAATTATTTAGTTTTCGAATAAAACGGAAATAAACATTCGAATATTTAAATAACAATATTTTTTGTTTTTAATTTTAATAGAACTATGGCCGCGCTGTAATTAATTCCGAAATTAGTTTACTTGTTTTGTATAGGAGGGATGGACGATCGCGTTTCAAATGCTCTAATGAAAATAGAATAATTATCGCGTCGGAATCGGATACCGTTAATATTTCAATGTTTCGTGAAAATTTATATGATTGGTGCTGTTGTGTATTCGCATATTTGATATCGGGGGGATATCGGTCTGTAGCCGGTCGTGCAGTCTGTGTGTGTGTGTGTGTGTGGGGTAATATATCGACGGTGTCGTTTACAAGGGTAACTGATATTACTGCTCTATTCGGATCATGTGTTGTTGCGTTTAATTATATTTATAATGAGATTTCATGTTCTAATCATATACGCTTTTATATTAATTCTAATAATGATAACTTTATTTACAAAAACTATACAAAATTACCTTGTTGATTTGGTAAAGAACTGTTTTAGTTTTTAGGAAAATTAGTTCACAGTTAATAGGTTTAATTAAGAATTACGTAGAGACGTGCTCGTCAAAGTAATGACAATCTTGGAACATATAGTGGAAAATCTACCCCAGAGCGCTAAAACTCTTCATCCCTAATCGACTTAACCATAATGAACTAATTCGTATAATATTTGATAGAGTGAGCAAATTCCCTGGATCGTTAAAATCCAACGAAGTCTGTAGGACGTAGATCTTGTGCAATCTTTCTTGTCTTAAAAAAAGAAGAAGTGTTTTTCAAACTCTACGAAAGTCTCGAGGTCTGTACCAGAGCTTCAACGCCTGAAAGCAAGTAAGGAAACTTCTTCATTCTAAAACTACTCAGCTCATGTTTGTTGGATTTGCATCCACGGACTCCTCAAAAGGCTCAGTAGGAAAGAGCTAATTAATTATAAAGGGTGGGCCATCTCTTGGAATCTTTTTGAACTGCCACTTTATTTTTATTGGCCAAAAAATATCTTTTCCGATGAAGCGCATATTCACCTCGGGGGCTCTGCAAACAAGCAAAACTGCAGGATTTAGGCATCGAAAAACCCACACGTGATCGTTGAGCAGTCAATGCATCGAGAACGACTGACTGTATGGTTCTTTGAATCTGGCGAAACGGTCAGCGCAACCGCTATAGGACCATGATAGCAAACTTTTTTTGGGAGCAAATTGCTGGTTTGGATATGAGCAACATCTGGTTCCAACAAGATGGGGCGATATGCCATACTAGCAACGAAACTATCGACTTATGGCGGCCAAAGTTCGAAAATCGTGTAATCAGCCGTCGTGGAGATGTGAATTGGCCAGCAAGAAGCTGCGATTTGACGCCCATGGACTTTTATCTCTGGGGTGCCGTTAAAGAACGTTGTTATGCCAACGATCCAGTAATGATTGACGATCTTAAAGTCAATATCCAAACTGCCATTGCTGAGGTAGAGCCGCAGACGTTGGAAAATGTTCTGAAATATTGGGTCGAGAGAATGAACTATTGTAAGGCGAGCCGTGGCAACCATTTGACTGATGTCCATGTATAACCGGATACTCTTGGCTGCAAAATAAATACAAGATTATGAAATTCCATCTAGCCGTTTGTGTTTTATTAAGATTTTAAAAAGATTCCTTGCGATGGCCCACCCTTTATTAAAATATTGAAGGTATAACTATAACTTCTCGAGGTCTGTAGGCTAGCACACGACGCCAACCAAAGCTTGAAAGCCTGCTCCTGACCTACCCCAATATGCGATACAATAACAGATCGTACTCTTGATCTACCTCACCATATCACTTGGACTCATTTTTAACATTTACATTTTCTGATTCAAACTTGAATTATTCAAAATAAGGGGCGCGAAAAAAAAAATAAGATTTCAATCACATTAAAGTCTCATTTGAAAAATCACCTCAATATATGCATTTACCTTTACCTCACCTAATATTTGATTAAGTTAGCGTACTCCTGACCTACCATAATTAGAAAAATATTTCCCTAACGTTCTCCTGATTTACTTTAATGTTTCATGCATTAACCGAGCGTACTTTTGACCTACCTCAATAAATTATACAGGGTCCTGCAACAGATGACTAATTGACAGTTGAAAGTTGACAGATGACAGATGACAAATAACAGATGACAGATGACAGATAACAGATGACACATAACAGATAAATGTGACACACGATAGATGAAAGTTGATAGATTGAAATGTTTAATCTGAGGAGTTTTTGGTCTAAGTTTTTTTTTTGATTTTAGTCTTAAGTCTCTAATCATAAAAATATTTAATCACGATTTCTTAAGGGTATTTAGTCTCTAGCAATTTTTTAAAACCTTTAGAACTTTGGTTATTAAAGTATTTTTATTTCTTCGATGTTTTTGGTCTCTAAAATATTTCAGTTTTAGTTTTATATTTGTAGAATCCGGATTTCAACTGCAAATTTTTTTGAATTTTTGATTTTTCTAAGACGAAATCGAAATCAAATACTTTTAAAACAGATGACAGTTGACGATTGAAAATTGACAGATCATAGATGACAGATGACACATAACAGATAAAATATGACACCTGGTAGATGACAGATGATAGATGATAGATGACAGATAAGAGATAACATTTGACATTAGACAGTTGACAGTTGATATTTGACACATAACAGATGAGAGATGACAGATGACTCTAGAGTTTTAATGTCTAGTTGTATGATTATATCAGTAGTTTCTTAAACTCTTTAATCTAAGGAGTTTTTGGTCTTAGGTTTTTTTTTTATTTTAGAGTCTAAAGACTCAAGTCTTTTTATTTTTCAATCTTTTTGGTCTCTACAGTATTTCATTTTTAGTATCATATTTTTAGCATCTTGATTTAAACTCCAAAGTTTTGAATTGACAGATAGTAGTTGACAGTTGGCATTTGACAGGTGACAGATGATACATAACAGATAAAATATGACACATGACAGATGACAGGTGACAGTTGATATTTGACTCTTGAAAATTGACAGATAACAAATAATACTCTAGAGTTTGATGACAGTTAACAGTTAAGACAGATAACACATAACAAATAAAGATGACAAATGGAAAATGACAGATGACAGATGACAATTAACAGTTGGCAGTTGAGAGTTCATATTTGACAGATAAAAGTTGATAGATAACACATGACAGATGACAGATGCCAGTTAATATTTGACATTTGACAGTTGAAAGTTGACAGATTACAGATGACATATGGTAGCTGTCTAATCTAAGGAGTTTTCGGTCTTAACTCTTTGGATTTTAGTCTCAAGTCTGTCATTATTTTAATATTTTATCATGAATTTTTTAAAGATATTTTACTTTAAACTTTAACATTTAGAATCTTTGGTTATTGTTATTTTTCAGTATTTCAGTTTTAATTTTATATTTTTAGAATCTTGATTTAAATTCCAAAGGTTTGAATTTTTAAACTTTTGATTATTGACAATTAACAGTTCAGAGTTTATAGTTGACAGTTGACAGATAACAGTTGACCATTGACAGCTGACATATGACAGTTGACAGATGACATATAACAGATAACAGATACCACATGACAGATAATAGATAACTGGTTTACTGATGATTGTCAAAAGTCAAAGAAGTTTTTGATAGTGGAGGACAAAATATAATGGTAGCAAATTCAAGTTGTTGGATGAAAACATTGAAACTTTTCTTAAACATTATTGACAGATGATAGATGACATATGAGACTCACTTTGCAAAAAATATCAAAGAGATGTACATGTCAAACTAATTGTTTAATTGACATATCGATTTTTTCAATCATGGCTATCTATTCAAAATAAATTCGTATTCAAGAATCGTTTGAAATATAAATTCTTTATCTTGAAAAATATCATTTTTTTTGAATATTTTTTGTAGGAAATTAGTTGTAGAATAATATAAAATTAAAAAAAATATATGATCCCATTAAAAAAAAGAATTGCGACAATTTTAAATTTTAAAAAATGGCGTGTCTGATACAAAATCACCGTACCTCAAAAGTGAAAATTTTTAACACTGGTATATAACGAGTACTTATGACCAACCATAGGAAAAAAAATGTTTTCTTAAATTTTAAATGGAACATCGTTTTTTACATTTTTTTCAGAAAAATATCTATAACTCGGAAATGCCATAAAAGGTTATAAAATATTGTCCAAATGTAAAATGAAAAAATATACAGGGTTTTCCATTAAAAAAATATATTTGATTTGTTATACTGCAAAATTGGGACACCCTGTATATTTGAAAATGATTTTACGACATAGACCCTGTATATTGACCTACAGTACCTATTAGTAATTTCTACATGAACACTTTAAATAAATAGTAATTTCTTGTTGATTTGGGAATGTTAAGAAAAAAAATGTTTTTATAATAAGAAGAAAACAATCGAAAAATTCAACAGGGTAAAATAAGTAAGAAAGTATAATTGCTCGAAAGACTGGTAAAAAAAAAATGAAAAATTTAATACAAAAAAATTAAATATATTTAAAAAGTGGAATTTACAAATAACTAAGGAAATATTTTTACTTAAAAAATTAATAGAAAAATTAATTTCTAAAAAAATATATTATATATATTAGATATATATTTAAAAAAATGGAATTTTACAAAAAAAAGAGAAAGAAACGCACGAATGAACGCAATTTTTTTTTTTAGAGAACAACAGAAAAAAATCAGCAACCAGAGATATTAAAAATAATTTAAATATCAGTAATAATGAAAAAAATAATTTCTTTGCGCGCTTCTGCAACGTAGTTTTACATTATAAATAGAAACTACCAACAGTTAAGTAGTTTTATATTTATATATAATGTAACACTGCGGTGCCGAAACGCCCAATGAAATGAATTTTTTTCATTAACACTTTTATGCTCATCAATACTGCACCTGTAAATCAATATTTAATTTACAAATTTAAATATTGTTTGTATGAAACTCTTAAAAAGAAAACGGAAAACTTATCTCAAGAGAGATTTAAGATTTAAAAACAAATAAAATGTTGCTTTTTTGAAGTTCTTAAACATAAGAAGAAAATATTTCAAAATTAAAAACAAATCTTCAACAACTTTTAACTTTACAGGGTCTATTGTAAAAGTAATACGCATTTTCTGGGAAAAATATATTTACTGATCGTACTGGTACAAATACTTAAAATTGAAACTCAATTGAAAAATTTAAAAAAAATCAAGAAATGATAATGTTGCAAGGAATGAAAAAGAAAAACTTGAAAATAATGTTTAATTAAAAAAAAACTTCAATATATACTCTCTAAACTTTTTAAAAAAATAATTGAAATGTGAAAAAAAACCAAACTAAATTGTTTTGAGAAACAAATACGAAAGTTAAAAACATTGTGAATTCAAAAACAATCGAAGAAATTCTAAAAACCGCAAGAGGGTATATCAAAGGACGAATAGATAAAATTCAATTCTTAAAAGCAGAAATAAAATGTTTTTTTTAAACCATCTAAAAACATTATCTGAAAATAATTACATGTTTGAAAAACAAATGAAAATTATAATAGGAATAATGAAAAAATAAGTTTCCAAATATATTATTTAAAAATCTAAAAAATTAATGAACATTTTGGTTTAAACATAAATTTTCTAAAAATTAAAATTGAAAAATTTTAAGATTAGGAAAATAAAACAATAAAAATTATAAAGCGGTAAAAATTATTTAAAAATTATATTTGCGAAAAAGCAAAGAAAATTAATTAAAAAGTTTAAAGGATTTTAAATGTAAAAAAATTTAATGTGTTAAAAACAGTTGGAATTTTACAAAAAAAAATGATAATTTGCTGTGAATGTATAAAAATGTGGCTTTAAATATTCTTTATTTTTATTTAGAAACAATTAAAGTGTAAAAATTAAATGAAAATGTCTTAAATTGAAATAATTAAAAGGACATTTCCAGAAAGCAATTAAAATTAAGAGTTATTAAAAGAAAAAGCTTAAGAAACAAAAATACAAGTTAAAAACAAATGACATTCTTAGAAAACAGCAGAAAATAACTTAAACGACAGGCATGATGATGATTGCGACCGTTATTCCACGACTAAATGAGAAGCATTTTAATTGAATGATTCTTTTTAAGGATAACATTTGAAATCCTGTCAAAAATTGACAGTTGACAATTGAAAAAATGTTTAGTTTTAATTTTAAAATTTAAAAAAGATATAATAAACATTTAGAACTTAATCATAAATAATGAGAATTACAAAAAATCAGTTAGTTATGTCTTACTAAAAAGCAAGAAAACGGTTTAAATCTTAAAAACTAAAAATTAAAAAAAGTTACAACAAAAAACATAAAATGAAATTGAAAAGTGTAAAACAATTACATATCAATTAATATATTGTTTAAAAATAGTTTAATTTCATTACAAAATTTCAATATACTACAAAGTAGTTAAAAAAATTAAAAAAAAGACAAGTAAGGAGCAGTTAAAATAAACAAAAAAACCAATTGCAGTAAAACAATTGTAATTTTAGCAAAAAAAAAACAAATGAAAATTTGCATGAATGTGTAAAAAAGGCTCAAGCACTCTAAACTTTATTAAAAAATAATTAAAGTCTAAAATACAAACTTGAAAATTGGGAAAAAAATTTTATGTGAATTTTTTCGAAAACAAAAAAGTTTGAAGATTGCAAATTTACTTTAAAAAAGGTAAACATTTAATCAAAAATTATAATTCTCTAACAAGAAGTAAACAGCAGTTGGAATTCACAAAAGAAACAATTCAAAAGATTTAAAGGTTAAAAAAACAATTGTAACTTTACAAAAAGAAAACAAATGAAAATTTGCTATGAATGTGTAAAAATAGGGTTTTTAAACACTTAAAACTTTACTTTAAAATAATAATAATCTAAAAAACAACAAAAGAAAGTTTAAAGATTGCAAATTTACTTTAAAAAACGGTCAAAAATTAATTAATTAAAAAACAGTAGGAAAATACAAAAAAACAATTGCAGAATTTAAAAGAATTCCTTAAACATTCTAAACTTTACTTAAAAGTAATGAAAACCTAAAAACCAAACTTGAGAATTGAAAATTAAAATAAAATAAGTAAAATGATTTTTTTTTAGAAAATGGAAAAAAGTTTAAGGATTGAAAATTAATTTTAGAAAAACTGTAAAAATTTAAGTAAGGAGCAGTCGAAATTCACAAAAAGAACAATTGCACATTTCAGAAAGATTAAAAGCTTAAAAAAATAGTTGTCCCAAAAATTAAAAAAAAAACAAATAAAAATTTGACATGAATGCGTAAAAAACGGCTTACTTAACAAAAAAAGGTTAAAGATTGCAAATTTACTTTTAAAAATGGCACAACTTAATCATAAACACTCTAAACTTCTTTTTAAAATAATGAAATAAAAAAATAACAGGAAATTCGAATTTTGAAAAACTATTTAAAAAATGTAATGAAAATTTTTTTAGCCAACAAAAAGTTAAAATACTGCAAATTTATTTAAAAAAAACGGTAAAAAATTAGCTAAAAATATAATTCTTTAACAACAAGTAAAGAGCAATTGGAATACACAAAAAACAATTGCACATTTCAAAAAGATTATGAGCTTAAAAATCAGTTGTAACTTTACTAAATTAAAAAAAAACAAATAAAAATTTGACATAAAGGTGTAAAAAAGTTCTTATTTAAATAGTAAAAAACTAAAAATTTTGAAAATTGAAAAACTTTATTTAAAATCAATTTTTAAACAAATTTTTTTCCGGAAACAAGAAAAAATGGCAAACATTAATTAAAAAACACTCTAAACTTCCCTTAAAAATAATGAAAATCTAAAAACAAATTCGAATATTGAAAAACATAAAAAAAATTATGTATTTTTTTTAGAAAATAAAAAAAGTTTAAAGATTGAAAATTGCTTTTAGAAAAACGGTAAAAATTTAAGTAAGGAGCAATTGGAATACGCAAAAAATCAATTGCACATTTCAAACATGTTAAAATTTTGAAAAACAGTTGTAACTTTCACAAAATAAAAAAAAAGAAATAAAAATTTGACATGTGCTTGTAAAAAAGGGCGTATTTAAATACTCTAAATAGTGAAAATCTAAAAAAATGAATTTGAAATTTAAAAAACTTTTATTTTATATATTTTAAATAAAATTTTTTCGAACAAAAAAAGTTTAAAGATTGCAAATTCACTTAAAAAAAACGACAAAAATTATTCAAAAACACTCTAAAGTTCCATTAAAAAATAATGAAAATTTACAAAAACGAATTTGAAAATTGAAAACCTTTTTTTAAAAAACAATTTAAATGAATTATTTTTTTGGAAAAAAAAGTTTTAAGATTGCAAATTTTCTCTTAGAAAACGGCAAAGAATAATCATAAACACTCTAAACTTTTATTAAAAATAATGAAAATCTAAAAAATTTAAAAATGGAAAACTTCAAAAGTAAAATTTTTAAATGAATTTTTTAGAAAAAAATTTAAAGATTGTAAATTTACTTTTAGTAAACGTCAAAAATGAATTATAAACACTCTAAACTTAGTTTGAAAATGGTGAAAATGTAAAAAAAACAAATCAGAAACTATTAAAACAAAAATCAAATGAAATATTGCAAATTTACTTGAAAAACGGTAAAAACTAATGTCAAAAAATATAATTCTTTAACAGATGAAAACCTAAACTGTATACATTTTGTAGTTATCATATGAAATTTCCATTATAAATTTATGTAACTTGTTGGAAATAAATATATATTATTATTATTATCTAAAAAAACATTTGGAACTTAAAAAAAATAGAAATGAATATTTTCACGAAACATAAAACCTTGAAAATATACTTAAAAAAATGGTAAAAAAAATCAATCAAAAATTAAAACAACTAAACAGCAGAAAAATTTAAAAAAAAACAAAGAAAATCTAAAAAATTAAATTTGAAAATTGATTAATAAAAAAAACAATGATTTATTATGAAACGAAAAAAAAATTGCAAAGTTACTTTACAAAATTAATAAAAAACATAATTCTTAAATAACAATTGAAGAGCATTTGGAATACACAAAAAAGCATTTGTAAAATTCAAAAAAAGGGTTTAAAATTAAAAAACTCTACCAAAATAAAAATTTTGCTATGAATGTTTAAAAAAGGTTTCTTTAAACACTTCAAACTTCATTTAAAAATAAAAAAGTTGAAAATGTTCCAAGAAACAAATTTAAAACGTAAATGTGCTCAAAAATTTTGTCTAAAATCAACGAATAAAATTGTGCTGCAAATAGCTGAAAACCCTTTTTAAATGCATATTTTGTACACTTTTTTCTATTCTATTATTTAAACAAATTAACAATGAAACAAGGTTATTTCATTATGTAACGCTTCAGATTTACGAACACTCAACCATCAGGCATTAAATTAGTTTATAATATTTTATTTCTAACATTGTGAGAAATTTAAATCTAGTATTAATTTTGGAAGACCCATAATACACTTTCATTCATGTAAAATATAATTATAAACTGCGATTCTTAGAAATTGAGTTGTGCAGCTACAATTATAAGGGTTTACATTTTTGAATAGAACGGTACACCGTTCTTCTCGGAAGTCATTCGAGTGTGAACTTTATTGTACGAAAACGCAAGTAATGTTAAAGGGGTGGTATATAATTCCTAGAAATCTGTAGTACACACATACGTAAACACCTGGTTGACAGAATTCCTGGAAATTTACCCCAATAAAGGGTTGGATATTGTAATTATCTACATATTTGTATTGTAAATGTAATTAGTTATTACGTTTATAACATTTTCATAATAATTATCAATTTTAGTGTTTATCAATTTATGATTTGTTTCAAAAACAAAAACGATATGGTTTTTTGATTATTAATGATTATAAATGCGGTTTTGATTGTAAATCAGTGTAATTGTGAAACGAGGCTGGGGATGAGGTTGGGCGCGTATTTCCGTGGTTGTTTACCGAATGCAGGAACAGAAACGTGCCCGAGATTCAAAACAGACGCAGAAAGTGCATCGGCGCTGGAAACTCACGGGATGGATGGAGGAGGTGGCGGTGGCGGTGTGGAAGAGGATGAAGGAGGCAGAGAGCGTTGTTGGCTGGTGCAGCAGGATCCGATATTAAAATATATATACACGTTACAGGATCCGTGGCGTCGGGTTTCCCGCTGTAAGAGAGTCTCGTGTATCACTTGCTATTAATAACTCCTTTAATTAAAACACACATTATACGATATATATATATTAGTTTGCGTCGTTTTGCTAAAATATTTACGCCCACACACACACACACAACTTTCCGATCGTCTTACACACAAAACCAACCCTTTCTTATAATTTACATCCTTTGTAATAAATATTGAATAAAGTATTCAAATCTTAAAAATTAAAAACTTAACGAGGATGACAAATTAAATTCTCACTTAACCTTGAGGATCATTATATTTATAATTCTTTTGAATGTTTTATTTTTAAATTGAGGTAATGATAAAACTGTACTGATGAGATGTATATGATCGAATCGCGTGTCTGCAGGTGAATTTAAATTTTCATTTATTTAATTTTACACGCATAAAGTTTTTTTATGTAAATGTAAAGTCCTTGCAGTTTACTTAAACAGAAATAAATATTCCTTGTGTATTGAATTTATTTGCAGACATTAGAGTTGTGTAGAATAAGTTATATTATAGTAGATTATAGATTAATAAATATCATCCGATGATTTGATTTTATGAAAACGTCAGTGAAAGAAGGGAATTTAATCTTTAAACTCGTTTTATATCCCAAAAAATTGCTTGTAGATTTCTAGAATTTTTCAAAAAATTTAAATAAATAAAATTAGTAATTAATATTACTTGGTTTTACTTCTTTTACAATTTTATCACCAAGTGATGGATGAAGAAAAAGTTCGTAGTTTTTTTAAGTTTAATTAAGTTTTTCAGGAATTTTCTTAAGAGACTTCTAAAATTTTCTTCAGTTTTTTTTATAGGTTTGTAAAACTTTTTTTAAATATCTAGAATTTTTTTTTAGAAAGTGTCAATCAGTTTTTCAGGAATTTTCTTAGACTTCTTCATGTTTCTTATAAGCTTGTAAAACTTTTCTTCATTCCATTTTTCAGGAAATTTCTTATCGGCCTCCAGAATTTTTTTCTATAATTTTTTGCATACTTCAAAAAGTTATCACATTTTTGAAGAATTTTTCTAAAGGGTTCTTGAATTTTGTAGATATCTAGAATTTTTTTTAGAAAGTATCAATCAGGAATTATCTTGGTGTTCTAGAATTTTCTTCAGTTTTTTTTTTTGATAGATTTTTAGAAGTTTCCAGTAACTTTCATTCCATTTTTTAAGAATTTCCTTATTTGCCTCTAAAATTTTCCTTAATATTTTTTTGTAAATTTTTAGATGGTTTTTGTAACTTTTCTTACATTTCAAGAATTTTCCTAATTTTTTAGAAAGTTTCAATCAGTTTTCAGGAATTTTCTTAGACTTCTTCTTCAGATTGTTTATGGTCTTGTAAAACTTTTCCTAATTCCATTTTTCTTATCGGCCTCTAGAATTTTTTTAATAATTTTTTGTAGATTTCAAAAAGTTCTCATCACATTTTTGAAGAATTTTTCTAAAGGATTCTTGAATTTTGTAGATATCTAGAATTTTTTTAGAAAGTGTCAATTAGTTTTTCAGGAATTTTCTTAAAATTCTAGAATTATCTTTTTTTATGGATTTTTTTTCCCCAGTAACTTTAGTTCCATTTTTTAAGAATTTGCCTGTAAAATTTTCCTTAATTTTTTTTGTAGTTTTTTAGATTGTTTTGGTAACTTTTATTACATTTTATGAGAATTTTCCTAATTTTTTTTTGTAGATTTCTAGAATTTTTTAGAAAGTTTCAATCAGGAATTTTCTTAGAGACTTCTAAAATTTTCTTCAGTTATTTTATAAGTTTGTAGAACTTTTTTTAATTCCATTTTTCGAAAATTTTCTTATTGGCCTCTAGAATTTTAATTAATATTTTTGTAAATTTCTAGAACTTCTCAGAAACTTTCATTGTTTTTTTGAAGAAATTTTCCAAAGCGTTCTTCTTGAATTTTGTTGTCAGGAATTTTCTTTGAGTTTTTTAATAGATTTCTAGAAGTTTCCAGTTACTTTCATTCCATTTTTTTTTAAGAATTTCCTTATTTGCCACAACTTTTTTTTTGTAGATTTTTAGATCGTTTTCAGGAAATTTCTTAGAGTTTTTTTTAATAGATTTTTAGAAGTTTCCATTAACTTTTATTACATTTTATGAGAATTTTCCTAAATTTTTTTGTAGATTTTTAGAATTTTTTTAGAAAGTTTCAATCAGTCTTTCAGGAAGTTTAGAGATTTCTAGAAGAAGAATTTTCTTATGAGCCTTTAGAATTTTAATCAATATTTTTGTAAATTTCTAGAACTTCTCAGCAACTCTCATTGCATTTTTGAAGAAATTTTCTAAATCGTTCTAGAATTTTGTAAATTTTTAGAAAGTGTAATTCAATATTATAGATATTTTCTTAAAGAGTTTTTTTTCAATTTTTTTTTATAAATCTTTCGAGAATCTTTCATTCCATTTAAAAAAATCTCCTTATGTGCCTCTAGAATTTTCCTTAATTTTTTGTAGATTTTAGATATTTTTAGTAACCTCTATTAAATTTTATCGGTTCAAGAATTTTCCTGTTTTTATTTTGTAAATTTCTAGAATTTTCCAGAAAATTTAATTCACTTTTTAAGGATTTTTTTTGTAGAGAATTCAGTTATTTTTGTTGGTTTGTTTCTTTTTTTCATTCCATTTTTCAAGAATTTTCTTATGTGACCAAACTTTTCCTCAATATTTTTTTGTAGAATATAAGAACTTGTCAGTAACTTTCATCACATTTTTGAAGAACTTTTCTAATAAGTTCTTGAATTTTGTAGATTTCTAGATTTTTTTAGAAAGTTTCTTCAGTTTATCAAGAATGTTCCTAGAGCGTTCTAGAATTTTCTTCAGTTAGTTTTTTTATTGTTCGTAGTTTTTTAAGTTTAATTAAGTTTTTCAGGAAGTTTCTTAGAGACTTCTAGAATTTTCGTCAGTTTTTTTTATACGTTTGTAAAACTTTTTTTTTTTCATTCCATTTTTCAAGAATTTTCTTATCAGCCTGTAGATTTTTTTTCAATAATTTTTTGTAGACTTCAAAAATTTCTCAGCAACTTTCATCACACTTTTGAAGCATTTTTATAAAGGGTTCTTGAATTTTGTAGATATCTAGAATTTTTTTAGAAAGTGTCATCAGTTTTTCAGGAATTTCTTAGACTTCTAGATTTTTCTTCAGTTTTGTTTATAGATTTTTAGATGTTTCCAGTAACTATCATTCAATTTTTTTTCTAGAACTTTCCAGTAAGTTTAATTCAGTTTTTCAGGAATTTTTTTTTAGAGAATTCCAGAATTTTCTTCAGTTATTTTTGTTGGTTTGTAGAATCTTTTTAATTCCATTTTTCAAGCATTTTCTTATGTGATTAAACTTTTCCTCAATATTTTTTTGTGGATTATAAGAACTTCTCAGTAACTTTCATCACATTTTTGAAGAATTTTTCTAAAGGATTTTTGAATTTTGTAGATTTCTAGAATTTTTTAGAAAGTTTCTTCAGTTTATCAAGAATGTTCCTAGTGTGTTTTAGAATATTCTTCAGTTTGTTTTTTTTTTTTGTTCGTAGTTTTTTAAATTTAATTAAGTTTTTCAGGAATTTTCTTAGACTTCTAGAATTTTCGTCAGTTTTTTTATACGTTTGTAAAACTTTTGTTCATTTCATTTTTCAAGAATTTTCTTATCAGCCTGTAGAATCTTTTTCAATAATTTTTAGTAGACTTCAAAAAGTTCTCAGCAACTTTCATCACAATTTCGAAGCATTTTTATAAAGAGTTCTTGAATTTTGTAGATATCTAGAATTTTTTTTTAGAAAGTGTCAATCAGTTTTTCAGGATTTTTCTTAGTGTTCTAGATTTTTCTTCAGTTTTGTTTATAGATTTTTAGATGTTTCCAGTAACTATCATTCAATTTTTTAAGAATTTCCTTATTTGCCCCTAAAATGTTCCTATTTTTTTGTAGATTTTTAGATAGTTTTGGTAACTTTTATTACATTTTATGAATTCAAGAATTTTCCTAATTTTTTTTGTAGGTTTCTAGAATTTTTTCGATAATTTCAATCAATTTTTCAGGAAATTTCTTAGAGTTCTAAAATTTTCTTTGTAAAACATTTCTTCATTCCATCTTTCAAGAATTTTCTTATCGGTCTCTAGAATTTTTTCTTCTTAATTTCAAACAGTTCTAATCACATTTTTGAAGCATTTTTCTAAAGGGTTCTTGAATTTTGTAGATATCTAGAATTTTTTTTTAGAAAGTGTCAATCAGTTTTCCAGGAAATTTCTTAGAGTTTTAGAATGTTATATATTTCTAGAAGTTTCCAGTAATTTTCATTCCATTTTTTTTAAGATTTTCCTCTTTCACTTCTACAATTTTCCTTAATTTTTTTTTTTAGTTTTTTAGATGGTTTTGGTAACTTTTATTAAAATTCATGAGAATTTTCCTATTTTTTTTTGTAGATTTCTAGAATTTTTTAGAAAGTTTCAATCAGGAATTTTCTTAGAGACTTCTAAAATTTTCTTCAGTTATTTTGTCGGTTTGTAGAACTTTTTTTAATTCCATTTTTCAAGCATTTTCTTATGAGCCTCTAGAATTTTAATCAATATTTTTGTAAATTTCTAAAACTTCTCAGCAACTTTCATTGCATTTTTGAAGAAATTTCCCAAAGCGATCTTCTTGAATTTTGTTTTCAGGAATTTTCTTAGAGTTTTTTTTAATAGATTTCTAGAAGTTTCCAGTAACTTTTATTCCATTTTTTTAAGAATTTCGTTATTTGCCTCTAATTTTTTTTTGTAGGTTTTTAGATCGTTTTCAGGAAATTTCTTAGTTTTTTTTATAGATTTCTAGAAGTTTCGATTAACTTTTATTAGATTTTTGTAGATTTCTAGAATTTTTTAGAATGTTTCTTCAGTTTATCAAGAATTTTCCTAGAGCGTTCTAGAATTTTCTTCAGTTTGTTATTTTTGTTCGTAGTTTTTTAAGTTTAATTAAGTTTTTCAGGAATTTTCTTAGACTTCTAGAATTTTCGTCAGTTTTTTTTATACGTTTGTAAAACTTTTCTTCAATCCATTTTTCAAGAATTTTCTTATCGGTCTCAATAATTTTTGTAGACTTCTAAAAGTTCTCAGCAACTTTCATCACACTTTTGAAGCATTTTTCTAAATGGTTCTTGAATTTTGTGGATATCTAGATTTTTTTTAGAAAGTGTCAATCAGTTTTTCAGGAAATTTCTTAGAGTTCTAGATTTATATAGATTTCTAGAAGTGTCCAGTAACTTTCATTCCATTTTTTTAAAGAATTTCCTTTTTTACCTCTACAATTTTCGTTATTTTTTTTGTAGATTTTTAGATCGTTTTGGTATCTTTGATTACGTTTTATGAGTTCAAGAATGTTCTTAGAGACTTCGAGAATGTTCTTCAGTTTTTTTTGTAGATTTGTAGAACTTGTTTTTAATTCCATTTTTCCAGAATTTTCTTATGAGCCTCTAGAATTTTAATCAATATATTTGTAAATTTCTAGAACTTCTCAGCAACTTTCAGTGCATCTTTGAAGGAATTTTCCAAAGCGTTCTTCAATTTTGTAAATTTCTAGAATTTTTTGAAAGTTCAATTCAATATTTTAGATATTTTCTTAGAGTTATAGAATTTTCTTCAGTTTTTATTATAGATTTCCAAAAGTTTCCAGTAACTTTCATTCCAATTTTTAAGAATTTCCTTATTTGCCTCTAAAATTTTTTTTGTAGATTTTTAGATCGTTTTGGTGACTTTTATTACATTTTATGAGTTCAAGAATTTTCCTAATTTTTTTTGTAGATTTCTAGAATTTTTTAGAAAGTTTCAATCAGTTTTTCAGGAATTTTCTTAGACTTCTAGAATTTTCTTCAGTTTTTTTTGTAGGTTTGTAGAACTTGGTTTTAATTCCATTTTTCGAGAATTTTCTTATGAGCCTTTAGAATTTTAATCAATATTTTTGTAAATTTCTAGAACTTCTCAGCGACTTTCATTGCATTTTTAAAGACATTTTCTAAAGCGTTCTTGAATTTTGTAAATTTCTAGAATTTTTAGAAAGTTTAATTCAATATTACATTTTCTTAGAGTTGTAGAATTTTCTTCAGTTTTTTTTTTTGTAAAACTTTCGAGTATCTTTCATTCCATTAAAAAAAATCCTGTGCCTTTAGAATTGTTTTAAATTTTTTTTTAGATTTTAGATTAAATTTTATCAGTTCAAGAATCAGTTATTTTTGTTGGTTTGTAGAACCTTTATTTCATTCCATTTTTCAAGAATTTTCCTCAATATTTTTTTGTCGATTCCAAGAACTTCTCAGCAATTCTAATCACATTTTTAAAGAACATTTCTAAAGGGTTCTTGAATTTTGAAGATTTCTAGAATTTTTAGAAAGTTTCTTAAGTTAATCAAGAATTTTCCTAGTGTTTTAGAATTTTTTTCAGTTTGTTTTTGTAGATTTCTAGAACATCTTAGAAACCCTCATCGAAATTTTTCTAGGGTGTCCTTGAATTTTTTTCAATACTTTTTGTAGATTTCTAGAACTTTCCAGTATCTTGCATCCTTTAAGAATTTAAGAATTTTCTTAGAGTTATATGACTTTCTTTAGATTTACATTTGTTAGCAGTTAGCACTAAAGTAATATTTAACAATACTACATTTGTAGTACGTTTAGAATTAAACATGAGGCGATGATCGTTGCCATAACCGATAATAGTTGACAGTAAAAATCGATAGATAGTTCAGAGCCAAATACTACATTGAGAGTGATACTTTACACTTTACTTAACAGTGACTGTTGATAATTGACAGTGTGGGTTTATAATGACAGTCGACTGTGACAGATGATAAATGACATCGACAGTGACAATTGACAGTTGACAGTCTAGGTTGATTATGACAGTTGACAATTGACAGTTTTCTTTGAAAATGACAGTTGACAGTGACAGAATTAAACATAAGATCCTGATAACTGCCATCAAGTGGTAATAGTTGAGTGTTAACAACGACATCGACAGTAGTACTTGACAGTTATTAGTTGATAGACATTGACAGTGACTGTTGACATTTGATAGTGTAAGTTGATAATGGCAGTTAATTAATAGAGATAGTTGGGAGTTACCAATGACATTACGGCATTGGCAGTAATATTTGGCAGTTATTAGTTGATAGACGATATCGACAGTGACTGTTGAAAATGTAAGCTGATAATGACAGTTGACAGTGATATGATAAATGACAGATGGAATCGACAGTGACAATTGACAGTTGACAGTGTAGGTCGATTATGACAGTTGACAATTAAGTGTTTATGTTGAAAATGACACTTGAGAGTGACCAATTATAAATGATAATGGCAGAATTAAATATTAGGCGAATGAGCCTAGCAATGGTCATAAATATTGATAGTAGTTGCCTGACAACGTAATAGAAGTAAGATTTATGCGCCATCTCATAAATAAAAGCTATTGGTATTTGGTAAAATCTCGATAAATTAAAAATGCGATCTGAAAGTTATACGGACCCATAGAGGGTCAATAAAGCGTTTGGCACAATCGCAAATTAATACGGAGAAGTTGCGTAGGAATCGAATTATGTCGGATATTTTGGAAATCGGCCGATTGCATTACAAATACGTGTGTATTTTTAGCCAATGGAAATTATTACATTTTTTTATTCATTTTAACATCATTACTAATTAATTAATTTTTCCATACATTATACAATCAATCATCAATTAAAATGATTTATTAAATACACATTCGAATAAACCAACGAAATAAAGCCCTTTTGTTATCAATCATAAATAGGCTGTGTAATTAATTTAACGTAAACACGAACGTTGTTTGTAGTTCTTTGACATTCATCACTGGATGTTAAGGGAAATATTATTTAATCGCTAATTGAATGTTTTTTTTTTGATAAAACAAAACACTCGTTTATTATTTAAAAGGAAAATCATTTGGAAATTACTGATCGAATTATTAATGTAAATTAAATATTGATTTACAGGTGCATACATTTTAAAGTACGTAGTTGTCGTCTTCTTAAGTAACTAAATAAAAAAATGCTTAATTTATGCAATTATGTATTTAACCAACTGATTTTTTTAATAAAATGTTATTGTAGATAATTAACTAATAATTTAAACTTGTTTTTTTTTTAAATGAATGACCGTAAAACTTCAGAAATTACGTCGTTACATTTCAAGTGGATATTTAGAATGGCGTAGACGATACATTGATACCGTGTATAATATTTTGTGTTTTCACCCTTGTAACGGGAGTAAACGGTGTTGGCTTACATGTGCCGGCAGTGGGCGCCACCAGCGGGGTAAACAGAGTCCGCGTATCCGTTTTCCAAACGTCTCTAATTAAACATACAGTCATTTACTGCATTTTACCAAACGACAAATAAAACGCAATATTTGGTACAAATTACATACACATAACTATAATCATGCAGATTTTTAAAAATAACCATGCACACAAAAAAAATTAATGCTCGTAAAATTATTTTCCTTGGTATTATAGAGGGACAGTTCTGAATTAACATTATAAGCCTTAAAGCAAGTTCAGGAATGAGAGAAGTTTGATTTGTAAAACTAAACGCGGTTTTTAATTGTAAGCTTTCGTTAAAATTTTAATTACATATAATTCATTGGAATTAAATCGTGATACGATAAGAATTTTTAAAATGAATATAATTAACTATGTAAAACTCACACAGGAGTTTGCCGAAACGACGATGAACGAGCTTCTGGGTTGGTACGGATACGCGAAGGACAGGGAACTGCCGAGGACTGGTTCCTGCAAGTCGCACTCCAACAGCAACAGTTCAGATCCTGACTCGCCGAAATATACAGGTACATTTAATTCATTAAATATATGAAGCTTAAAATCTTTTTTAAAGAAACTCATAGAGATGGAAATTTCAGCAAGATAACTGTTTAGGCATATTCAAAATAAGTTATTTTACAAATACAATTCCTTATTTATGTCTCTATAGAATTTTAAGTCGCTGACACGTGTCATTAATTGTTGAGATATTTTTAAAACCGAAGATATGAATTTCAGTTTCTTTAAAGATTTAATTTATATTGTTGTCAACTCGCTCCTAATGAAATTATTACAACCAGCTTTTAGTATGTTAAAAATAGACTTTTAGTTATTATATTTATGTAATTTCAAGTCGCTGACACTTGTCATTAATTGTTGGGCAATTTTCAAAACCAAGCATTCGAATTTCACATTCTTTGAGATTTTAATTTAGGTCGCTGTAATCTTGCTTCTAGTTGAGTTACTACAACTAGTTTTTTTGTAAGTTATGAATAAACTAATAATTGTTGTATCTACAGAAATTGACGTCATTGACACGTGTCATTAAGTGCTGAAAAATTTCTAAAGAATAAACACGGATTTCACCTTCCTTGAATTCTTTATTTAGGTCAATGCGATCTTGTTTCTAGTTGAGCTACCGTAATTGGTTCTTAATATATGAATAACGTGTTAATAATTAGTGCATCTTTAGAATATCAAGTCGCCGACACGTGTCAGATTCCTTACATATTTAATTTATATCGTTGTGATCTTAATTCCAGTGAAGTTATTACAAATTGTTTTTAGTATGTTAAAAATATACTAATATTTGGTATATCCGTGCAATTTTAAGTCGCAGACTTGTGTCATTAAATGTTAAGAAATTTTAAAAACCATAAACATTAACTTTGCATTCATTGAATATTTAATTTTGGTTGTAGTTATTTTGTTCCTAGTTAAGTTAGGAATACAATGTTTTAATATATTTAAAACACATCAATATTTGTTTCATCTGTAGAATTTGGAGTTGATGACACGTCTCATTATTTGTTGAGAAATTTTCAAAACCAAAGAATTTCATATTTCTTAAATATAAATTTAGTCAATTTTGAATTGTTTTCAGTTAAGTTACCATAATCAAATATTAGAGTCTTAAAAATACACTATTACTTTTTGTATTTGTAAAATTTTAAGCTACTGACATGTGTTATTCATTGTTGAGAAATTTTCAAAGCAAGGACAAGAATTTCACATTTCTAGAATATTTATTTACGATCGCTGTAAACTTGTTTTCGGTTGATTTGCAAGAACTGCTTTACTATATATTACGAAATCGAAAATTTTTCGATTTAAAATACTTTTAAAACAGATAACCGTTGACAGATACCAGTTAACAGTTAATAGTTGACATATGGAATTTGACAGTTAACAGTTGAAAGTTGACAGACGATAACTGTCAGATCTAAGGAGTTTTTAATTATAACAATATTTTATCATTATTGTTTTAGAGAATCTCTGGTTATTGTAGTCTTTTTATTTTTCAATGTTTTTGGTCTCTAAAGTATTTCAGTTTTAGTCTTATATTTTTAGAAAATTTATTTAAACTTCAAAAGCTAAAATTTTTAATATTCTGATTGTTGGCGGTCGACAGTTTAAAGTTAACAGTTGACAGCTAACAGATGATAGTTAACAGTTGACAGATGACAGATGACACATAACAGATAAAATATGACACATGACAGATAACAGTTGATATTTGACAGTTGGCACATTACTAGATTTCTAATTGATCGAAAGACTTTCGAGATGAAATACATTTAAAAATGATAATAGATGACAGTTGACAGATAACAGATGACACATTACTCTAGAGTTGTAATTAGTCGAAAGACTTTCGAGATAAAATACTCTTAAAACTGATAACAGATGACACCTGTTAACTACTGTCAACTGACAGTGATCAGTTGAAAGTTGACAGTTGACAGTTGGTAGATGACATATAACAGATAAAATATCACACACGAGAGATGACAGATAACAGTTGACATTTGACATTTGAAAGTTGACAGTTGACAGATGACAGTTGACAGATAACAGATAATATATGAAACATGACATATGACAGATAATAGTTGACATTTGACAGCTGATATTTAATAGTTGAAAGTTGACAGATGGCAGACCTCAGATAACATTACTCTAGAGTTATAATTTCTCTAGGACAAAATCGAAAATTTTTCGACGTAAAATACTTTTAAAACAGATAACAGTTGACAGATGACAGATGCCAGTTAAGTGTTGACTATTGGAATTTGACAGTTACCAATTGAATTTAACAGTTGAAAGTTGACAGATTAAAGATGGCAGATGATAGCTGTCAGATCTAAGGAGTTTTTAGAGTCTCAAGTCTCTAATTATAATAATATTTTATCATTATTGTTCTGAACTATTTACTCTCTAGAAATGTTACTTTAGAAAAACAACTTTAGAATCTTTGGTTATTGCAGTCTTTTTTATTTCAATGTTTTTGGTTTCTAAACTATTTCAGTTTTTAGTCTTATATTTTTAGAAACTTGATTTAAACTACAAAGGTTTAAATTTTTAAACTTCTGATTGTTGACAGTTCACAGTTGAAAGTTGACAGTTGACAGCTAACAGATTACAGATGTTAGTTAACAGTTGACAGTTGACAGATGACAGATGACAGGTGACAAATGACACATAACATATAAAGTATGACACATAATAGATAACAGATGGCAGATAACAGTTGACATTTGACAGTTGACAGTTGACAGTTGACAGGTAACAGATGACAGATGACACATGACTAGAGTTCTAATTGATCGAAAGAATTTCGAAATGAAATACTTTTAAAAATAATAATAGATGACAGTTGACAGATAACAGATAACACATTACTCTAAAGTTCTAATTAGTCGAAAGACTTTCGTGATAAAATACTTTTAAAACTGATAACAGATGACACCTGTTAACTACTGTCAACTGACAGTGGACAATTGAAAGTTGACAGTTGACAGTTGGCAGATGACAGATAACTGATAAAATATTAAACATTACATATGAAAGATAATAGTTGATATTTGACAGCTGATATTTGATAGTTAAAAGTTGACAGATAGCAGATATCAGATGACATTACTCTAGAGTTATAATTTGTTTAATTTGTTAATTATTGTTCTAGAGAGTAAATACTAGAAATGTTACTTAAAACAAAAACCTTTAGAATCTTTGGTTATTGCAGTCTTTTTATTTTTCAATGTTCTTGGTCTCTGAAGTATATCAGTTCTAGTAATTTTTATTTATTTATTTATCTATTTTTAGAAAATTGATTTAAACTACAAAGATTTAAATTTTTAATCTTCGAGATTGTTGATATTTGAAAGTTGACAGTTGACAGCTAACAGATTATAGATGATAGTTAACAGTTGACAGTTGACAGATGGCAGGTGACAGATAACGCATAACAGATAAAATATGACACATGACAGATGACAGATAACAGTCGACATTTGACAGTTGACAGATGACACATATCTAGAGTTCTAATTGGTCGAAAGACTTTCGAGATGAAGTACTTTTAAAACTAATAACAGATGACAGATGACAGTTGATAGATAAAAGTTGACAGTTGACAGCTAAAAGTTGACAGTGGGCAGATTACAAATGACAGATGAAGCATAACAGATAAAATATCATATATAATAGATAACAGTTGATATAGACATTTGACAATTGATATTTGATAGTTGAAATTTAATAGATAACAGATTACACATTACTCTAGAATTCTAATTGTTCCAAACTAATAGATGACAGATGACACTTAATAATTGTCAGTTGACAGATGACAAATGACACATAACAGATAAAGTATGACACATGATAGATAACAGATGACAAATGACATATAACAGTTGACATTTGACAGTTGACAAATAACAGATGACAGATTGCACATGACTAGAGATGAAATACTTTTAAAACTGATAACAGATAACAGATGTCAGTTGACAGTTGATAGATAAAAGTTGACAGTTGACAGCTGAAAGTTGACAGTGGCCAGTTTATAGATAACAGATGACACATAACCGATAAAATATTATAAATGAGAGATGACAGATAAGAGTTGAAAATTGATACTTGATAGTTGAAAGTTAATAGATGACAGATGACACATTACTCTAGAATTCTAATTGGTCTAAATTAATAGATGACAGATGACAGGTAACAATTGTCAGTTGACAGATGACACATAACAAATACAGTATGACACATGATAGATAACAGATGACAAATGACATATAACAGTTGACATTTGACAGTTGACAAATAACAGATGACAGATTGCACATGACTAGAGATGAAATACTTTTAAAACTGATAACAGATGACAGATGTCAGTTGACAGTTGATAGATAAAAGTTGACAGTTGACAGCTGAAAGTTGACAGTGCGCAGATTACAGATGACATATAATAGATAAAGTATGACAGATGATAGATAACAGATGACAGATAACAGTTGAAATTTAACAGTTCAAAGTTGACAGATAACAGGTTACAAATGACACATTATTCTAGAGTTCTAATTTGCCTAGGACGAAATCGTAAAACTTTCGAGGCAGTTGAAAGTTGACATATGTATAACAGATGACACTTGACTCTAAAGTTATAACTGGTCGAAAGAATTTCGAGATTAAATACTTTTAAAACTAATAACAGATGACAGTTGACAGATAACAGATAAAATATAACACATGACATTTGGCAGTTGATATTTGATAGTTTAAAGTTAACAGATAGCAGATATTAGATGACACATAACAGATAAAATATTATAGATGACAGATAACAGTTGACAATTGACAATTGATACTTGATAGTTGAAAGTTAATAGATAACAGATGACAGATGACACATTACTCTAGAGTTCTAATTGGTATAAACTAATAGATGATGACAGGTAACAATTGTTAGTTCACAGATGATAGATGATACATAATAGATAAAGTATGACACATGATAGATAACAGATGACACACGATTCTAGAGTTCTAACTGGTCGAGATTAAATACTTTTAAATCTGATAGATCTGTTATCAGATGACTGTTGACAGATGACATTTGACAGTTGGCAGTTGATATTTGATAGTTGAAAGTTAACCGATAGCAGATTTCAGATGACACATAACTCTAGAATTCTAATTGGTCTAAACTAACAGATGATAGATGACAGATGATACATAACAGATAAAATATGACACATGATAGATGACAGATAACACTTGACATTTGACACTAGACGCTGATATTTGACAGATAGCAGATGACACATTCCTCTAGAGTTCTAATTTGTCTAGGATGAAATCGAAAGACTTTCAAGATAAAATACTTTTAAAACAGATAACAATTGACAGATGACAGTTTACAGTTTACAGATGAAAGTTTAGAGTTGACAGCGGACAGATGAGAGATGACAGTTGAAAGTTAATAGTTAACTTTCTTTCAATCGTCTGATTGGTCGAAGAGAAAACATTCAATCATTTAAAAACTAAGGACTTACTTAATAATTTTGAAATGTGTCAATCTTCAAAGTTTTTCGTCTTGGATTTTTAATGTACTGCGTCATCAGTGTTTAATGTTTAAAGTATTCCATCCTAAGTCTTGGGCCTCTAAAAAACTTACTCATAAGCCTTCACCATTTAGGTAAAAGTTTTTTTGAATTTTTTTTAAATCTTTCACATTTAGTCTTGAATTTTTAAAATCTTAATTCTTAAATTAGTTTCTAAATATATGCACACTTAACGGGTAGAAGGTTATATGATAATACATAAATCTATCATCTGTCATTTATCAACTGACATCTGTCACCTATCATCTGTCATCTGTCATCTATCAATTGTCATCTGTCATCTCTCATGTCTTATCTGCCATCTGTCGTCTGTCATCCGTTAACTGTCAACTTCCAAATGTCAACTATTCACGTATTCATTTATTCATTAATTTAAGCTTTCTCGGATAAGTTTATGTAAAATATACATATACAAAATTGAAGGAATAACATACGTGTAATTTTAACACCAAACCGAAAAGAGGAGTTCATGCTTGTAGAAGATTTTTCAGTTAAACCCATAACTCCACTAATTCGCAGTATATTAACTTTGGATATAAATATTTAGCATATATATGCTTTATTTGAGCGATATAATATAACTCTATTAAAAGACAGATGATACATGACAGTTGACCATCATGTGTCATCTGTTTTTTGCAATTTGTCATCTGTCAACTATCAATTGTCAACTATCAACTTTCAAATTTCAACTGTCAACTATCGATCTTAACTGTCATTTGACATCATCTAAATAATTTTTAATTTTAGAATATTATGTTTTTTTTAAGTTTTAAAAATAATTAACCTCAAATGATTTTTGGTCTTAAGCTTTTTGGATTCTTAAATCTTTAATCTTTAAAGGATTTTATCATAAGTCTTTAGAGTATTAAGCCTCCTAAATTAAATTAATAATTAAAGTCTCTAGTCTTAATTTTATGAAGTCTATTTTAGATCTTAAAGTATTAAATTTTCACTGCTTCATTTTTAGAATCTTGAGTTTAAATAATATTTAAACTCCAATGTTTTTAATTTATAATATTTAGTCTTCTGATTGAAAAATCTTTAGTTTTTAAATTATTAAATCTTAAGGGTTTTTAGCCCTGAATGATTTAATCTTAAGAGTATCTAGTTTTTTAAATTTAATTTATTCGTAACAATTTGTATTATCAGTTATTATTATTATTATTATCACTATGGGATTCTGAAATTCACCGGTATTAATAATAATAATAATGGGACAGCTCATTCGTGACATGAATGGAAATTTGTGAAATTAATTAAATCAATTATCGGAGGGAAATATCATCAGTTTTCCCATTTTCCGGTTTTGCTCTATTAGTGCGGGGCGTAATTAATATTTTTGGTTCAAATGAATGCTCATTAATTAGTCAAATTTGTGTGCGGCTGCAATGTTTGCACGCGCATTCGTGCAGTTTTGCCCTTAACAACAAAATCAAATGGGCACGACAATAAAATTATAATTAATTCGGTAAATAAATAATTTATTATATTATGTCCATCATATTGCTATTCTAATCTATCTGTGTATTATATTATGTCCATCTAATTACTATGAACTGCAATATCTCGCTAAAAAATTAATTATTAGAATTGTAGAGGGAAAATATTTCCGATTTTTATTAGTACATCGCACACTGTTAAATTGGGTAATCGGAGACGTTCAGATGTTTCGTGTAGATTCAGTGTTGGTCCAAATGGGTAAATTAATCTGGAGGAGAAACCTATTTCTGGCACGTGTAACCGAAGACAACACGTGGCCAATGCATTGCTCTAAATTGCTCGCGCCTGTAATACAAGAACACCACCGAAATAAACTACATATTAAGCGCTCCATCTTACTCTCATGAATATTTCTTAAGCCTCATATTTGTTTTTCCCAATTTAATACTAAAGAAATTTCTTCTCTAATAATATTATAAAGTATGGGCACTATTTCACCTCAGGATATTTGATTATAAATTAAGATTACTGTATAAAACATGTAGATCTTGGTGATTGGAGCTTAGGATAGTGGCCACCCACCCACCCTACATATATATTGAAACTTAAACTAAAACACTGCTTTTATATTCATTAGCAACATTAATAACAACACTAGTGTTGTTTTTAGCATCTCAAAGTGAATAGAAATATCTACACTAGTGATTTATAAGTACACTTTCAATATAAAATAACTTGTAATCACTTTCTCCCCAGTTTATCAATTATGCATTTTTATCTTTCATAAATTATGGTATAAAATATATATAATAAAGAGTATTAATTTTCCCTATTTTTTTCTACAAAGAATAGAACTCAAATTAATCTGTATTATTGAAATTTTTTACCTATTTACATTAACGTAATGCTGTTTTTATTTGATTATTATTTATTATGAATCTCTTATATATCTCTATATATGATTAATCATAAAGAATGAAAAATTTACTTGTGATGTAACACGATTTGTACGATTTTTTGTGTAGCGAGATGAATAGCGGAGGGACGGGCTCGTGTTATGGCTTAATTTATTGGCGGGTGTAGGGCGTCGCGACGCAGGCTCAGACGCCAAGAAAAGTTTCTAATTTCGTTCATCTAGTCATGGAACACCAGGCAAGTGCTAGAGGCAAAACCTAATACGCTGCAATATATTCCCCGACCGAACGAACAAATCGGGTTTATTTTTACATTCCCATTATGATGCTAACATTGACGCAACACGTGTTTCCACATGTAAATTTTCACCGTTATGTCATCCGTCATATTCTTAAGGGAATCGTTCATTTGAAATTATACTCACTATATATACAAAATATTATTAAAACTGATTTTAATTTTAAAAAATTCAATTGAAATATTAACACGTGTCAGGACACATACAACAATTATAAGTGTAATTCTAACATGCTAAAAATTAATTGTGGTAACTTAACTGGAAATACGATCTCAGCGATCTAAATTAAATATTCAAGAAATTTAAAGTTCACCTTTTCGGTTTTTAACTTCTCAACAAATAAAAACACGTGTCAGTAAATTAAAATTCAACAGATTCAACAATTATTATAGCAGTAAATATATATATCCTTTAAGTTGTAGAAAATTAACTAATAATTAGAAAAAACACGAAAATGTTTCGTAAATCTACAACAAATGAGTCTTATTAAGACTATAAAAAACAAATCCAAAGTGATTTGTTTTTTATTAAAATCTTAAAACTTTTAAACAAAAATAATTCAAAAACAAAAGACTCGATAATCAAATTACTAAAGATTAAAAACTTCGGAGTTTTTAAATCTCTTGATAACATAAGATTAAAAAAAAATAAATATCTGAAAATTAAACCAAAAATCTTTCCTAAAATAATTTAAAGACTGAAAATTATAGAAACTAAATACATTCAAGATTTATGGTGCAATACTCTAAAGATCAGATATTTAACTCTCCAAAAGATTTAAGATCACATACTTTAAAACCTAAAGACTGCAGAAGAAAATTTTTAGAGTTTAAATACTCCTAAAACATTAGATTCAAAAAGTGTAGAGTGATTATTAAGTACTTCAAAGACTTAAATCTTATTGTTAAAAGTACTCTAAAGATTCCAGACGTAATAGTCTTTAAAAACTAAAGACAAGATTAAATATTCTATAACTATGAAAAAGCGTCCAAAACTGAAGATTGTGAACTCTAGAATTACGATGAAATATTCTAAAGTTTTACGTCTTTAAAAACCAAACCAAAATAAAAAATTAAATACAGTAAAATCTAAATACGTAAAAAACCTAAAGCACAAGGAGTGAAAACTTTCGAGGTTAAATATTTTTAAAACTCAAAAAATTAAAAATTATTTATATATTTTTTTTCAAATAAATAATCGGTATGTCAGATTTCAGATGACAGATGATAGATGACAGATGATAGATGACAGATGATAGATGACAGATGATAGATGACAGATGACAGATGATAGATGACAATTGACAGTTGACAGTTGATATAGATTGTTGTCAGTTAAAATTTGACAGTTGACAATTAACAATTGGCAGTTGACAGTTAAAAATTGACAGTTGATAGTTGACAGATGGTATTTAACAGTAGACGGATTGTAAATGACTGATGACAGATGACAGTATATTATTTCGGTATTGTGTTAAAATTACACACATGTTCCTTCAATTTTGTACATATCGGATTATTTATATTTTACATAAACTTGTCAGATAACGTTTAAATAAATAAATTAATGAATAAATGGATAGTTGACAGTTGAAACTTGACAGATATCAGTTGACGGATTAGAGACGATAGATACCGGAGTACAAATGGCAGATAAGACATGAGAGATGACAGATGACAGTTGATAGATGACAGATGACAGTTGACAGTTGATAGATGATAACATCATACAGATGTACCTATATATCTTTATTTATCTTTATATATTTTAAAAACTAATTTAAGATTTTAAATTATACAAATTCAAGACTAAATTAATGAATTTATTTATTTATTTAACCTAGACTTAAGATGAAATACTTTAAACATTAAACACTGATGACTCAATCAAGATCCAAGACGAAAATCTTTGAAGATTGACTCATTAAAAAAAAAGTTAGTTAATAAATGATTGCATCTAAAGGATATTTTCTCTTAGACCAATCAGAAGCTTGAAAGAAGATTAACTGCTAACTGTCAACCGTCATCTGTCAATTGTAAACTGTCATTGGTCAACTGTTATCTGTTTTAAAAATATTTTATCTCGAAAGTCTTTCGATTTCGATTTGAACTCTAGAGAAATGTGTCATCTGCTATCTATCAACTTTCAACTGTCAAATATCAGCTGTCTAGTGTCAAATATCAACTGTTATCTGTCATTTATCATGTTTTATATGTTATATAATATGTATCATCAGTCATCTGTGAACTGTTAACTGCCATCTGTCATCTGTTAGTTTAGACCAATTAAAATTCTAGAGTTATGTGTCATCTGACATCTGTTATCTGTTAACTTTCAACAATCAAATATCAACTGTCAAATGTCAAATGTCATGTGTTATATTTTATCAGTCATCTGTCAACTATCATCTGTCATCTGTTAGCAGTTTTAAAAGTATTTAATCTTGAAAGTCTTTCGACCAATTAGAACTCTAGACTCATGTGCCATCTATTATATGTCAACTTTCAATTGTCTCCAAAGATTTACGATTTCGTCCTAGACAAATTAGACCCTAGAATTATGTGTTATTTGTCATCTGCTATCTGTCAACTATTATCTGTCATTTATCATGTGTTATACTTTATCTGTTATGTGTCATCTGTAACAACTGTTAACTGACATATGTCATCTTTTAGTTTAGACCAATTGGAATTCTAGAATTATGTGTCATCTGTCATCTGTTATCTGTTAACTTTCAATTGTAAATTGTCAAATGTCAATTGTCAACTGTTATCTATCATTTTTCATGTATGATATTTTATCTGTTATGTATCATTTGTCATCTATAATCTGCCAACTGCCAACTGTCAGCTGTCAACTGTCAACTTTGAACTATTAACTGTCAACTGGCATCTGTCTTCTATTATCAGTTTTAAAAGAGTTTAATCTCGAATGTCTTTCGACCAATTAGAATTCTAGAATCATGTGTCATCTGCAATCTGTTATCTGTTTGAACTGTCAAACATAAAATAGCAACTGTTATCTCTTATCTGTTAGTTTAGACCAATTAGAACTCTAGAGTCATGTGTCATCTCTTATCTGGTATTTGTCAAATCTCAAATGTCAATTGTTATCTGTCATCTGTTATATGTCATGTATCATATTTTATCTGTTATGTATCATCTGTCATCTGTTAGTTTAGACCAATCAGAACTCTAGTGTTATATGTCATCTCTCATCTGTTATCTGTCAACTTTCAACTGTCAAATATCAAATATCAACTGTTATATGTAATCTGTCATCTGTCATTAGCCACTTGCCAACTGTTAACTATCATTTGTCATCTGTCAGCTGTCAACTGTCAACTGTTATCTGTCATATGTTATCAGCTTTAAAAGTATTTAATCTCGAAAATCTTTTGACCACTTTGAATTCTAGAGACATGTGCCATCTGCCATCTGTTATCTGTCAACATTGAACTGTCAAATGTCAACTGTCAAATATCACCTGTTTTCTGTCATCTGTCAACTGTCAACAATCAGAAGTCTGAAAATTCAAACATTTGGAGATTAATTCAAGATTCTAAAAATATAAGACTAAATTTGAAATACTTTGGAGAGTATTGTAGAAATTGGAAAATAAAAAGGCTGCAATAATCAAAGATTCTGAAAGTTTTTTTTTAAGTTCCAGAGAGTAAATACTCTAGAAAATCATGATAAAATATTATAATAATTAGAGACTTAAGATTCTAAAAACTCCTTAGATCTGACAACTATCATCTGTCATCTGTAATCTATTAACTTTCAATTGTCAAATTCAAATGTTAACTGTCAAATTCCAAATGTCAACTGTCAACTGTTAACTGGCATCTGTCATCTGTCAACTGTAATATATTTTAAATGTATTTCATCTTGAAAGTTTTTCGATTTTGTCTTAGACTAATAAGAACATTAGAGTAATGTGTCATCTGTTATCTACTATCTATCAACTGTCAAATATCAGCTGTCAAATGTCAACTGCTACCTGTCATCTGCCAAGTGTCATATTTTATCTGTTATTTGTCATCTGTCAATTGTAAACTGTTAACTGTCATCTGCCATCTGTTAGTTTAGACCAATTAGAATTCTAGAGTCATGTATCATCTGTCATCTGTTATCTGTCAACTTTCAACTGCCAAATGTCAACTGTTAAATGTCATCTGTTTTCAGTTTTTTAATGTATTTAATTTCGAAAGTTTTTCCACCAATTAGAACTCTAGAGTCATTTTCAAATGTGAACAGTTATCTGTCATCTTCCATGTGTCATATTTTATCTGTTATGTGGTATCTGTCAACTTTCATTTGTCAACTGTTAACTTTCAACTGTCAATTGTCATCTATCATCTGTTTTAATTGTATTTAGTCTCGAAAGACTTTCGACCAATTCTAGAATTCTAGAGTCATCTGTTATCTATCAACTTTCAACTATCAAATGCTAACTGTCAATAGTGAAATGTTAATTGTTAGCTGTCATCTGTTATCTGTCAACTATCAACTGTTAACTGGCATCTGTCAACTGTCAACTGTATATTATCTTGAAAGTCTTTTTTCGAATTCGTCTTAGATAAATTAGAACTCTAGAGTCATGTGTCATCTATCATCTGTTATCTGTCAACTTTCAACTGTCAAATATCAGCTTTTAGCGTCAAATATCAACTGTTATCTGTCATCTGTCATGTGTCATATTTTATCTGTTATGTGTTATCTCTCATCTGTCAACTCTTAACTATCATCTATCATCTGTTAGCTTAGATCAATTGGATCTAATAACTCTAGAAATGTCATCTGTTATCTGTTAAATTTTAACTGTCAAATGTCAAATGTTAACTGTTTTCAGATGACAGTTGTCATCTGCGAAGTTTTATCTGTTATGTGTCATGTCATCTGCCAACTGTTAGCTGTCAACTGTCAGCTGTCAGCTGTCAACTTTCAACTGTCAACTGTCAACTGTCCACTGTCTGTTATCAGTTTTAAAATTATTTTATCTCGAAAGTCTTTCGACCAATTAAAATTCTAGAGTCGTGTGTCATCTAGCATCTGTTATATGTTAATTTTTAACTGTTAAATGTCACCTGTCAACTGTCAAATGTCAACTGTTATCTGTCATGCCTTATATTTTATCTGCTATTTGTCATCTGTCAATTGTCAACTGTTAACTGTCATCTGTCAGCTGTCAACTGTCAACTATCAACTTATCAGAAGATTGAAAATTAAAACATTTGCAGTTTAAATCAAGACTAAAAACTCCTCAGATCTGACAGCTATCATCTGTCATCTGTAATCTGTCAACTTTCCACTGTCAAATTCAATTAATAACTGTCAAATGTCAACTGTCACTGTTATCTGTTTTAAAAGTATTTTATCTCGAAAGTTTTTTTAAATTCCGTCCTAGACAAATAAGAACTTTGAAGTAAGTCCAGAGTCATGTATAATTTTTTACCTGTCAACTTTCAACTGCCAAATGTCATCTGTCAAATGCCAAATGCCAATTGTTATCTGTCATCTCTCAGGTATGATATATTATCTGTTATGTGTCATCTGTCAACTGTCAACTGTCAGCTGTCAACTGTCAACTTTCAACTTTCAACTGTAGAGTGTCATCTGTTATCACTTTTAAGCGTATTTTTTTCTCGAAAGTCTTTCGGCCAATTAGAACTCTAGAGTCATGTGTCATCTGTTATCTGTCAACTTTCAACTGCCAAATGTCAACCATTATCTGTCATCTGTCATGTGTCATATTTTATCTGTTATATGCCATTCACCATCAGGAGATAGAAAATTCAAACCTTTGAAGTTTAAATCAACATTCTAAAAATATAAGACTAAAAAAAGACTTCAATAACTAAAGATTGTAAAGGTTTATTTTAAAGTGAAATTTCTCTAAAAAAATCATGATAAAGTATTATAATAATGACAGACTTAAGACTAAATTAAAAGACCTAAGACCAAAAACTGAACTGACAGTTATAATCTGTCATCTGTAATCTGTAAACTTTCAACTGTCAATTGTCAACTATCATCTGTCATCTGTTATCAGTTTTAAAAATATTTAATCTCGAAAGTCTTTCGACCAATTAAAATTCTAAAATCGTGTGTCATCTGGCATCTGTTATCTGTTAATTTTTAATTGTTAAATGTCACCTGTCAACTGTCAAATGTCAACTGTTATCTGTCATCTGTCATGCCTTATATTTTATCTGCTATTTGTCATCTGCCATCTGTCAATTGTCAACTGTTAACGGTCATCTGTCAGCAGCCAACTGTCAACTTGTCAGAAGATTGAAAATTAAAACCTTTGCAGTTTAAATCAAGATTTAAAACTCTTTAGATCTGACAGCTATCATCTGTCATCTGTCAACTTTCAACTGTCAAATTCAATTATTAACTGTCCAATTCCAAATGTCAAATGTCAACTGTCAACTGAAAACCATCTTTTTTCGATTTCGTCCTAGATAAATAAGAACTTTAGAGTAATGTGTCATCTGTCATCTGCTATCTGTCAACTTTCAACTGTCAAATATCAGCTGTCAAATGTCAACGGTTACCTGTCGTCTGCCAAGTGACATATTTTATCTCTTATGTTTTATCTGTCAACTGTTAACTGCCAAGTGGTAACTGTCATCTGCCATCAGAGTCATGTATCATCTGATATCTGTCAACTTTAAACTGTCAAATATTAACTGTTAATTGTCAAATGTCAATTGTCAACTGTTATTTATCATCTGTTATGTCACGTGTGATATTTTATCTTTTATGTGTCATCTCGCATCTGCCAACTGTCAGCTGTTAGCGGTCAACTGTCAATTGTCACCTGTTATAAGTTTTAAAAGTATTTTAATCTCGAGTCATTTGACCAATAAGAACTCTACAGTCATGAAACACGACTCTGTCGTCTGTTATCTGTCAACTTTCAACTGTCAAATATCAATTGTCAACTCTTAAATGTCAACTGTTAGCTGTCATCTGTTATGTGTCATATTTTATCTGTTATGTGTCATCTGTCAACTGTCAATTGTTAACTTTCATATGTCATCTGTCACCTGCCAACTGTCAATAATTAGAAGATTGAAAATTCAAAACTTTGGAGTTTAAATCAAGATTCTAAAAATTTAAGACTTAAACTGAAATACTTTAGAAAGTATTGTAAACATAGAAAAATTAAAATTTCTTGATTTATAGTGTCAAATATCAACTGTTATCTGTCATGTGTCATATTTTATCTGTTATGTGTTATCTGTCAACTGTTAACTATCATCTATCATCTGTTAGCTTAGATCAATTAGATCTAATAACTCTAGAAATGACATCTGTTATCTGTTAAATTTTAACTGTCAACTGTCAAATCTTAAGTGTTTTTCAGATGACAGTTGTTATGTATAAATTTCTAGAGACTAAATACTCTAAAAACATCGTGATAAAATATTATAATAATTAGAGACTCTAAAATCAGAAAACCTAAGACCAAAAACTTCTTAGATCTGACAGCTATTATCTGTCATTTGTAAACTGTCAACTGTCAACTGTCAAATGCCAAATGTCAACTGTAAACTGTTAAGTATCATCATTTATCTGTTATGTGTCATCTATCTTCTGCCATCTGTTATTTATCAACTTATATCTGTCAAATGTCAACTGTGAAATGTCAAATGTCAACTCTTAACTATCACCTGTTAATTGTCATCTGTCGTCTGCCATTTGTCATATTTTATTTGTTATGTGTTATATGTCATCTGTCAACTGTCAACTGTTAACTGCCAGCTGTCATCTGTCATCTGTCAGCTGTCAAATGTTAACTTTTAACTGTCAACTGTCAGCTTCCATCTGTTATTTGTTTCAAAAGTATTTAATATAGAAAGTCTTTTTATTTCTTCTTGGACCATTAAAAATTCAAAACTTTAGACTTTAAATCAAGATTCTAAAAATATAGGACTAAAAATGAAACACTTTAGAAATTAAAAATATTGAAAAATAAAAAGACTTTTTAAAAATAAAAAATTCTAGAGAGTAAATATTATAATAATTAGAGACTTAAGACTCTAAAATCAAAAGACCTTTGATCTGACAGCTATAATCTGCATTCTGTAATCTGTTAACTGTTAACCGGAATCTGCCATTTGTTATCTGCATCTTCTATCTATCATCGGTCATCTGTTAACTGTCAAAAAATCTAAGACCAAAAATTACAGAGATTACACATTTTAAGAAAAAAAAACCTTGATAATCATACGTCTAAATATTAGAATTCTACAGACATCTCTCATCTGCTATCTATCGATTGTCAACTGTTAACTGTCATCTGTCATTTGTTATCTGTTTTAAAAGTATTTAATCTCGAAAGTCTTTTGATTTCTTCTTATACCAATCAGTGGTTTGAAAATTCAAAACTTTGGAGTTTAAATCAAGATTCTAAAAATATAAGACTAAACCTGAAATACTTTAGAGACCGAAAACGTTGAAAAATAAAAAGACTTCAATAACCAAAGACTCTAAAGGTTTTAAAGAAAACTTTCTAGAAGCTAAATACACTAAAGACATTTGAGGAAATACTCTAGAGATTAGAGACTTAAATTTTCAAAATATAAAGAGTTAAGACTTAAAACTAAAAACTTGGTAATATGTAGACTCTAGCCTAAGTTTAAATAAAATAAATAAATTTGTTGAGATTAAATACTCTAAAGACTTAACATGAAATACTCCAAAGATTAGAGACTTTAAAAACTAAAATGACAGATGACTGATAAAAGATGACAGTTGACAGTTGAAAGTTGACAGATGGCAAATGACAGTTGATAGATAGTAGCAGATGCTAGATCACTTAACCTTACATATTCTGATGATAAGTTATGTATGTAAACTCTTTTTATGTAATGACTTGGGAGAAAATGGATTAAAAAATATTGACCTTGTATCGATTAGTCAGTGAGTTCATATCTCATTTTTGAATCACATGTTTAAAAATTTATTTATTTGTTTTATAAACCTACGAACTTTTTGCTAATCAAATTATAAAACCAAGTGAATCGAATTGTCTAAATGTCTATTTTAAAATATTTAACATTCTAACTAATATCGTTATATCCGCTCAGACTCTCAATTGCGACCGACGTCCCTCTCCTGTGCACCCCCCCTGCTACACCCCCAGCTTCACCTCTCGCCGCCCCGCACATTGGCGGCGCTCATTACTAAATTCGCGAGCGCGACCACACTGCAAAAATATTAATCAGTCTCCGATTTCCCAATCGAAATAATCATAAAGTATTGCGTTACGCGGAGATTTAATAATTAATACTTTTGCGGATGCAATTATATTTCCGAATTAGAAAAAAAAAAAATTAATAATTATTTTGTAATGATTTTAGAGGGTTGCGGTTGGTGTGGAAAACCAGTGGACGAATCAAATGGATTGTCTTCAGGGTCATCCGTTTTTTGCTCAGAATTATGCTTCTCTCAGTCGAGGAGGGCGAACTTTAAGAAGAACAAGACTTGTGATTGGTGCAGACATGTTAGGCATACCGTGTCTTATGTGGATTTTCAGGTAATTTCATAAACTATTAATTATTAAGTTTTGGTATAAGTTGTGAATTATTATTTACAGGATGGAGCTTCACAATTACAGTTCTGTTCTGATAAATGCCTCAATCAATACAAAATGCATATTTTTTGCCGAGAAACTCGAGCTCATTTGGAGATGCATCCGCATTTGGTGTCAGAGGATAGTACGTCCGGACTGATAACACCAGACCTTTGGTTGAAGAATTGCAAATCACCAAATTCACGCTCCCCCTCGCCGATTATGGAGGATCGTCCGCAAACCTCCCCCCTGCCACTAATAACCGTGGCCCATCCTTCAAAACTTTTAGCATCACCACCAGAACCAGGGGAAACGAAGAGCGTGCGCTGTAAACCGGTGAAACGGATGAGGAAACGAATTCCTTCGACGATAACGAACTACCCGAAGATTTCAGAAACCCCACAAGATTTACGAGTACGACACTCTCCAATAAATTTAGAACCGCAAGAAAGACAACCCAATCCTAATACAATACCCGCCTTTCCTCAACAACAAATCCCACCAGAACCAAACAGGTTCGTACACACGCCTCCATATCAACCACCGCCTAACCTTCTACCACCAGTAACGGTTATGGTACCCTACCCCGTGATGATACCGATCCCCATCCCCATCCCCATCCCGCTGCCGCTAACGTGTTTCGCAAAAGCCGCCGAATTAAAGGCCAGAAGTGAATCTAGTCAAAACGCCGAGAGCACGGACGAGTTACCAGTGAACGAATCTAGTCAGACCGATGAGAAAGATGATAGTGAGATTGTGGTGGACGACGACGTCAAGAGTCCACCGATCGCGACGAGACCGCTGCGGAAACGCAAGAGGGTCGTCGACTCGAAGAGCAAGATCGTCACGACGAAGACGAAGAAGACGCTTTCCGTTTAACGCAATATTATTTTTTTCTAATTTATTTTTTTACTACATTACTATAAATTATTTCGTTTGTACAATCTATATAGACTGTGTTTAATACTTTTTATGTATATTCTAAAATATTAAACAAAAAAAAAGACGCTTAATTAATAGTTTTTCTCACTCAGAAAAAGAAACGTTAATTACATTCCTTAGACTAGAAGCTTATAAAAAAATAATAACGCTCATAATTGTTCTCAAAATTATTGTATTTACTAAGAAACAATTGCTATTTGTAAATTCTTAAATAGAATCAATTTAACTTGATGGAAAATTAAATCCCAACGTTTAAAACGTAAAATTTGAAAATGATGAAAATTACATTCCACAATTTAAATGATTATAAAAACTTTAATAACACTTAAAATTAATCTAAAATAGATTAGGTTTGTTAAAAAATAATTACTTTTTATTAAACTGTAAAAATATACGATATTCCTTCATAGAGAAAAGAATGCCAACATCACAAACGTAAAATTTGGTAATAATGAAAATTGCACTTCGTACTTCAAAAGATTATAAAAACATAACAACACTTCAAACTGCTCCAAAAATTATTGTATTTGCTAGAAATATAATTGCTATTTATAAAATTATAAATACAATAAATATTACTTAATAAAAAAATAAACGCCAACGTTTGAAACGTAATATTTGAAAATGATGAAAATTGCACTCTTCAAATTAAAGGATCATAACAACTTTAATAACACACAATATTAATCTAAAATTGGTGGGATTTATTAAAAAATACTTGTTATTTATCAATCCCTAAAAATATTTTATATTTCTTCAGGAGAAATTAAATACCAACTCCACAAACGTAAAATTTGAAAACGAAGAAAATTGCATTCCACATTTTAAATGATTATAAAAACCACAATAACACTTTGAATTACTCTAGAAATGATTAGATTTATTAAAAAACGATTTGTGTTTAGTAAACTGTAAAAATATTCTATATTTCCTTAAGAAAAATAAAATTCCACTGTTTAAAACGTAAAATTTGAAAATGATGAAAATACATTCCACGATTTAAAAGACTATAAAAACATAAATAACACTTAAAATTAATATAAAATTGATTCAATTTATTAAAAAGTAATTTTTATTTATGAATCCCTAAAAATATTTTATATTCCTTTGGGCAAAATTAAATGCCAACGTCACAAACGTAAAATTAGGAAATAGTGAAAATTGCATTCCACATTTTAGAAAATTATAAAAACAACAATAGCACTTAGAATTACTCCTAATACGATTGGATTTATTAAAAACCCATTGGTATTTATTAAACTGTAAAAATATTCAATATTTCCTAAAGGAACATAAAATACCAACGTCTCAAACGAAAAATTTAAAAATGATGAAAATTGCATTTCACGACTTAAAAGACTACAAAAACATTAATAACACTTAAAATTGATCTAAAATTGATTGGATTTGTTAAAAAATAATTGCTATTAATTTATCCCAAAAATATTTTATATTTATTTACGGAAAATTAAATGCCAAAGTCACAAACGTAAAGTTTGGAAATAATGAAAATTGCACTTCACATTTCAGAAGATTATAAAATTGCCAATAACACTCAAAATTGCTCTAAAAATGATTGAGTTTGTTGAAAAGCAATTTCTATTTATTAAACATTAAAAATATTCCATATTTCTTTAGGAGAAATTAAATGCCAACGTCACAAACGTAAAATTTGAAAACGAAGAAAATTACATTCCACATTTTAAATGATTATAAAAACAACAATAACACCTTGAATTACTCTAGAGATGATTGGATTTATTAAAAAACAATTTTTGTTTAGTAAACTGTAAAAATATTCTATATTTCCTCACGAAAAATAAAATGCCAGTGTTTAAAACGTAAAATTTGAAAATGATGAAAATTACATTTCACGATTTAAAAGACTGTAAAAACATAAATAACACTTAAAATTGATCTAAAATTGATTGAATTTGTTAAAACGTAATTATTATTTATGAATCCCTAAAAATATTTTATATTTCTTTAGGGAAAATTAAATGCCAACGTTACAAACCTAAAATTTGGAAATAATAAAAATTACATTCCACATTTCAGAAGATTATAAAATTGCCCACAACACTTATAATGCCTCTAAAATGACTGAGTTTGTTAAAAAGAAATTTCTATTTACTAAACTGTAAAAATATTCGATATTTCTTCAAGAAAAATTAGATGCCAACGTCACAAACGTAAAATTTGAAAACGGAGAAAATTGCATTCCACATTTTAGAAGATTATAAAACTTTAACAACACCTAAAATTGATGTAAAAATGATTGGATTTGTTAAATAATAAATACTATTTATCAAACTGTAAAAATATTTGATATTTCTTTAGGAAAAATTAAATGCCAACGTCACAAACGTAAAATTTGGAAATAATGAAAATTGCATTACACATTTCAGAAGATTATAAAGACAACTATAACACTTAGAATTACTCTAGAACTAATTGTGTTTATTAAAAAGTAATTGGTATTTATTAAACTGTAAAAATATTCTATATTTTTCCAGGAAAAACCAAGTGGAAATGATTAAAATGTAAAATTTGAAAATGATGAAAATTGCATTTCACGTTTTAAAAGATTATAAAAACTTTAATGACACTTAAAATTAATCTGCAAATGACTGAGTTTGTTAAAAAAATAATTGGTATTTATTAAACCGTATAAATGTTCTATATATTTCCAAGAAAAATTAGATGACAACGCCACAAACATAAAATTTTGAAATAATGAAAATTGCATTTTGCATTTCAAAAGATTATAAAAACATAATAACACTTAAGAATGCTTTAAAAATGAGTGTACTTGCCAAAAATGAATGTCTCTTTGTAAAATCATAAATATATTCAATATTACTTGAGGAAAAATTAAATGCTAACGTTTAAAACGTAAAGTTTGAAAATGATGAAAATTTTATTTCACAATTCAAAAGGTTATAAAAACTTTAGAGACGCTTGAAATTGATCTAAAAATGTTTGAACAAACGTAAAATTTGAAAACGAAGAAAATTGCATTCCGTGTTTTAAAAGATTATACAAACATACTAACACTCAGCAATGCTCTAAAACTTATTGCTCTTGCTAAAAAGACAATTGGTTGTCGTAAAGTTATAAATACAATCAATATTACTCTGCGAAAAATTAAATGCTAACCTTTAAAACGTAACATTTGGAAATGATCAAAATTGCATTTCACAATTTAAAAGAATATAAAACTTTTAATAACACTTCAAATTGATCTAAGGATGATTAGATTTGTTACAAAAACAATTACTATTTACTAAACTTTAACAATATTCTTCATTTCTTTAGGGTAAATTGGCATGCAATTTACCCTAAAGAAATGAAGAATATTGTAAATAGAAAATTTGAAAATAATAAAAATTGTATGCCACATTTTAAAACTTTCTAAAAGCAATAATACAATTTATAATTGTCGTAAAATTGATTGTATTTATTAAAAAACAATTGTTATTTGTAGAATCATAAATATAATTAACATTATTTGACGGAAAATTAAATGCCAACGTTTAAAACATAAGATTTGAAAATGATGAAAATTGCATTTCATAATTTAAAAGATTATTAAAACAACAATAACACTTATAATTGCTCTAAAAGTGATTGTAGTTATTAAAAACCAATTGCTATTTATAAAATCATGAATGCAATCAATATTACTTTATGAAAAATTAAATGCCAACGTCATAAACGTAAAATTAGGAAACTATGAAAATTACATTCCGTATTTAAAAAGATCATAAAAACATAATATCACTCAGTATTGCTCTAAAAATTATTGTAGGTACTAAAACAATAATTTATATTTATAAAATAATAAATATATTCAATATTACTTGATCAAAAATGAAATGTCAAAGTGTAACACGTAAAATTTAGAAATGATAAAAATTGCATTACACATTTTAAAAGATTATAAAAACATTAATAATACTTAAAATTAATTTAAAAACGATTGAATTTGTTAAAAAGTAATTGCTTTTTATCCAACCCTAACAATATTATATATTTCTGCACGGAATATTAAAAACCAATGTCACAAACGTAAAATTTGAAAAGAATTAAATTTACATTCCACATTTTAGAAGATTATAAAGGTAAGATTAAAACTTAGAAATGCTTCAAAATGTATTGTGTCTATTAAGAAACATTCGTCATTTATAAAATCATAAATAGAATTAATATTACCCAATGAAAAATTATTTAATAACGCTTAAAACGTAAAATTTGGAATTGATGAAGATTGCATTCCAGAATTAAAATGATTATAAAAACTTTAATAATACTTAGAATTGATCATAAAATGATTGTATTTGTTAAAATGTAGTTACTATTTATCAAACCGTAAAAATATTCTATATTTCGTCAGGGAAAATTAAATGCCAACGTCACAAATGTAAAATTTGAAAACGATGAAAATTGCATTCTACATTTAAAAAAATTATAAACAAATAGAATGGCTCTAGAAATGATAGGAGTTACTAAAAAAACAATTGCTATTTTACAGACCATAAATACAATCGATATTTCTTTATAGGTAATTAAATTCCAACATTTAGAACTAAAAATTTGGAAGAGACAAAAATTGCATTCCACAATTCATTATAATTTTAATTTCCTATCCATCAATTTCTAAATCTTTATATTTTATATCACAACAGCATCTCTTACACACAACAACAACAGCTTACACTGTTTTAAAGTTCAAGTTATCTGTAACTTACAGATATCTTTTCTGTATCAATATTTACATTTCTCTTTTTTACAACGTTTCCTATAATACCGACAATTTTTTACAACTCTCCCTATAATACCTATAATTACAGCGCCATTTATTCAAAACAGAATAGAACTTTATATTTTTTATATGGTTATAGATTCTTGTAAATGTTTACCTTGAAAAATAACATTAATTAAATAAGTGAAGTGAGGAATAAACCGAGTGTTTTCTAGAATTACAGCGCCATCTGTTGTAAAATAGACGTAAATTGTTTTATGTAAATGGTTACAGATTTCTGTAAGTGTTTACCGACGAACGAATGATTTATAGCGCCATCTATTGGAAAGTGGGGGTAGATTATTATATTGAGATGGTTGTAGATTACTGTAAATGTATAATTTATACATTTCCTGCTATAATGTGCCGATTATACCTCAACTGAACTGTGTTTAAATATGAATTATCACGTGATAACGATCCCTGACAGTACCTGTAATTGGATTAATATGTAATTGACTGTAATTTAGAGGCCTTAGTCGCACACGCGTTCTGAAACTGGTTTGAGATATGTTAATAATTTATTGTGTGCGTAGAATATTTACAAGAAATTTCTTAAGAGTAATAAATAAATAAAATATTTTCTCAATCGATTATTGATAAAGAAATATCATTCCAGTAACACACTCAATTATGTTTTACTGAGTGGCATCTATCTTTATTTGATAATAATTATCGTTTTTTTTTCTAATCTAAATTACATATTTTGAGTCAGCAACTAACAATAATATTAAATATTTAGTTTTTTTATATAACAAGAACTAACACCTACCTCTTGTTCTATATTTATAGGAAACCAACTTTTAACAACCCGTTATCTCAAACCATTCAAGTCAACTCTATAAAAAACAATAAAAAAAGTTAAGAAGACTTATCTAAAATATTTATTAATATTTGTTTTAAAGTTTCTAAAGTTTTACTGAAAAAAATAAACATATTAAATGGGTCCTTTAAGAAATAACACAGCTCACAAAGAAAAAGAGAAAAAATAATTAATAAGAAGATGTATAAAAAGTGAAAAATTATAAAGAAAAACAGTTTTAAACTTGTCTACGAAGAAATCAAAACAGTTGATAACTATCTAAAACAATTCGTTTATGTACAAGTTGGTGTAATTTTATTAAAGCCAATATAAATGTATTTAAAATGTTTTTAAGGGAGCAAAAATTATTAAGAAAAGAAAATACGAAATAACAATTTAAAAGTTGTAATCAAAGGAGTTGAAAAGTCTTTAAAAAATTTAATTTGTTTAAAATTAGTTTAAGTTTTTAGAGAAGAAAATTTATAAGCAGAAAACAATTGAAAAGTGTTAAAGAAGAAAAATCTATTGAAAACCATCTAAATATATAATTTGTATAAAAATAATTGAAATTTTACTAAAAACAACTTTAAAAATATGAAAATTTAAAAAAGGAAAAAAACGACTCACAAAGAAGAAACAATTGATATGAAAAAAAAAAAATATAGAGAATAACATAAGAAAAAAAAACATTTAAAAACTATTAAAAAAAATTAATTTGTTTAAAAATAGATTTTTATTTTTTTATTATTATTCTCTCTCTAGAAAATTTTAATTTTTTTTTAAATACTGGAATGTCAAACAATCCAACTCCTAAGGAAGAATATAAGAAAAATTTACAAAATAAAAACAATTAATAAGGAAAAAAAAGGAAATTTAGTAAACAAATATTGAAATTTTTTATGAAAAAACAAAAATTGTTAAAAAGTTTACTAAAAAAATTAAAAACCTTAAAAACGTATAAAAAAACACAATTTACAAGGAAAAATAGAGAAACATTTTCTTCATTGGTAAGAAAAAAAACAATAAGAAAAGCTTAAGAAGGAAAATAATAAAATTTTCAAAAAATAAAAATAAACAATTGAAAAATCTATATAAAAAAATCATAACTATAAACCATTAAAAAATATTAAAAATGATTGTAGAAAACAATAAACTTTAAAACAATTGAAAACTGTAAAAAATAAACTTGTTTTGAAAATAACTGAAATTTTACTATTCAAAAATAATAAATAAAATATCTTTGCAAAAAGAAAACAAATAATTCATAAAGAAGAATAGAGGAAATTTTTCTCAGGGAAGAAATAATTGATAAGAAAAAAAGTGAATTAATAAACAAACAAATGATAAGTTGTAAACATGTCAAAAAAGACAATTGAAGACCATCTGAAGGAGTTTGTTTATTCTAAAATTGATAATTTTTTACTTATTTTTTTTTATAATGTCGAAAATGTTTTTAAATTAAACCACAACATATAAAGTATCTAAAGTTTTTAGAGAAGAAAAAAAAAATACAAGAAACAATTAGAAAGTTTTAAATGTGTTAAAAAAGAAAACAAAACAAATGAACACCATTAAAAAAATATAATTTGTTTAAAAATAATTGAAATGTTACTAAAAACAACTTAAAAATATTATAAATTAAAAAAATAATAGACACAAAGAAGAAGGGAGGAAAATTTCTTAAAGACGAAAAATGAAGAAATGTTACTAAATAAAATATTAAAATATTTAGTGTAAAATTGCCAAAGAAAACTTCATTAGCTAAAATTTTATTGGAAATATTGGAAATGTCTTAAAAAACAACCCAGCGTACAAAAAAAAATATAGGAAAATTTTCTTAAAGAAGAAACATTGATAAGAAAGAAAAATAATAAGAAAAACTAAAGGAAGAAAGTTATAAACGTTGCAAATAATAATACAGGTAGTTTTCAATTCTTTTCTTCCTTATTTAATACGTTTTTGTTTGCAATTTTTTAAATTACTTCTTGTCCTTATAGTTTTTTCTTTCAGGAATTTTCCTCTTAATTGCTTTTTAGATATTTACAAAAATTAAAAACTATCTAAAATAATTCATTTGTTATAAAATAGTTGGAATTCGACTAAGAACAATTAAAACATATTAAAAATGCAATTAAAACAATTTCAAAGAAAAAAGTTAACAAATTTTACAAAAAAAAACAAATGAAAACAAATATAAAAATTGAGTTTTACTTATTAAATTTGTAACCCCAAGAAAACTTATAGGTATAGGTAGGTATAGGTATTATTTATTTTATTCAACATACTACAAAAAGATTTTAATATTATATATGATAATAATCTACAAAAAATTTTATCATATTTGGCTAGAATTAACAAAATATGTTTTCTTCCATCCTTGCTCTCTATTCTTCTGGTATCAGTTGCTCCATGAAGACTTTCTTGATGACGATTCATCAAATTATTTGCCTAATATGGCCTTTTTACCCTAAAAAGGGATATTTTTTGACACTACGTGTAATTATATTTGATTATCAATAAAATAAGAGTACAAAATATAAATTCGAGACAACATATACGTATTAAAACATGGGTTTCTACTCATGTAAAATAGGTCGAATTTATGTCCGAAGACTTGCCTAAAAATAAAAATAACAAGTAAAAGCCATCTAAAAGAATATAATATAATAAATGTGGAAACTTTACTAAAAACTAATTGAAAATATTGAAAGTGACTTTAAAGAAACAATCTATCTCACAAAGAAAATAACGGAAAATTGACGAAACAACTGATAAGAAAAATAAGAAATAAAGAAACTGAAAAATTATATAGAAAAATAGTGGTAAAAATTGTGAAAGAAAAAAACACTACAAAACAATCTAAAAAATGATAATGGTCACTTTATGTCCGAAATATACATATGGTAATTTAAATAAAGGTGTGATAAAAGGTTATTAGTGATTTATTCGTAAAGTGAATTGGATCTTCACGTAATCCAAAAAACCAATTCATGTTTACAAGATTGACTTTCGTATTAAAATAAAACTAGAACAAGAAACATTATACACATATTTGAAAAAAAGAAGAAATATGAGGTAAGCAGTTGTTTATGCCCTACTTTCTTTGCTATTCCTCTAATACAAAAAATATTTTTTTGTGAGCTTTCACCGTGGCAGTCCCATTTCAATGACTGATCTATTTCAACTTCAAAAAGCGAGTTGTCATATCACAAACGATATCACTTAGGTTAAGACTAAAAATCAATTTGTTAATTTTGGATTGATTTATTAGCATTCTATTATTTAACCACCATTTTGACTTGTTTATTTTGATAATAATTTAAATTTTCTACAACGAATTGAAAGATTTGAATTTTGTTGTTAATATGGTTGTATCGTTTGCGAACGGTATTTTTTTTTGTTGCTTGAATTTGTTGCGATAGATTATTTATGTATATGATAAATAGTTTAGGTCCTAATACTGACCCTTGAGGAACACTGTGTTTCAACCTACCAATTCCAGATTGATTTTGTTGGAAATAAATAACTTGTTTCCTATTTATCATCAAATCGAAGCTTATGTCGGAAAACCATAAATTTTTAATTTTGCAATCAGTGTGCTATGACATACAAAATCAAAAGCTTTACTAAGATCGATAAACGTACCAATGCAGGAGTTTTTATTTTCAAAGCTATCTATTATGGTAATGAAATGTATTAAAATCCTTTACTTTGTAGAAAATAAAAAAAATGAGTCTTACTAAGACTATAAAGCAAATCACTTACTGAAACAACTATTTCTCTGGCGAATACCTCGATAGATATTGAATTATACAAAAGTAATATTACATATTACATATTATTACATATTACAAAGAAGAATAATGGAAAATTTTAACAAAGAAAAAACAATTGCTAAGAAAATAATTAAAGAAATTAACAAAAAGGTGGAAAATTATAAAGAAAAACAGTTTTAAACTTGCCTAAGAAGAAAAAAAGGCAGTTACTATAAATAATTGAAATTTTACAAAACTCAGTTTAAAAATATTGAAAAATTAAAAAAAAAACTCAGAAATTTTCTCAAAGAAATAATTGATAAGAAATAATTAACCAAAAATTTAAAGAATAACAGATGTAAACTTGTCTAAGAAAAAAAACCGTTAAAAACTATTTTAAATACTTAATTTAATTTTAAATTAAATTATTTTTTTAAATAATGTAAATGTTAAAAAAACCAAAGAAAATCTCAAAAAACAATTGATGAAGGAAAAAAGAAAATCTATTAAAAAAATATTGAAAATTTTGGTGTTTGTAAATGTTTAAAAATAGCTTACATTTTACTAATAATTTAAAAATATTGAAAAAATATCAAAAATTTAAAAAAAGCAACACCACAAAAAAAATTGTTTTTCAAATAAGAAACAATTAATAACAAAATGTATTTACAAAAAATTATAAATCAGTTGTAATTTTTTTAAAAATTTTGATTTGTTTAAAAATAACCGAAATTTTGTTGAAGTGAGCTCAAAATCATTGAAAATTTCTTTGAAAAATAAACAACATAACAAAACAAAGAAAACTTTTTCAAAAAAATAAAAAAAATAGGCAAAGAAAATCTACTAAATAAAATATTGAAAAATGTAAACTTGTCAAAGAAGAAATAAAAAACAGTTAAAAGCTTCAAGTAGCTGAAATTTTACTGAGAAAAACAACAAAACACAAGGAAAAGTAAAGAAACAGTTTCTTCATTGATAAGACAAAAAAAATAAGAAAAACTAAAGAAAGAAAAAACTATCTAAAGAATTTTTTTATTTAAATTTAACTAAAAACAATAAAAACCTATTGAAAATGATTTAAAAAAAAACAGTCTAATAAGAAGAAGAAAGAAAAGTTTCTGAAAGACACAACAGAAAGAACAAAAAAAAGAAATTTAACTTCAAGTAGCTGAAATTTTACTGAAAAAAGAACAACAAAAAACAAAAAAGAATAAAGAAAAATTTTCTCCATTGATAAGAAAAACTAAAGACAGAAAATTTTCAATACTGTTGTAATGGCCTTCCGTAAATAAATAAATAAATAAATAAATACTTAAATATCAATTGCAAAAATTATCTAAAGAATTAATTCGTTTTAAATTTAACTAAAAACAATAAAAAAAGTATATAAAAAATGATTTTATAAACCAGATTAAAAAGAGGAAGAAATGAAAATTTCTGAAAGAGAAAACGGTAAGAATAGAAAAAGAAATTTGGCGAATTGTAAAGAAAAAAGTTGTAAGCTCATAAAACAAGCAAAAAATAATTAAAAATTGTTTTGAAAATTACTAAAATTGAAACTATTGAAAATATCTTTGGAAAAAATAATTACACAAAGAAGAATTTTTAAGGAAAAAATAATTAATAAGAAAAAAGGAAAATTAAAAACAAAGTAATTGATAAGTTGTAATAAGACAGTCTGAAGAATTTAGTTCATTTTAAAATAGATAATTTTTAATTTTTTTCACCTAAAAATGCTGACTACTATAAATTTAAAACAATATTTTTTTTATATTAAATCATATTTTTTATGACTTATGTGAAACTTACTACTTATTAACACAAATAAATTATTATTACTTAAAAAAAAACTTTTAAATGTGGTCGAAAATGCCTCTCTAAAACAAACCACTACTTACAAAGAAGTAGAGAGGAAAATTTGCCAAAAAGGAAACAATTGATTAGATAGAAAAAAAGGAAATTAAAAAAAACAATTCAGAAGATCTAAAAGTGTCAAAAAAAATGAAGAAAATTAAAAAAAAATATCTAAAAAATTATTTTTTGTAAACAAGCAACAAAGGAAAAATTGATATAACAATTTACAAGTAAGTGAAAAATTATAAAAAATAAATAAAAAGGAAAGATTTACAGTTGGAAACTATCTAAAAAAATTAATTCGTTTAAATGTAGGTAAAATTTTACTCAAAATATTGATTTTTTTTAAATAAAACAGAGCAAAAATTTCCAAAGAAAAAGTAATTGATGAAAAAATTTTATAATATTCAAAAAAATAAAAATTATAAACTAACTTTTTCTTAATTTTTTCAAAATATTTTAAGCAGCGATACCGAGGTCATCTGCCAACACTGTTGTATTAACTTTTTCCTCATAAGTTTCTCATTTTATTTGTAAATTTTCTATTATTTTTTGGAAATTTTTGCTTGAAATTGTCAAAGTAAAAACAGTTTAAATTTCTAAAAAGTTTAATTAATTTCTTTAAAAAAAACTAGAATTTTATTGAAAAAAATTGAAACGTATTCCACCCTCCAATCAGCAGAACATACACGTTAGTGAATATTTTTTTATCATAACAATAATTAAAATGATGGCCAACATAATATTTTCCCTATATTTTACTCGAAAACTATGAGGTTTACGCAAAAAGTCTATTCTTAATGATCTGTTCACTTTTTAATTCTCTACAATTATTTGTAATACAAGTTTAATGTAACTCTAATAGTTTACTAGTAATTGACAAAAAATTGTCAAAATTATCAATTTTTATTTTTTTTCTCAAAAGTTAAGAATTTTATGAAAAATAAGTTTTAATAAAACTTATTCAGTTTTTTATTCCCTTTAACTTTTATTTGAAAAATTTTGTAATATTTTTAAAAATTAAAAGCAATATCGGGTAAAAACTAAAAATGGTCTCGAGTAAACATCCACTTCCGGTTTATGAGTGTTCACCGAAAGTTTTTACGTTACAGTTTTTAACGACAAAAGCTTAAGTTTAATGATTCATTTCAATCGGATAAATCGTTTTTGATTTACAGCGCCCACAGATATTTTCATGCACGAAAACCATACTTCTCCTATACATATATACTATATAGGGAAAGTAAAAATTTATTTATTAGGAACATAATCGGTTAAATATATGAGACTCTACCATGACAATGCCCTTAGCCAGCTCCCATCACAGTCTTGGTTTGGCTCCGTGCGACTCATATTTGTTTCCTCTACTGAAGAGAGAAAAAAAGAAAGTTGATACTTGTAGAGCTATCCTCTTGATAGAACCAGATATGTAATTTTGGTGAAGTTTAACCTTTGAAAATGATCGAGCATGATCAAAACACTGAAAATAAAAGTAACAATATGGAACATAACAAGTTTGTCTTCTACAAAATTAAAAAAGAAAGCATCCAAAGAAAACATCCAAAAACATGTTACAACTTTATTAAGAGACATTCCCGTTAAGTAATTTCAGGTTGCCTTCCAGGTATGAAACACTATGTGGACGCTAATTGATGTCACTTCTTTAGGGAATCATTTCACTTTTAATGGCATCCTTTTTAATGGAAAGATTTTGTTCGTAATAAACAGACTGGTTAACACTATAAACGTTCTCTTCCGTTTTTGATGATCTTAGTCAACCAGTTTTTGGTTTCCCAATGTTGTACCAATCTCTATTACCTATTTTCAAATGATAAGTATGATTGTTGCCTCATTTAACTGGTGAAAATTGTTGTTGTAGTCGCTAAATAAGAATTTTTGTAAAACTACCGCACGCACAACGCGCGATCCGCTCCAGAGAAACGCTCCACATTGAATAAATTCTCAAAAAGAAGACTACCTATTAACATACCTCCTTACCCCTCGGATTGCGTTCATGCAGGCAGCTAAAGAAATATAAATTATCTTTCGGACTAGGTAGTGAATATAACAGTGTTATAATTGATTTACTTACCTTATAAAATTATTTTTAGGATGAAAAAGGAGTTGATAGGGTGATAAAACTGAGTCAAAACGTACAGAATTTTTAGACCATTTTATTGGCTGAGGCATTAATTGTACATTTATTATCATTTACTGTTTATAATAATATAGTTAGTTTAGGTTTTCTGGATAGAATAGTAACCCCATACTCTTAAGAGATGTCACTAGACGTAGACACTCTGTCACGCACCATATCTTATAATACATAATTATATATAATAGCTATAGTAAAATATACTCATTTACACATATGAATAAGGGATCTCTCTTTTTTTTTTTTTAATTTTAATTAATTAATTAAATATTTTTTTCCATTTTGGTTTTTTGTTCATTTAAATTTATGCATGTTTTTTTTGCGTAACGTAACGCCGGTGGACAGTACATGCGACGACCAAAAACGCCGAAACTGTGTCCATCCATCCAGCCAACGGCCAGTGTTTGTCAAAACTATAACAGGTATATATTCAGTCAACAAATCTAGTATTTTTTTTTTATTATTTATAAAAATAGTTTAGGCCGTCAGTTTGCTATTATCATATTTTTATTATGGCGGATCCATCGGGCATGTACCGGCCACGGGGCCCACTTCTTGACGAGTTTAACGTTCATCTCCTTAAATCATTTTTTTTTTGTAGGGTCAGCGGGTAGGAGGGTGGGGATGGGATGCGGTAGGTTCGGGTTCTGGTTGCGACATTCTCCTACGTCTACGCTCTACTAAAGTTGTGCGATTTGTGTCCGTCCTATCCGTTTCGGGGGGTTAAATTGGTTTTTTTTAAAGTGTTTTGGTTATTTACAAAATTTTCAGGCCTTTCTTAATGAAAAACGCCACCGCCAGGATTTTACAACTCGACTATAAGACTATTAAGCTAAACAGGCGGTGGTGGATGGTTGTTTTTGATTAATAATTTAAACCGAAACGGAAAAGAGGGACTTGTGCGTTGTGCTGTATAGTGACATTTATAAATATAACACACGTACCAAAAAATTTTTTTTTTAGTTTGTTTAAAGATCAGTGCTTTTATTTGTTTTACATTCATATGAACAGTGACTACGTTTATAGACAACTAAACACGTAAAAAATAAATATCTTTATATATTTATATAATATAGTAAATTTCTATATGTGCAGGTGCGCGGTTAGGTCGGATCTCCTTAAACTCAATCAGTTGAAATTAAAAAAAAAAAAAAAAAAAAAAAACACCATCGTTTTCGGTTTATTAATTTTTTTAAATTAAATAGTTAGTAAAAGTGATTGTGCCTCTTATATATTTTTTTTAAAATTTATATTCCGGTAGCCTTACATTATTAAACTTAACCTTATTGTTTTTTGTACGAAAATTATTGCAACTTTTTCTTCTGATATATATAATTTATTACTTTACGTTTTCACTATTCTTATTTATTTTTATCTTGACTAGAATATATACGAGACTAGATCATTTCTTCATTATTATGTTTTTTTTTGTTTCTTATAAATAAAAGCGTATAAAACCTAAATTTTTTTTTGTATTCTCCATTATCGTGTAAATAAATAAACTATGTACAGGGGAAATAATCACACTTATGGGTTACATATAGCTCCTTGTATCCACACTATGTGTAATGAAAATAGCTTATCACGAAAACATTCGACGTTAAATTATTTAATTCATTATTTTTTTTTTCTTCTGTGTATAGCCTTACAAAAATAGTTATCATCAAAGGCATATTTGTTAGAGAGAAATTCAATTGACTACAATTAATCCACCGGCGCGCTGTTTTTTTTTTGAATTATTCCATACGTTCACCTTCTCTTAAATTTTTCTTAATTATGTTTTTTTTTTTTTTTGAGGATATGATAAGGCTGCGTCGGTAAAGAACGCCTGCGAGTTCTGCCAAATTCGGGATACAGAGCTTTATGTAAAAAGGTCGTTCCGCTTTCAAAACTCAAAAAAGTTTAGGGCATCCCGGCGCCTCGACTTTCATTTTTTTTTTGCTTCATATAATTTAAGGAGCCCGCCGTATTTATTTATTTTTTTGAGAAATATTTAATAAAATACACAAGTGAATGATAAAAAGTCACACAGAGTAACATTTACAATAAATAGCTCGCACTGTCGGTCCATTTCACAGTGTGGCAGGATTATTTCATCTCTTCTCATTAAATTTTTTTTGTTTAAATAGAATAACAATGTATCACATTAATTTGGGACGTCACATTCCGCGACTTCGGAAATGAAAAATAGGAAAATCAAGAAAACACATTTATACAAACATCTACTTAAAACTAATCGGAATCGAAAACATTTGTGCAGTCGTGCTTGGTGCAGTGCAGTGTATATATATACATTTATATAATTTTATTAAATTTTATTTTCGGGATTGAGGAATGTTCCTGGAGTGTGCCGCCGTTTTGACCCTGAATTAAATCGGAAATAATTGGAATGGTTGTTTTTTTTTTTTAAATTAAATAAATTAATTTGTTGATTGAAAAAATATCCGTCTCTGATCGGGTTGCAGCGGACCCACGCGGCCGTGCGACCCCCTTGAGCTTCTTCTCTCTCTTTTAATGTTTTTTACTTTAATTAATACAATTGACGACTAACTCTGTACATATTTCTTTTTTTTTTTCGGAAGATTCCCAGTGTCGAAACAGCGGGTGTTTATTTATATCAAAATTGAAGGATTTATTCTGCTTATTCATTAATAAACCACCTTTATGAATAGTTGGCAACTTTTGTTTTTAGTTGGTAACCCTTTATTTACAAGTTGGTAACCCTAACCACTTTTAAAAAATAGTTGACAACCCATTTAATTTTTTTTATTAGTTAGCAACTATTTTTATAAGTTGGTAACCCTAAACAACATCTTAAATCAGTTGGCAACCCTTCTTGTCAATTGGTGGCCTTTCATTTTTAGTTGGCAACCCTTCTTGTTAATTTTTAGTTGGTAATCCTTATAATTAGTAATTTTTATGAGATGAGTTTAATAGTAATTATTAGTCTATCAATATTAATTTTAATTCAATTTTTAATCTACAAAAAAAAACTTAATTTTCATACTAGTTTTACTCTCAATAAAAACTTATGTTTTTTTAAATAAATATTAACGATAATTAATAACATAAATTACAATAATATATATATTATTAAAATATGAAAAAAATTGAATTTATTTTTTAATTATTTATCGTGAAAAAAAATCAAAATTTTAAATAAACCAATAAAGTACGACGTTTTAAAAATTACTCAAAAGACTCTAGCTTATAGAGCTTTAATTTTCCTTTTATTTGATACCCAACACGACATATTTATATAAAAGAATAACCGAGTTATCACAAAAACAAAACAATTATGAATTATGCTTTTTAAAAAATTGAAATATTCACGATTTTATTATCATTTCAAAATTATTCATAGACACTAGCTTATAGAACATTAATTTCCCTTTTATTTGATACCCAACACGACATATTTATATAAAAAAATAAACGAGTTATCACAAAAACAAAACAAAAAACAATTGAAAAATGATAAATTCTCGATTTTATTATCATTTCAGAATTTTTCAAGAACACTAGCGTATAGAGCTTTAATTTTCTTTTTATTTGATACCCTACATGACATATTTATATAAAAGAATAAACGAGTTTTTACAAAAACAAAAAAAACCAATTGATGTATGTTTTTTTTAATGATGCATTAGCGCTTCTTTTATTAATAATTTCACGTCAAACAAAAGCTATCTTATAATAGCCACACATCACCAATTTACGTGATAAGATTAATTGATTCATCATGAACAAAATTATTAAAAAAAATTGTTAAACAATTGAGGTATGAAATTTTGGAAATTATTTAAAAACATTAGTTTGCAGACCTTAAAATTTACTCTTATTTGATACCCAACACGACCTATCTAAGTAAAAGAATAACTTGGTTATAACGCAAGAAAAAAAAAAACATCTGCCTACTATTCTAACCTCATTTATCATTAATCATCTATCATCTACCATATGACATTTTGTGAAACGTCCTTAGTTATTAAATATTATAATGTTTTCGATGCCATTTGTCCTGTTATCTTTAAAGATAAATGTTTATAAAACCGTTATCTTTGAAGATAAATACCGTATTAATTATTTTTTGTAAAAATGCCGTGCGTCTAGCTGTTATGTCTGTTCTATTATCTATCATATTTTATTATCTTCAAAGATAAATGTTATTAAAACTGTTATCTTTAAAGATAAATACTGTATGATTATTTTTTGGAAAAATGTCGTGCATCTAGCTGTTATCTCTGTTCTATTATCTATCATCTTTTATTATCTTCAAAGATACATTTTATTAAAACTGTTATCTTTAAAGATAAATACTGTATTAATTATTTTCTTGGAAAATAATTAATCCAGGATTATTTTTTTTTGTTGGAAAAATGTCGTGCGTCTAGCTGTTATCTCTGTTCTATTATCTATCATCTTTTATTATCTTCAAAAATAAATGTTATTAAAACTGTTATCTTTAAAGATAAATACGGTATTAATTTTTTTTGTTGGAAAAATGTCGTGCGTCTAGCTGTTATCTCTGTTCTATTATCTATCATCTTTTATTATCTTCAAAGATAAATGTTATTAAAACTGTTATCTTTAAAGATAAATACTGTATTAATTATTTTCTTGGAAAATAATTAATACAGTATTAATTTTTTTGTTGGAAAAATGTCGTGCGTCTAGCTGTTATCTCTGTTCTATTATCTATCATCTTTTATTATCTTCAAAGATACATTTTATTGAAACTGTTATCTTTAAAGATAAATACTGTATTAATTATTTTCTTGGAAAATAATTAATCCAGTATTAATTTTTTTTGTTGGAAAAATGTCGTGCGTCTAGCTGCTATATCTGTTCTATTATGTATCTTTTTTTTATATTCAAAGATAAATGTTATTAAAACTGTTATCTTTAAAGATAAATACTGTATTCATTTTTTTTGTTGGAAAAATGTCGTGCGTCTAGCTGTTATCTCTGTTCTATTATCTATCATCTTTTATTATCTTCAAAGATAAATTTTAATAAAACTGTTATCTTTAAAGATAAATACTGTATTAATTTTTTTTGTTGGAAAAGTGTCGTGCGTCTAGCTGTTATCTCTGTTCAATGATCTATCTCGCATAGGTTACATCATCTACTATCAGCAAGTTATTATCTTTCAGTTTTGCTAGAGTTTTGGCCAGGTGTCAACTATTATCAGTAATACGTCATCTATCATCTATAATTATCAACTGTCCGATTTCATCACGCATAAATCATTTGTAACTGTCATCTTCCATCTATCATCTATCACCTATCTTCCGTCATCTGTCGTCTGTTATCTGTCATATGTAATTGGGAATTTTTCCTGTAGGGCAAAAAATTAATAAATAGATAAATATGTCATCTATCATCTGTCATATGTCATAGGTCATCTATCATCTGTCATATGTCATAGGTCATCTATCATCTGTCATTTGTCATCTTTCATCTTTCATCTTTCATCTGCCATCTGTCATCTGTCATCTGTCATCTGTCATCTGTCATCTCTTATATGTCTGTCAATTTTCAATGATCTATCATCTGGCAGGTAACCTTTATCATCTACTATAAGCAAGTTGTTATCTTTCAGTTTTCCTAGATTTTTGGCCAGGTGTCAACTATCATCAGTAATACGTCAACTATCATCTATAATTATCAACCGTCCGATTTTATCACGCATAAATCATTTGTAACTGTCATCTATCATCTATCACCTACCTTCTGTCATCTATCGTCTGTTATCTGTCATATGTAATTGTTTTTTTTCTGTAGGGCAAAAAATTAATAAATAGATAAATATGTCATCTATCATCTGTCATATGTCATAGGTTATCTATTATCTGTCATATGTCATAGGTCATCTATCATCTGTCATCTGTCATCTTTCATCTGTCATCTATCATCTGTCATCTGTCATCTCTTGTATGTCATATACCATCTGTCATCAATCATCTACCGTCTAGTAACTGTTAACTGTCATCTGTCATCGAGTAGATCATCTGTCATTAGTTGGGTGCCAAAACGGTCATCTATCTTATGTGATTTGTCATCTGTGTTAACATATGCTAGAGATTATGATGTTTAATATAGTTAGGTAGTATTAATAATCGTTTGTCATCAACGAGTATTATTATATGCATGTCATATGTCACAGTTGGGTCATCATATGTTTTTTTTCATCTATCAACTGCCATATATCATTTGCCGTTAGTTATTTGCCATCTATTATCTGTCATCTGTCATCTGTTAGAAAAGTCATATGTCATTTAGTTTTTTTTTGGCAAGTTGTATTTGTCATCTGTCATCCCTCATATACGATTTATCATCTATCATATAGATGGCATACGCCGTCAATAAGGTGTTATCTGTATTCGGTGGCATTTGTCATCTATCATTATCATATGTCATTCAGTATTGATTATCTGTCATGTCATAAAACATTTCTCAAATGTCGTTTGCCATCTATTACCTGGCATCATCTGGTTGTCACCTGTTTTCTGTCAAATGTGTCATCTATCATCTATCATCTATCATGTGTTATTATTTGCGAACACTAATTTATAATCTGTGTTACATTTTTCATCTGCCAGATTTCATTTTCGTTTTCCATCTATTACCTGGTACCATCTGGCTGTCAAAGTGCATGTGTCATCTATCATCTATCATAAGTTATTATTTGTCATCGCTAAGTTATAATCGGAGTTATATCTGTCATCTGTCAAATTTAATACCAATTGATTGGTTATTTGTCATGTTATAGTAATTATTTCTACTTGACATCTGTCAGATATCATCTGTTATTTACCGTCTATCATCTGCCATATGGCATTATCCATCATTCTGCTATCATCTATCATACGCCAATTGCTATCAGTGTTATTTGCCATATGTCATCTGTCATCTGGCAGTCATCATATGATATACAGAATGGGTTATTTGTCATGTTATAATATAGATGAATTTAAATTGACATTATCACTGACAGTTGTCATCTGTAATTCCTCATATGTCATTTGATAAATGATATTTTATCACATCTATCATCTATTATATGTCAATTGCCATGATTGTTATATGACGTATATCATCTATCATCTGGCAGTCGTCAGAAGTTATTCAGTTTAGGTTATTTGTCATTTTACAATATAGATGAATTTGAATTGATTGGTTATTACTACATGGCATCCGTTAGTTGTCATCTGACATTCTTCATGTAACATTTGTTATATCATATTTTGTCATCATCCTGCTGTCATCTGTTTTCTCTATCATCTATCATCCGTTATCAGTTATAAGTAATCTGTTGTTATATGCAAGTTGTCTTCTGCCATCTATCAGATCTCATCTATCATCTAATATCGGGTATTTGACATGGATTAATAATTATTACTACCTGACATCTGTCAGATATCAAATATCATTTGACATCTTTATTTATTTATTTATTCGATATATATTTATTTTTAAATATCTTTAAAGATAAAAAAAATCTTCTTGAGTTAAATATTTATATAAATAGTTTATAAAATTGTTTATATAAACATTTGACAAACTCTGGAATAATTTTTTTTATCTTTAAAGATATCATTTGGCTGTCATTTGTTGTATCTGTCGTATATCATGTATTATCTTCTATCTGTTGGCTTTTACAAATTATGCTCCAAATAGGTAATTTGTGTTCTTTAGATCTCTTTATTTTTAAATGTCAGTTATCTTTAAAGATAAAAATATTATTTTAGGGTTAATCAAATATTTATAAAAACCATTTAGCAAATTGTTCATATAAATACTTGACAAACTCTGGAATAATTTTTTATCTTTAAAGATAACATTCGGCTGTCCTTCATTTTCTGTCATTTTTAATGTATTATCTTCTATATGTCATCTTTTACACATTATGTGCCAAATTGATCATTTATCATGTTATCTTTAGACATATTTATTTTTTAATGTTATTTATCTTTAAAGATAAAACAAATGCATTCTAGAGAAAATTCATATAAATAATTTATCAATTTTTTTATATAAATATTTGACAAACTCTGGAATAATTTTTTTTCTTTAAAGATAAATTTTATTGTTTATATAAATATTGTCTTTAAAGATAATTAATATTGAAAAATAAATGTCGTTACAATAACTATTACATATCTTTAATATTTAAAAAACACTTGTTCTACGCCGAAATAAATATATTATCTTTAAAGATATGTATATTTAAAAATAACTATTTTCTTATAAGGTAAATTTGAAAACATTTGGCAAACTCTAGAATAAATTATTTTTAAAGATAAACCTTATTGATTGTTTATATAAATATTCGATAAACTCTACAATAAATTTATTGTCTTTAAAGATAAATAATATTAAAAAATAAATGTCATTAAAATCACTTTTATCTTTAAGGGTACATGTTTAATATATTTTTTTTGACTTACTCTGAAATAAATTTATTATTTTTAAAGATAAATATTATTAAAGTATCTGTTGTCTTTAAAGATATATTTAGATTGAGGTTTAGTGGAATAACTATACTAGCTTTGAAATTGTTTGGAAAATAATAATAAAGATAAGTATAATTAAAAATAATTATTATCTTCAAAGATAAAGATAAATTTTAATGTTCGGTATCTTAAAAGATAAATATGGTTAAAATATGAAATCAATTGTTATCTATGATCTTTCATTTATCATCTGACATCTCTTATCTCTCACATTTTATTATCCATCTGTCATTTCATCTGTTTTATACAAAAATCTGTCATTTGTCAATTGTTTATATAAATATTTGAAATACTCTAGAATAAATTCATTATTTTTAAAGATAAATGATATCTATAAATAAATGTCATTGAAATAACTAAAGGTATATCATTAATATTAAAAAAAAATTGTCATCTTTTGCATACAATAATATATCATTTGTCTCCTGCCATCTATCATATGTCATCTATCATATTGTTTATATAAATATTTTAAAAACTCTAGAATAAATTTATCATCTTTAAAGATAAATAATATTTAAAAATAAATGTCATTAAAAAAACATTTTTTTAATAAATATAAATATAATAAATCTGTTAATTTTTTTGACTTACGCTGAAATAAATTTATTATCTTTAAAGAAACATATTATTAAAGTATCTGTTGTCTTTAATATTCTTTTGAAAATAATTATTATATTTAAAGATATGTATAATTAAAAGAAACTATTATCTTCAAAGATAATTTTTAGTGTTCAGTGTCTCAAAAGAAAAATATGGTTAAAATATTAACTTCATGCCAATTGTTTCTTTATGTATAATTGAAATTCGTAAATTTATAATTTCTTTTTTTTACTAACATCTGGTATATATCATTATGAGCAATTGTTATCTGTCATTCGTATATGTCAGATTACATATGTTACCTGTCATCTGACTTTTCTTATATATAAACAAACATTTGTCATTTGTCATCTGTTAATTTTTATATCAATTGTCATCTATCATCTGCCTTCTCCTGTCTCTCATATTTAATTGTCCATCTGTCTTTTCTCGTCTATCGTCTGTCATCTTTTGTACACAATAATCCGTCATTTGTCATATTTCATAAGTAATTAATCAACTGTCATCTGTCATCTGTCATGTTAACCTTCTCCTCTCAAATGACATTAATTTATTAAATGTCTGTAATTTATTAAAACTTGTGTCATCTGTTTTTAACATCGGTCAGTTCTCTTGTTTCATACAGTATTGCAAATCTGTCATCTGGCTTCTCTCAAATGTTAGTAAGGATATCTGCCCGCAATCTAATATTTGTTTTTTTAACATCTGCCAGGTTTCTTGTTTTTTACAACATTGATAATCTATCATCTCTAATCTGTCAACTGTCATCTGTCAACTGTCAACTGTCAACTGTCATTTGTCATATGTCATATGTCATCTGTCAAATGTAATCTGACATCTGTCACCTGTCATCTATCATACGACATCTGTCATATGTCTTCTCTATCCTTCATTAAGAATATTTTGTCTGTAATCTATTATATGATGTGCCATCTGTTTTTTTAACATCTGTCACGTTTTCTTTTTTATGTAAAGCAAAATAAATAAATAAATAAATAAATAAATAAATAAATAAATAAATATACAACATTGCTAATCTGTCATCTGTAACTGTAATCTGTCATCTGCCAACTGTCATTTGTCATATATAATCTGTTATCTGTCAAATGTCATTAAAGAAATTCTGTCTATAATCTATTATAAGTTGTGCCTTCTGCTTTTTTTAACATCTGTCAGGGTAATACAACATTGCTAATCTGTCATATGTCATCTGTCAACTTGTAACTGTCTTTTGTCATTTGTCAACTGTCATCTGCCATCTCTCAAATCTCATTAAAGATATTCTGTCTGTAATCTATTATAAGTTGTGCCATCTGTTTTTTTATTAACATCTGTCAGGTTGATACAACATTGCTAATCTGTCTTTTATAATCTGTCATCTGTCAACTTGCAACTGTCAACTGTCATCTGTCATCTGTCATTTGTCAACTTGTAACTGTCATCTGTCATCTGTCATTTGTCAACTTGTAACTGTCATCTGTCATTTGTCAACTGTCACCTGGCATATCTTAAATGTCATTAAAGATATTCTGTCTGTAATTGCATTTGTCTTCAAATTTGATTATTTTCAAAGATAAATATTATAAGTGTTATAATTTTCAAAGATAAATATTGCATATATATTTTGTTTTTGATATTAACGTCTGATATCTTTGGGTATAAGTTTGTTATCTTTAAAGATAAGTATATTAAATTTCGCAGCTTAAGCTGACTGTAAAAATAAAGATATTTTTTTTAAAGAAGATTTTATAAAATCATATTTGTATTTTCTAAATTTTATGGTTATATTACCTTTTTTCGGGAAAAATTGGTAATGATTTTTTCTTTTAAAACATATTTTTCTATCTTTAAAGATATTTACGTGATGTTTAATTTCATATCAGTTGCAAAAATAAAATCGAGTTATGATTTTTTTGAGATATACTATAACAAGGTTTTCATTATTATATCTTTCGAAATATTTTTATCTTCAAAGATATTTACGTGATGTTTAATTTTACACCATTTGCAAAAATAAAATCGAGTTATGATTGTTTTGGATATTCTATAACATGTTTTTTATTATTTTATCTTTCGAAATTTTTTTTTATCTTTAAAGATATTTATGTGATGTTTAATTTTATACCAGTTGCAAAAATAAAATTTATGATTTTTTTAGATATACTATAACAAGGTTTTCATTGGTTTATCTTTCGAAACTTTATTATCTTTGAAGATAATGTTCGGATATCGTAAAAAATATAAATTAAACTGTTTCAACTCGATATTTTCTTTTATAAATGAATTTTTAATCGTTTTACCTTTCAAAACTATTTCATCTTTAAAGATAATTATTTTTATTGTATCTTGAATTTTGGAGGCGTTCACTCCGTAGTACATTTTAAATCAATAACAGAAAACGATGGACTACTTTTTATAAAGTAGTTTATGAAGTAGTATAAAAAAGTTAAACGTTTTTCTGTTATCTTTACTGTATTATGATATCTTTAAAATTAAAGGGCCTCTAATAACGTACAATTTTATTGTAAGTATAGAAATTAAATTGATTTAAATTGTATAGTTATGGGTTTAGATAATAATAATTTAAAAAATTGTTTTGTAACATTTTATTTTTAATGTTTTTTCTTATCATTAGAGATAATTGCGTCATGTTTTATTTTATTATAGATATATTTATATAGAAATTAAATCGATTTAATTGTGACGCTTATGTTTATTTTTGATTAATTGAGAAATGATATAATACGGTTTTAATTATTTTTTCATTCCTTAACTTTCTTATCTTTAAAGATAAATACGTCATGTTGGGTGTCTAATGACATTAAATTTTATGCTTAATGGTAAAATTAAAGTGTTTTTATTTCAGTTGCTGTGAATTGCGATGAAAGAATTTTTATTATATTTTTGAAACTTTTTTATGTTTAAAGATATTTTTTCTAAATATTTGATTTGATTGGAATTGAAATCTTGAAATATAAATACATTAAGCTGACTGTCTAATAATATTGAAATTTATTTATTCATTATATACATAGAAATTTAATTTAATTAATTCCTAATTATGTTATCTTTAAATTCCTTTTATCTTTAAAGATAATTACGTCATGTTGGGTGTTTAATAACGAAAACAATATGAATACAAAATCGATTTAAATAGGTAACTGCTAGTTAATTTTAGTTTTATTTTTGTAGCTTTAATATTTGATTTTAATTGAAACTGTATCGACACATTTTAATCTTTGAAACAATTGAGATACATCGATGTTAATATTAAGGATTGTTTACAGAAAGGCACTTTGTTGGTTTCACAATTATTTACGATTTATTCCTTTAGTGCCTTTCCAAAAACAACCCTTAATATAGAAAATATTTCACCACGTGATAAACGAGAATCAAATTCAACAAACATTGATGTTAATTTTTTATCTTAAAGATATGTATGCCGTATTGGGTGTCTATTAACGTCAAAATTAATTGCAGATGTTAATATAAACATAAGGTTTTTGCTAAACATGAAGAAAACTTTTTTTAAAACCGAAATTTTGTAATTTATATTATTTAGAAAAGTTGGTAACCTTTATGGGTATAATCTGGTAACCCTAATTACAATTAAACTCATCTCAACGCCTTCTTTAATGATCATATATATATATATATATATATATATATATATATATATATATATATATATATATATATATATATATATATATATATAAACCCTTCAATTCTGAGTGGATTGTAATAATTTGTAATTAAACAACGTAAATAAAGGTGTTTACTTATATGTCTGGACATCGGTGTGTCTTAGTTCGTTCGTCCGCATTATCAGCAACTCTCTGTCACACACATAC